>JAMJFZ010001868.1:600000-1145000 GCA_026225945.1 Cricetomys ansorgei | reverse complement strand
CCCTGGTGCCTGTGGGATGCCACAATGCCTTTGAGAGGTTGTTGTAGATGTTTGTTTTTAGTTGTGTTTAAAATATTGGTTTATGTACTGTTGGGTGAGGGACTGCTTAGGTCTTGGCATTTTGTATGGTCTGCAGGTGTTGGCTTTATGTAAATTCCTCATGATCTGCACATGCTATCAGTGGAACCCCTGAGGAGTTCTATATCAATAAAAACACCTGAGCTCAATGGCTCAGGGTTCCACTGTCAACTATGGTGCTGGCCAGGATAGTAGTTCCCTCTGTTAAGGTCTGAAGGGTTTGCACCAATGAATATGCTGCCTTGTCTCTTTGCTGAGCTGCTGGAGTAAGTATACTGATATGGGATGTCCTGGTGTGTGTGAGGGATGTCTAGGTGCCTATGGGAAATCTGGGTGCCTGTGGGAAACCATGGTGCCCACAGGAGCCCTGATGCCTGCAAGATATCCAGGTGCCTGTGGGACATCCAGGTATGTATGGGACGCCCTGGTGCCTGTGGGATGTCCTGGTGCCTGTAGGATGTCCAGTTGAATGTGTGTGTGTGTGTCTGTGTGTGTGTAGTATATGGAGAGTCACATGTATCACAGCATGCATGTGGAGGTCAGAAGATAACTTTGTGGTATTCCTTCTCTCCTTCCACCTTTTTTGTGGGTTCTAGAGATAGAACTCAAGTAGTCTGACTTACACAAGAAATGCCTTTATCTGCTGAGCTTTTGTCCACAATTTCTAGTTGCACTCATTTTCCACTACAAAGTTTATAAACACTTCTTGGAACACATAAGACACTCCTGGTAAACAGGCCACATAACCAGTAGGAACTGTGTCTAGCTGCACTCAGAGGAAGACAATAAGATGTGTTACTAGGACATCAGACACAGGCTTCAAAAAGAATGGAGAGTGCACAAATTGGTTTCTAAATGTTTCTAACTTTTAATAATGAAAGGAGAAATATATATATATATATATATATATATATATATATATATATATGTATATAAATTTTAATGGTAGTTGGATTGAACTTAGAGTTTCACTCCTGCTAGGCAGTATTCTAACTTCAGTTTTTAAAAAAGAATTATTTATTTGAAGACAGTCCATTCACAGAGGACTAGAATGGAAACAGAATCCACAGTTAGTCATTTTCACATGTGCACTCCGGTCCACTGAGCTGCTGCACTCTGCAGCTCAGCTCTGAGCATCAGCAGTCATCCCGAGAGTCGATGCAAAGACCTTGTATGTCTCGGGTGCTGCTATTACAATGCACTATCCTCTATCCACAGCAGTCAGAGGGGAACCCAGGCTTCATACCAAGTAGGTTCACACGCTCTGATATTCACATTCTAGTTTCATTTTGACTTGAAAGTCACACAGAAACCAAACGATTAAATCTGCATTTCCTTTGAACTCTGTGTAAATAGTGAGGTAGGGATTCCCCAGGGAGGTGACATTCCCTTACCAAAAAGGAATCTGGAGGCTCTCTGGTTCTGAAGATGTGTTAAGCACTGGCCCAATCCACTGGAATCAGATACTGTGTTTTGTGGGATGTCGCAGGTCTCTCAGCAAGCTTGCACCCCTCTAACAAATCATGGTTGCTTTCAGATCCACTGTTGGTTCTCACAGTTCTCTCGAGCGGGAGAGAGGAAGTGAGAGAAGCTCGCGAGCTCAGTCATTTTCGTCACTTGAAGACGGAGAGGCCAAGGTGCGGGCTCTGCTGTGTTTTTCTCACAACGGGGCGTGCCAGGTCTGGCCTCTAACTCGGGGCTTTGATTGTATTGTGTGGCACTACATGTGCAGTGAATAGTGCTGTTCTCAAGCTGATCACTTAGGTTAAATCTATCATAGCAACTTCAGGACAGTTTAAAAGTGCAATGCAAAGTTGTGACAGGGGCTCTTTCCCTGCCCCGGCCCTCTCTGCATGTGTTGTTGCTTGCTGTTGTCGTTCAGAGGTTTGTGACTATTGATATTGTTAGCCACTTAGAAATGAGCGAGCTTGAAGGTCGTTGCGGATGGGCCTCGTCCTTCATGATCTGCTTTGGACCCTACCTGGCCCGTCTGTTTTTTTAAAAAAGGGAAAAAGGTCCTCATTGCCCTTCTTTAGGCGTATGGAAGTGGGGAGAAAATATAACAGCTGCCCTCAAGGTCTAAGATAGCATGAGAGAGAGACTGCAGATGAGACGCAGAAGAGGAAGGGGGTACAGCAGGGCTTTCTTGGGGTCCAGGAAGAGAAGAGCTTCCTGCTTCTGGCAGAGCATGGCTATTTCTTACACTGATTAGTCTTCTTTCTTTACTTATCTGCATGATTTCTGGTCAGAAGAATGAGGTGAGAGTGGTATCTCAGGCCACGGACAGAATAGTGACTGTTGAACAACCCAGAAGCTTCTAAGGTTTCAGGGGGCTTTCTGGCAAAGAACAAATACATGTTATTGTCCTCACCATAGAGAGTTAATCTAAACAGACCTGTCAGTCACTTGAGCAGGAAAGCTGCTGTTCCAGAGACTTTAGAAAGTACTATGAGTCATACTGAAAATGTAGCTTGGCATAATGGTCTCTCTGGCTATTGTTCAGTCTCATCCCAGAGAGTGTTTCACATTACTCTGTACTATACCTTACCTAGCATCTATATTAGGTTGACTGGGATCACAAGAATGAGGACGTCATCAGGAGGCCAGAGTGAGATCCTGTTACGCTGCAATCTCCACACTGGTTATTAATCTGTTCAGTCTCTGCTTCTTTGTGGTTCAAATCTGTTAGGCTGTATGTTTCTAGTAACTTGTCTGTCTCGTCTACGTTATCCAGCTGGTTGGATATCATTTCCACGGTAGTCTCTTGTTAGCCTTTGTACTTCTGTAGTCCCAGTTGTAACATCTTCTCTTTCGTTTATGACTTCATTTGCTTATTTGACTCTTCTTTCTTCTTTATTAATATAGGCAAAAGTTTGTTAATTTTCTTTTAAAAAAATAAACTTCAGGTTGCACTGATCTTTTCTGTTTGTTGTGTTTCTTCCCTTGGGGAAATAGAAATAAACATCTATTCACCCAAGGCTAGAACAGACCAAGGTAACAAGCCTACCCGAGTCAAGCTTGGTGAACCAATAAGCACGCTGAGCTTACTTCCAGGAGCATGGCTGAAGGATTACTTACGTTAGTGTGGACGATGCCAAAACAGCAAAGCGCCACCCCATTATGGATAAGGACCCTGTGGAAGCTACATCACTGGATCACATTTCCACGCCTGTGGATTCTAGCGTCTTGCAAGATCACCTGTAGCAGGGGTCAGGCAAGGGGAAGTAATGGCTAGAATCCCAAGGATACTTAAGCACCCTTCCCACCTGGATTGTCAATAGCTTCACTATCACTTCTGAAGACCTAGCTATGGTTGTGTTGTTCTGCTTGTTCTGTTGTCATGGCTACCGAGCCAATGTTATTTCTATTCTATGATGTCCATGGGATGACTGATGCTACACCACAACATGTTGTTTTTCTAGCTGCTGGTTCATTTATTTATGCTCTGGTGTTTCTTACATACTTTATTCTACTAACTTTGCTGTTGGTTTTCCTCCTTTTTTTTTTTTTTTCTAGTTCCTTAAGATACAACGTTACGTTGTTTATTTGAGATCGTTCTTCGTTCTCAATGTTAGCATTTCCCACCATCAACTTTTCTCTCAGGACCTTTCTTTACTATGTCCTGTAAGTTTCACTTTGCTGTATTTCCATTTTCATGGGCAGATTAAAAAAAAAAAATTTACCTTTGTCCTCATACAAAATATTTTTTCCTAAATTTTTATTTGTTTTGTTTTTTGAAACAGAGTTTCTCTGTGCAGTTTTGGATGTCCCTGGAACCCAAGCTGGTCTCAAACTCACAGAGAAGTAATCAAAATACTATATTATACACACACACACACACACACACACACACTCAAAAAACTTACTTCTTTTACATTGTTTCTGTCAGGCATTTTGTCACAGTGACATTGAAAGTACCTACTTCAGTTAGTGCTGTCGTGAGATTTTAGTTTCTAAATATTTGGGAAACTAGTAGGTTCTATGTATATAAAGTATCCGTTGCTACATACAATATGTTCACAAAGCTTAGTTTCCTAATGAAACAATGAACATTATCTGTTTCCTGTGAGTAGTAATTTCAGGAACAGATGGAGCCTGTAACTGCTTGGGTGTCCCCATATGTTAGCAGCTGGCTTCTCCCACACTAAGGGATCCAACAAAGCAAGGCAGAAGTTGCCATACATTTCCTTGTCTCATCACTGGATATCATCCTTCCAAAATATTCTGTTACATGGACCAACACCATTCACTGGGGAAGAGGTCTGTCTTCATCCACACGAATTCCAGGAAGAGATGGTCACCAAAGGCCTTCTCAGATATGGGGTGGCATTGGCCTTCTCAGAGATTGAGTGGCATTAGCCTTCTCAGAGATGGGGTGGCATTGGCCACACTCGGTGATTTGAGGCTCTCTACATGCAGAATCACATCCCTTCTGAATCCTTCACACTTTTGCTTCATTGTAGCATCAGCTTTAAAGGAGCCCAGTGAGGCTCTTCAAGTTCGTTACTTGGCGTTAGTCACTCACGTCGCTATAAAATCCCTCATAGACTTGCCTTTGCTGAGCCCTTTGTTATACTATATTTCCACTTTCATTGGTCTCAAGATATTTTTGGTTTCACATAAAAGTCTTAGCTCCCCCCTCCCCCCCCCCCCCCACCATACCCTATGCTCTAAAGAAACAGGTATCTGTCTGCTGAACAAACCTAATCTGTAAGAGTAGTGCAGGCTTGGGACAACAACACAGAGAAGAAAGATAGCTCACCAGAAGTTGGTCTATAGCAGTTCTGAAACTCATCAGGGCATATATGAGTCCTTCCTTGATTAAGAGTCCAAGCTAGAGAATAATTCCTTATGTGTTGATTTCTCCTCGAGGTCCCGCTGATCTGCCATGGTGGCCAGGAGTGCAAAGGCCCGGGTTTGGGCGGTGGGAGAGCGCTCCAGGACCAGGGCGTGAGTCTGTTGATTTCTCTCGGGTGCTGTCTACCCATGGCCTGAGAATAGTGGACGAGTCGCAAAGGAAGTCTCGGGAGCTGAATCTGATGGACCAGGAACTCGTTTATTGGCGGGCTTTTCTCTGTTTAAGTATCTTTCCCCAGAGAAGGCAGGGTCCCGGTACTCGGAGTGGGGAAGTCTGATTAGCATGGGGGCAGGGCGGCCACCTGGCCTCATGATCTTTGCAAAGACAGAGGAAGGTGCCTAATTCACCACAGGGCAGGCAAAAAGCTTGCCAGATTTATTTTCCTTTTGATTCTGTGAATAGCTACAGTCCCTCCAGGGCTAGAAGAGAAGGAGCTTGTAAGACATCCTGCTAGCCCACCTGGGGAGAATGAGGCACCCCTTCAACTTGCTCTTTAGCCCCAGAGGTCTACACTTATGGTTTTATAAGAACAAAAGTCATGTTTAAAATTTTAATTACTGTTCCTAAGAGATCTATAGAACAAGGACAGATAACTTCCTGGAGTGCTGGGTGGGGTTGTTCAAGCAAGATACAGAAAGATAGAATCCTGCAATTTCCCTTGCCCAAGGATAAATAACCTCCTGGAATGTTGGGTGGGGACTGTCTAGATCCCATTTGGTTAATCTTACTGCACAGGATGTGCTCCAAATGCACTGGATATGCTTAAGTCATTTGTAGGCAGGAGATAACCCAGACAGGAAGCATGTCAGGATAGATGCTTGCAACTGATTGGACCTGGTGGGAAGTACATAGCCTTATGGGTTCTGCCTTTTTAAGTATTTGTTCCACGTGACTCAGGGCCATTTTGCAGGAACTTTGAGGGTTGTAGGAATATTCTGTTGGAACCTCAAATGGTCCTAGTCAGACCCCATCTTCCTGGTCCATATTTAATTAATGCTTGATTCAAATTTGGCTCAATTGTGGTAGTCTTATTCTCAACCAGTGGAATTTAATTTTTGGCTCTATCTTCCATACTTGTAGTTTTGCTTTCTGGAGCATCTTTCTTTTCTTTTCTATTGTTACAGGTCTGGGGATTGTTCACAGATTTGCCAGTCTGACCATGAATAAATTTTAATAAATAAGAGGCTTTATTAAGTACTGGGCAGGCCATGGACACTGGCCAGACACGTACCCAGGCTTCCCAGAGTATGGCAGTGAAATATATAGTCGGAGGCTTCTAAAAGCAAAACCCATAAGGCTATATACTTTCTGCCTTTGTCCAATCAAGGGTAAGCATACATCCTGACATACTTCCTGACTACATTCCTCTCACCTACATCTGATCAAGCACATCCAGTGCAGTTGAGTCAACCAAGCTTGTTTATAGAATTGAAAACACATGGCTTGTTGTTTTACATGAACAACAGCCCCTAGTATCCTAGGAAATTATCTGTGCTTGGCAAGTGGGAATTACAAGTTGGAGGCATTTTTGCTTTATAGATCTCTTAAGCACAGTAATTTTAAACTTAAAACAAAACTTTAGTCATCGCACTACAAAAGGTGGTCCATGTTTGCAGCTTTCAAGTTTCTCAGAGTTCTTCCTGGAGTTCAGAGGCCTCTTTAAATTTAAATTGTTCTTGTTTCTTTGGTTTTGCTAAGACTATAAAGTTGTGACTGTCCTGTAAATATGACTGATGCTCGCTACATTTGTTAAAGACCACAGCCACAAATCTTCTGAGACAATCATTCCAAATTTTTAGACTGCCATGGGGATTGCTCAGGGGCAACACCGTTAACTCTGTTAGAAGTTCTGTGCTTATCTCAATTGTTCTCCAAGGCAATGGCTGGATATTTCCCAGATCTTAACAGTTTTACAACAGGTCCACCTTTGCCTTCTTATCATGCTTCCCTCTGAGGGCTTTGGATTTTATCTTTGCCATTTCTAAAGTCTAGTGCAAGATACATTCCAGGAGGCTAGGAATTCTCAAATATAAGAATTTCTGGCTTTAAATTAAAAAAAAAAAATTAATAGCTCCACTTTTAGCTTACTTGTCTCATTGTAACAGGGCCCAGACCTTAGTAGGCCCTAAGACCTTAATACAACTGACTCTATGGTGGAAGTGCCATTCAGGCTGGAAGACTCAGCATGTAATCAGCACCACCTGCCAAAATTAAAACAAAGACCAAATCCATCAAAGTCCATATAGTTTTGGGAAAGTCTCAAAATGTACTAATCTTGTTTTTTAGTTTCTATAGTCCTGCTTTCTTGTTAACTGAAGTATGTCAACTCAGTATATAGTTTTTGTGCTTAAAAACTCATCCTGAGAAAGGCTCAGGGCTACACTGGGATCCCAAACACTCAATGTGACCTCAGGCTGGCTAATAAAGACTTTCTATTGGCTTAAGCTCAAGTCAGAACAGTCTTCCCTGGTAAACACCCCACAGTGTTATATCATATCTTATAGAAAATCTAACCCCATACCCTTCAACACTCTGCCTGGGAATCTCCCAGATAGATGCTCCAGGCCAGTAGGCACATTTCTAATCTGCAGCAGGCAACAACACCCCTAAATTTCTTACTTACTTACCTACTTACTTACTAAGTTTTTTTTACAGTACTTAAAAGGAGTTCTCCTTTCTCTCATACCGAGTGATATTTTCCTCATGTCCCGTTACTGTCAGTCTCTTCAAAATCCTTTAGCTTTTTCCTTTTGTAATTTCCTCTCACCCTCCTGATTCTTACTCATTATTTGATTGCAGAATTCTACTCGCATTTTAGATTTATGATACGGCATTTCAATATACCAAATCCAGGTATGAATGTCTCTAAAAGTAGTGCCATAAATCAGTTAGAGGGTTTTGGTTTCCCATGCTACTTATATGTCAGGAATGAGAATTCCAGCTGAGTGGTTCTGCCTTGGAATCAATCACTTACCAAGTTATAGTCAAGATGCTGGCCAAAGTTGTAGCCATGTGAAAACTTAGTTATGAACGGTCAAATCCCCTTCAGTGACTGGCAGCATGGTATTGGTTATCAAATGGGGGTCTTAGTCATTTGCCACTTCACTCACTTTCTGGGTAGATGAAAGCTCTCTCATGGCCACTGGCTTCCCTCAGAGGAAAAGGGAGAAATTGTGCTGTGTCTTGCAGTCTTCTCTTGGAAGTCACACACTATCACATAATCTATGGGTCACATAGGTGAACTCTGATACGCTGTGGGAGGGGGAATGCACACGGCATACACAGGGCAGGCAGGAGGCCAGGGCCGCTGAGGAGCGTCTTGGAGCTCAGTTGCCACATGCATGTGTATATCCATGCACTGGAGTATTGTTATTGTGACTTTATCATTACCTTTTTTTAACAAGGGGTTATTGAGTAGCTACCACACATGCTGTTCTTAATGCCAGATAAATGCTAATTTCCAAAGCTTACAAAAACAGGAGTTTGAGGGGCTTGAGCTGAGTGAGCAATTACAGGCATAGTAGTGATGAGGTGTGGAGAGCGGGGGGGGGGGGGGGGCGGGGGGGAGCTGACCAAGCAGTTGACAGGATCAGAAGCGTTTGTGTCGAGTGATTTGTGAAACCACGGGAGACTTTGGAAACCTAGCGTGATTAGTCTTAAGTTTTAACAGAATCCAGTAGCTTCTACATTAAAGAGTTTAAGTGGGAGACAAGATATAGGGGTCTGATTATTAGACCATGGAAATAATGAAGTGGGAATTATAGAGGTGTGGTCCAG
The DNA here is from genome assembly GCA_026225945.1 of Cricetomys ansorgei. Taxonomy (NCBI): domain Eukaryota; kingdom Metazoa; phylum Chordata; class Mammalia; order Rodentia; family Nesomyidae; genus Cricetomys; species Cricetomys ansorgei. The sequence continues at coordinate 1,136,287 of JAMJFZ010001868.1, read as the reverse complement.
GAAAGAGATAAAGCAGTGAGGTTGGAGACTGTATTTCACATGAAGAGCTGATGGTATTTTCAGATGGATTGAATAGAAAGTACACACATTTGCTAAAGTCATAGCCTCAACATCACCCAATATTTCTTATTCTGTGTATCTTTGCACCCAGCCCCCCTTGTTCTAGAGGGCTCTTCCTCAGGTACCACTTTCTCTCTGCCTTCAGATCTTTGGACAAAAATCATCTTCTCCATAAAACTTCTCCTAACAAAGTGACAGGGTGCAGCCCTCCATCCTTTTCCGGCAGCCTCGACCCTCTGCCCGCTTTGGCCTTCCTTTACCACACTTACCACCTACTGAGAGTTTAGGCGTTCCATTGTCTCTGTCTCCTAATAAGAAATCTGAACCCGTCATAAGTAGGAGCTTTGTAGGTTTTGGAAGCGTTTGTTTAGCACCAGGAACAGTGTGAATGGTAAGTACTCTACTCTGTCAAGAAAAAGAATGTTCTATTAAAATACAAATACTTAATGGGGTCGGAGAGGTGGTTGAGATCACATACTACTTTTCCAGATGAGTCGAATTCCAGTGGCTCACAATTGTCTCTAACTCTGGCTCTAGGGGGATCTGATGTCCCTGGCCTCTGTGGATACCTGCACATGTATGACCATATCCACCCCTCCCCGACCTGCCACACGTACATATAATTAAAAAAATTAAAACCTTAACTATACAAATCAAATGTGCATATGTAAGAAAAGAAAGGCAGTCAGGTTTGGTTTGAGTAAGGACAGTAATGACATTTGCCTTTTCCTGAGACAGAAAAAAAACAGCAGGAAGAAAGATTAGAAGGTAGATTTTAAATTAAGAGCACCAAGTGGCTGGGAAAGTGGGTCAGTGGGTAAAGTGCTTGCTGTGCAAACATGAAGTTCTGAGTTCAGATCCCCAGTATCCATATAGAGAGCACACTCATAACCCCAGCACTAGAAGGCAGAGACAATGGGCTTGCTAGTTAGCCAATCTAGCCAGTCAGTGAGCTCCAGTTCAGTGAGAGACCATGTCTCAAAAAGTAAGGTGTAGAGAGACAGAAAAAGACACTTAATGTTGAACTTTGGCTTCTGCGCAAGTACATGTACACTCGAGTGTGCATTCACACTTACGCCCCACCCCCAACACATACATGCATATACACACATGAGTTTTGAGATGCCGTTTGGATGCACAAGTGTGATCTTTGAGGGAATGCATGTAACTAGAGATAAGACCTAAGGATCTGATTCTAATCACTCAAATGCTCAGAGGTTGGGCAAAGAGAAAGAAAAAACAACAGGCCTGACAGGTGTGCCGTCAGGGAGATGGAGGAAAGAAGGATTTGTCTTAGTCCCCGGTTCTATTGCCCTAATAAAACACTATGACCAAAGCAACTTATAAAAGGAAGCATTTACTTGGGGACTTGGTTATAGTTCCAGAGGATGAATCCATGATCATCACGGAGGGAAGCATGGCTGCAGGCTTGGCACTGGAGCAGTAGTGTGAGCTCATATCTGATCTGAAAGTCACAGGTAGAGAGAGAGAGAGAAAGAGAGGGGGGGGGGAAGGGGAGGGGAAGGTAGAGGGAGAGAGAGAGAGAGAGAGAGAGAGAGAGGGAGAGAGAGGGAGAGAGGGAGAGAGAAGGAAACTGGACTTGGCCTGGGCTTTTGAAACCTCAAAGCCCATCATACACATGTCTGCCATCAAGGCCGTATCTCCCAATGTTAGGTCTCAAACTCACAAATTGCTGGCTAAGATACCTATTTAATAACTTAAAGTCAACCTGTGCATCGGGTTCTCCCAGCATCTCTCTGCCCCTACCTGTTTCAGGGTCCCCCTGGCTTGGCTTGCATATCCCACCGCCTACCCTGAACTCTCCAGCCCAGGGAGCTGGGCTGCCCTTCCCTATATAATCTGGCCATTTTTGGTTATGCCTGTCTTGGTCTGAGACTCTCTTGGTCTCCTGGTCTCTTGGCCACCACTCCAGGTTCTCCTTTCCCCTCTCCCCTCCCCCTCTCTTCACGTGGCCCGGCAGCTCAGTCTGGTCATGTCCATCTTGGACTCCCCCAGGTGTCTCTGCCCCTGGCTATGCTCTCCCTACACCTACTATATTCTCCCTCAATGTATACAATGAGCTCTCTCTGCCCCCATACCTAGGGGTCGTATTCACAGGTATACCAGAGCTTCCCTGATAAGTCAGGCATGATCAGGATTACCACCCAAATCAGAAGTGCTTTGACACTTCCAGAGTCAAGCCCAGGCTTTGCACAGGTGGGGCAGGCAAGTGAGCTAGATCACTGAGCAGTAGCTCTGGTCCCTGAATCAGAAGTTAGATAATCTTTAAGTGGGTGCAGTCAGTCTTGCATTACCAAGTGAACAAATGTTTGTATTTAACTTGAATTCATGTATTATCACTCTGTGTGTGTGTGTGTGTGTGTGTGTGTGTGTGTGTGTGTGTATACATACTCAGACATATAATTATTTATAAATACTTTCTTAGCCCATTCTGTGAACCTAAATCATATGCTTCTTATTATAAGCTAAAGTATTCTTTCTCCATTGTAAACCCCAACCCACCCAATTGTCACCAGACCCCAAGCAAACTGCAATTTATTACATTCTTTGAAAGAATAAAATAATCAGCTCAAGTGTACACCAGGAAATGAATCAGCAAAGTACCATCTGGAGGAAGCCAAGCTAAGGATGTGACCAAGACAGCTCAAGGCATCTTTTTTGCTGCAGTATTCAGGGTATTGAATTCCTGCGGTCCTGCATGCTTTAGAAGGTAATGCCTGTAATAGTAGACAAAACAGCATGGAGACTTCACGCCTGTCTTGAATGAACGCCTGCAATGACTGTTGTAGGACAAATGTTTACCTAGCTTGGTCTTTCACTTAGAACGTGAGCCATGTGATGACTGGAGTCACTTGCGAAAAGCAACTATTAATTCGTGATATTTGGTGTTTTTAAGAACACTCCGAATTGAAATATTCAGAGCAATTTTGTCCTTCAGAAGAAAAATTAGACACAAATTCCAGCAGTACAAACAGTTAACAGTGGGTCTGGCTGAGATGCTGTCTCATAACTGAAACGCCCAACCCGGGAAAATAGCTGCCCAATCACTTAGAACCACAGCAGGTTGCAAGCAGTCATGTGTCCCTGTTGAGGCAGCCTGATCATGTTGCCCTGCATCATTGCAGAGAATGTTTTGGAACTCTCCATTTGACTCTGTAGATGTATTTGTGGCCCAAACCAAAATGTCGGTTGCTGCGCATCATAATTATGCATTGTTTTCAACTCTGAATAGTATCCAACCCGTTTGATTATAAGCCCGACTCATCAGAATTGGCCCCAAATGGCCTGTGCTCTCCTAATGAATGTTAACAAGCAGTGTGAGAGAGCCTAGGGAGGAGGTCCCTCTGCTGGGCGGATCTGAGTGGGGGAGGTTTCCCCCAGCTTCTCTTCTCTGTCAGAGATGAGGGCAAAGCAGGCAGCACTGGGAGGCAGGAAGGTTAGGGGCGTGCACTAAGACATCTCATGGTTAAATCGTCCAAATGGAGAGATCAAAGCAACAATTTAGAGAGAGAGCATATATCCATTCAAGATACTTAGAAAGCCTGTAACAAAAAAGTCTGAGAGTTTGTCAAACTTGCACAATCCGAGGTTCCTAGCAAGTTAGAATGTCTGGATCTGATGGTGGACTGTACATTTTATGTCAGTTCATAAGGTAATCCTTGGGCACCTGAAGTTTGAGAGTTGTGAAGACCTTGCAGTACATCTTGGAAGAAAGAGAAGACCAACAAGAAACCCTTACATCATCAGAGGGGGACAGAAAAGTTCCCTAAGGAATAAAATACATCTTCCCTTTCAATTCTCACATGGTACATAGATTCCAAATTACCATGACTTCTGTATTTTATTTTCTACAATATAACAACTTCTCAGGGGAGGACAAAGATGCATTTGAGTTCTTTACCCCTCCTTTAAGTTTTTAAGTTAAAAGATAATTGAATGGGATATGTTTGAAGTTATGTACTAGTGCTACCCAAAGAGATTGGCGTAGGTAAGACAGAGAATAAAAACACTTATGACAATTTCCCAAGCATTTTTCAAAAGTAGTTTGTATCTAGGTAGCCTACACCTGCCCTGGATGGGTGGGTTCATTCTGTGCAACACAGAATACTTTGCCTTACAAAGAACTATGCCTTGATTCTGTGTCAAATTGTATCACTTATTAGAGTGATGCTCTCCAACCAGACAGCACAGAGGTGTTAAAAGATCTCAACCACTTGTTTTGTAGATTTTGAACCTTCAAAAACAGTTTGTTTTTTTCTAAAAACAGTTTCAGGCTGATGAGATAGATGGTTTTGCAGGTGAAGGCGCTAACCACCAAGCCTGATAGTCTGAGTTCATTTCCCAGGCTCCATATGCTAGAAACAGGAGAAATGACTCCCACAAGTTGTCTTGTGATGGTCACAAGTATACTGTGATGTGATGCACACGTGTGCATGCGTATGGACACACACACACACACACACAAAAATATATGTAAAAGTAAAAAAAAATACATTTAAATACCAAGATAGTTACAGAAACTAGCATTTTAAATGTATACACATTTAAATGTACACACATTGCGTAACATTGCTACACAAACGTAACAGATTAACTTTCCACAGGAAGGGAAGAGCAAAAGACAACTGTTCACATAATATCAGAATATTAAAAGCATGAATTTTAACATATCAAACATACTTGAATGCGGCTGTAGCAGCGCACAGCAGTTCTGAGCCTGGCAATGTGTGGCTGCGTTGCTCAGGGCCTTCTCTGCGGTGATGAAAGAGAGTGGGCAAGAAGCCCCGTGCACGGAAAAGTCAAGCCAAACCGCCAGCACTCACCTGCAGGACCCGACGGTGGTTGAGTTCTCTGCATTCAACTGATTCTTGAGACACCAACTAGAAACATGACCTTAGGGAGGTCACCTCTGCTCTGTTACATGTGTCTTCTGGTCTAGAAAATAGAGGAAGGTGATTGCTAATTTCTTTTAAACCTTATGTTCCAGTGTTCCCTATGCGTCGCTACAGGACGATACATTGCTAGAATTTCTTTGGTGCCAGTCAATTGAGTAAAAGCTTTTCCCTCCCGTTCTTGCACTTCAGTTCAGTCTCTTGTGCTAGGTTCTTTTCTTTGCCACTAGCCCAGCTCTTTAAAAACCATTTCACGAGCAGTCCCCATAATTAACAACTAATTAACAGGAAGGCCTGCCTGCTAGGGCTTGGTGCTTTCAAAAAGAAATGAGCAGGAAGGTGGCTTCCCCTTCTCTATTCACAAGGTCCCCACCATTGTCAGTATAATCTGCTGGAGATGGCGGCTCCTGAATAGTGTGAACAATCTCATTAAAGATCTCTGCTGGAACAATCAATTCACTGTCACTGGACCATATCGATCCTCAAGAACAATCAATGAGTTCCGGGTGTTCAAAAAAAAAAAAAAAAAGCCACGGAAGTGTGCTTTGGTTTGGGCGATTTATTTCTCTGGGAAGGGCATTCTCTTACTTTTCCATTGCTGCGATAAAACAACCATGACCAAAACTTATCTCCTGGAGGAAAGGGTTTATTTCATATAGCTTCTAAGTCCACCACTGAGGGAAGTCAGGGCAAGAACTCAGGGGAGGAAACTGGAGGCAGGAACTAGAGCAGGAGCCATGGAGGAATGTTGTTTATTGGCTCTCCGTATAGCTTGCTTAGCTTGCTTTCTTACAGCACCCAGGACCACCGGCTCATGGGTAGCACTACCCGAAGTGACCTGGGCTCTCCCACATCCATCATTAATCAAGAAAATGCCCCACGGGCTTGTCCACAGGCCAACCTGGTAGGGGCACTTTCTCAATTGAAGTTTTCTCTTCCAAAATAACTCCACCGGTGTCAAGTTGGTATAAAGACTAGCCAGCACAGGGATGGTAATCAGGTGGCTCTCAGCGTTGCTTCTGCAGAAATTCCAACAGGAGTATCCTGGCAGGTTTTGCAGGATGCCCTCCACAGGGACACCTGACCAGCCTGCAAAGCGTCTGCTCATTTCTCTGCCCTCTTCTGAAATGCCTCTGAATGTCCACCTTGGCGCCACTTTTGAAATTCTTTACATTGTAAGTTTTATATTATGCGGCCCTGATTCCCTGACATGGTTGACCAAATCAAGGACTAGCGCATGAGTCAGTAGAAACCACCTATTCCGTGACCAAGGTTCGTGTGAGATAATATGATTTAGTTAGATAGAAGCAACGGAAGAAAAAGGAGGACATGAATCTCGGCACTGGTTAGCAAACCTGTGACAAGACAGCTGGTCACCTGAGCTGAACTGTACCCTGAGCAGCAAGCCAGGCCTCTGCTGAAGCCCAGCAAGATTCTACACAGTGAGTGGAAGAAGTGATTCACACCTCCCTCACTATGATGGTGACTTTGGCATACAGCTGTTATGTCTGGCCATCCTCAGGAGAATCCACTACAAAGGAAAACAATGTTCCCTTGTGAAAGCTCTGGAGTTGGTGCAGAACACAGCCAGAACCAGATTCTTAGCACAAAGGAGATGTATTTGTCCCAGAGGGACAAAGGACAGGAGACAAGGAGCAAGGGAAGGGGACAAGGGACTGCTTCTGGAGAGAGTAGAGAAAGCTGTAGCACATGGGCAAACAGCAGGTTTTAAAGGGTCCTAGGTAGGAAGGAAAGGAAGGGAGGTACAGTCAGAGAAAGGCTGGGGTGGCTGTCTCGGATTGGGTAGAGAGGAGAACAAAGAGGAGGAGATGTGAACTTTTTGGGAGAGAGGTGGGGCCACTGTGGAGGGATTTCTGGAAGTGGTCTGTGAGGCTGGAACTTAACTTATATCTGGTTATCTTTTCATGACCCACCGCCATCTTGGGTTATGTGGCAATGGAGTCTGAACCAACATCCTGCCCTTTAGAGGACGAAGCAGTGTGAGTCTTAACTTTTTTCTGATGTGGTGTGATTGTTGGTGTTGATTGTCAGCTTGACAGGATTCAGAATCAGCTAGGAAACAGGTCTTTGAGCATGCTTGTGAGGATTGTCTACATTAGACTATCTAGATTAGGTTAGCCTCTGGGCACATCTGTTGGCCCAGAGGATTATCTAGGATAATTGCCATGGGAAGACCCAACCACTGTCCATGGCATGATTCCATGAGGTGAGATCACCGGACTCAATAAAAAGGAGAGCTGTGTGCAGAAATCTCCCACTCTCGTTTCTGCAGATACAATAGGACCTGGTGATCAAGCTCCCGCCACCAAGCCTTCCCCGTTGTGACGAGCTGCACCCTGGAACTATGAACCCTAATAAACACTTCCTTCCCTCTGTTGCTTTTGTCAGATATGCTGTTTCAGCAATGTGTAAAGAAACCATGCACAGGATGATCTGAAGGTAGGCCTGCGCATGAGCACACCAATGATTTTCTTTCCTCTATCAATAATGGGGGAGTTCTCAATAGAGGAAAAATGTATATTAACACTGTGGCATTTCAGTGAAACCAGTTGAGCACTTACCAATATACAGGGTTCAAAATGAAAGCAGAGGCTTAGCATCTGGAAATGGGGCTCCTGACAGCAGTGCTTTTCCTGTTTGTAGCAGTCAAAGGCCAAGTATTAAGTGCCACCTCTTCCCACATTAGGTTCCTGTAACACTTATGTGTCTGTAACCCTTGAGCAAGGATGTTTACTGAGACACTGCTGACAAAAGCAGAGTGTCAGACAATCTAAATGTGTGTTATGAACATCACTGAGCACACAATATCTGTCCTTACAGCATAGCACTACATATTAGTTCTAAAAGCAAGGTGGGGCCCGTCCTGTCCAACCTGATGGACTGCCTGAAATAAAAACGGACTATGACCTTTAAGTTGCTTTCAATAAAAGGAAAAACTAAATTATGCTTTCATGCATCCGGAAAGACCTACACTACGCTTCTAATAGCAGATGTACCTGCAGGGGAATATGGAGTGGTAGACTGGGTTGTAAGGTAAGATAAATTTTTTAGCTATATAAAACATTATTGACTATAACAAGAGCTTGTTTTGGTTTCTTAATTCCACAATTCTTGGTAATGTTAAATTTTATTCATGTACTGATTTCTGGCGAAGTTACGTCACAGATACCTATTTGTCTCAGGAAGGTTTAGGGTTATTGTAGCATGAATTCAAAACAAAGAATATGAAACTTTTGACATTAAAAGGAAATATATGGGGTCTGAGGAGACGGCTTCGTCAGCAATGCTCTGGCTGTGTGAGCTGGAAGAGCTGGATATGGATCCTTAGTACCTGTGTAAAAAGTCAGACCCGGCAACGCGTATCAGCAATCCTAGCCCTGGGGAGGCAGAGACGGGAGAATCCCTGGGGCTTACTGGCTAGCAAGTGTAGCTGAATTCATAAGCTGCTGGTTTAGTGAGACTCCCATCTCATAAAATAACAACAACACGACAACCACAACAATAACATAGCAACAACAATAGCAAAACAGAGAGGTTGAGGAAGACACTCAACGTGGACTTCTAGCCTTCGTATGCACTTACATCCATGCGCGTGAGTACTAACGCACACATGCACAAGCACAAGCACATATACCTACACACATGCACACATACACACAAAGGGAATGTGTGGTGGTACTCACCCATAATCCCAGCACTCGGGAGATAAAGGCAGAAAGGTTGCTAACTCATGACCTGAACTACATAGCCAGACTTTGTCTCAAATTTAAAAAGAATCATGGCTGTAAACTTGAAAGCCAGTCTGAGTTCCTTTACCTACCAATGTGCATCAGGTTCAAGCTTGGAAGGCATTGGCCTATAGCACCCCCCACCCTTACCAATGTTGGAAAAATAACCCTTCCACCGATATATTAAAAATGGAGAGAAAATCCAGGCGTGCCAGCACATGCCTTTAGTCCCACACTCAGGAGGCAGAAGCAAGTAGGTCTCTGTGAGTTTTGAAACCAGCCTGATCTACATAACAAGTCCCAAGACGGTCAGGCTACACAACGAGACTCCGGCTCAAACAAAACAGTAGCGACAAAACCAGAAGGAAAGGGAAGATGGCAGTAGAGGAAGGGGGTCAGAGCCAATAGGTCAGGAAAGAACTGGATGAGCTTGGGATATTTTAGGAATAACCATACTGCCTTGTGGAAGCCAAAAAGTTGTAGCCTTCCAGATTGGGGACATGTTTGCTATTGCTCAGGGACAATGATGTTTGAGTGATGGAAAGTAATTCAGGGGGAATCCACAGCTGCGCTTCCTGTTCCTCATAACCTGAGGAGCCCTTATAGTTCTAAAGAGGAGGAACAGCTTCTGAAGAGACAGGTGACCCAGTAAAGACCTGGCAGAAGAGGCCACGGGACGCCAGGACAAATGACCAGGAGGAGGAACTCCAGCAGTGAGTCAGCCCATCATGGCTTCTGAGAAGCCAGGCAGAACCACGCCTACTCAGTAATCTCCCAGTCTTGAAGGTTATTCTGTCCAGCATACCAGAGTACAGAATTCACACCATCACCCAAAGAGTATGGAGACTTCATCCAGGGGAAGCAGGAAAAGAACCCACTCTGAAAGATGATGTGTATCTCAGGGACTTAATTATCTCAAAAGCTGTCTTTTATTTTATTTTTTTTATAGCAATCCAGGTATGACACCCAGTTGAGCAGACTGAATACTTACGTGGGAAAGAGACTGTCTAGACTAGAAGAAATTAGAATATTGTTTCTTGGCAGATCTAAATTTTCCTGCCTCGGGGGAAGAAGATTATGTGGAGCTCAGAGCTGTTTTGAAGAAAACAGAAGCTACATTTTCTTCACACGTCTCAGCTGTGGTGAGAGGATTTTGTGACTCATTGTATTTATGTTTCTAAAATATCCTTTGGACTCAAATCACAGCCACTCTTTGGAGGATAGTAGGCAGTCCTATTTTTTATTTTATTTTTGGGCTCCCTATTGCAGTCATTTTAAAGGGAGACAATCTGCTTATATCTCAGATTCAATCCATTTGTGGTTCGGGTACCCCTACTGGCTATTTCCGTTTTTCCTGGGATAGGAGGCCCAGGCTGGCCTCAAGCTCTTCCTTGTTCTGGCCTTCGGTGCTGGTATTTACATGCATGTAGCACCCATGCTTGGCATGAATGTACTCCTTTGTTTTGAGCTATCAGACTGGTTCCTGATGGGGAAAGACATTAATATGTATGTATGTATACTGTGTTAGTCAGATTTCCATCATTGTAAGGAGATGTGTGAGATGAAGCAACTTATAACAAGTAAAGGGTTATTTTGCCTCGTAGTTTGGAGCCCATGCTTGGCGGGAGCTACTGCTGTTACAACTGTGGTAGAGGCATTTGATGGCAGTGGTGGGGAGTGGGTAATGGAGCAAACCCACCTACTTCGTTGCCAGAAGAAAAGGGGAGGAGGAAGAAGAGGGAAAGGGGGGTGATAAAAACAAGGATCTCAGAGTTCCCTTTAAGTGTGTGTGTGTATAAATATAATCACCTGAAGGTCTCCAGTTAGGCCCCATTGTTGCCTCCTCCCCATATCACCTCAATGGAGACCCTGCCTTTAATGCAGGGCCCAGAGGGAGACATTCAAAACAGAAATCCTAGTGAATATGTGTGTGTGTGTGTGTGTGTGTGTGTGTGTGTGTGTGTGTCGCGCACACATATGCATTTACAAGTACAGATTTTAAGATAGAATTTAGTCTATATTAAAATAAATGCAATAGTGTTGGGATTTAAAATATTCTTTGAAGCAGGCATTCTGCAAGGTGGTAAAAAGATAGGAGCAAAGTTAGAATTAATTATGCAGAACTAAGGCAGAAGCCTTGTTTTAACCTCACAAGTCAAGTGATTTAAAAAAAAAAAAAACAAAAAAACTCTGGATCTGAAGTTATGAGAGGTGCTCACAAATTTTCCATCCACCAATCAGTAAGCGTGAATTTGGACTAGGTATTTGACCTCCTCGAGTTTCGGTTTCCTCACCAGAAAGTGGAGATAACAGCACGTGCTCCACCATCCCACAGAGTCTCTGTGACTGAGGGTGCCGCTGTAAGCAGGTGGGAGCACTGTTCAACGATGAGACAGGGCCTGTGTCATCAGGATGCTTCAGCTGCGACGGGTGGAGCCGGCTCCAGAGGCCTCTTGCGAGATCCCTGACTTGTTCCCTTCAGAACTCTGGCTATTCTGCAACGCTGAAGTGCCTCTAAACTATGGTGGCACACGTTAGAGATGGTGACAATACAGCCAGAAAATGAAGGACATGATTAAGTAGACCTTGGTCAGCAACTTCTACTCTGAATCGTTCACCAACTTGGTTCCTCGCCTTGTTTTCTAACATGAACTAGGAAGAGTCAAGGCCAGTGCGCTCGCTTCTGTTGAGTATTTCAGTACGCCTATCTCAGAGACCTCGGTTCATTTAATATTCACAATGAGGTGCGTATTATTCGCTTTGCAGATGGGGAAACTGAGACCTAAAGAGCTTGGTCAAGATCACAGTGGTAGGGAGTATAGCTAAAACCATATGCTTTCTTCTACGGAGCTGCCTGCCCCAGGGCCCAGTGGCTGTCACTCAGATGAGTGTTAGAAGACCGGGCTAACGTGGTTGGCTAAAACCTCAGGTGTGTTTCAGAAAGCTTCACTCACTTTCAACATGAGTTAGGAACGAATAAAACATTTAGCTGGTTGATTCTCCCTTTCTACCTTTGTTTGTTTGTTTGGAATCCCTCTTGAATCTTGGTGAACAGCTGCCAACAAGGCATGACACGGATGAAAAGGACAATGGGAAGAAGTCGGGGACTCTCCTCCAAATGGACAGAGGTCCCCAAATATCCAACGGTGACGACATTATTGCGGCTGAATCTGAGACTACCCAAGTGCCTCCGCGTCAAGTTGTTTTCAAGTTTAGGTCCTAAGACACCTAGTTTTCCTCAAATGAGCAATGCAGATGGCAGTCACAACTTCCTTTCAAAATTTAACAGGTACTGCACCCCATATAGTGAGTAAAAGTGAGTAGCTAACATAAATGTCCAAATGGTTTTGCTTTGGGCTAGAGTTTAAGACACACTATGTGGACTGAATACCACTCTCTTCAACTCGGTAAGGATAGCAGCAAAATCAGTGGCAGGTGTTCAGTGACCACTTTCCCTGTTCTGGGTACTTTGTGTCATTCCTCTCCATACACAAAACAACCCAGCAGAAAAGACAGTCCCTTTCATCAGTGGGAAAACCGTGGCACAGAGGTGAAGTTCCTTGCCCAAGCTGAAGTAGTAGTGAACCTAAGAACTGGGACTCGCTGGTTGTGATTGGACTGTTTGGCAGATGGACTTTTCTTTACTTATTTTAGCCAGGGAAGAGAAATAAATGAGAGGAATGCATGGAGGCCTGGAGAGGTGTGTCAAGGGTTAGGAGCACCTGCTGTTCTTGAAGGGGGCCCCAGTTCCATAACTAGCAACCCTCACAGTAGCTCACAACCTCCTATCATTCCATTTCCAGAGGATCTGATCTCTTCTCCTGACTTCACAGGCTCCTGCCTGCACAGAGTACACACAAATTCACAGAAACACACATATATACACATAAAAATAGAAAAGAGATTGGTGGTGATCAACTATTTGGAAAGAGGTAATGTAAATCCCACTGATCAAGAATAAGACCATTACCCACAATTTTGAGCCAACTTTGAAGTAAGCTTTAATTAAATTAATTAAATACTGGCCAGAAAAATGAACTTTGACCAGGACCATTCTGAGGTTCCCCTAAGTGGTCCTGCCACCTCCAAAGTTCCTGCAAAATGGCCCTGAGTCACATGGAACAGATACTTAAAAAGGAAGAACTCATAAGGTTATGTACTTCCCACCAGGTCCAATCAGTGGCAAGCATCTATCCTGATATATTTCCTGTCTGGGTTATCTCCCACCTACAAGTGACTAAGTATATCTGCTGCATTTGGAGCACATCTGGTGCAGTAGGATTAACCAAATGGGATCTAGACAGTCCCCAACCAACATTTCAGAAGGTTATCTGTCCTTGGGCAAGGGAGATTACAAGATTCTGTCTTTCTGTATCTCAATTGAATAGCCCACCCAGCACTCCAGGAAGTTATCTGTCCTCGTTCTATAGGTCTTTTAGGCACAGTAATTAAAATTTAAAACATAGCTTTTGTTCTTACATTAAGCTAGGCAAGCTACTCTCTGGTATCTCTGGAACTGAAGAGGCTTGATTACTGGGAAATTTTGTAGAGGTCACCGGAGGTGATGGTAGACAAGGTGGCCTTGTAAGGACTATGAAGTCCAGAAGAGAGATACACACAGCAAATGTGTACACATACACACGTGCTGCTAAACCAGGCTCACTGGCAAGGCAGAAATGGGGATGGGTTGCCTCAGTCCACAGGCTACAGTAGTACAATAAATTTTGGACTGTTCCTTACCTACCTGGGAGGACTCCACAGGCGCCATCTGTCAGTGTGTGAGCCTGGACAGGCCCTTATCCTTCTGTGCCCTGGGATTCTGGCCTGCGGGATTGACTGGCAGCTGGAATTTCAAGCTGAGAGGATTGCTGTAGAGTGAAGAGTTGGTGGCTACAGTGTACTTCCAGCAGTCCTGGCCAGCTGTCTGTGGGAACAGTAAAGAAGCCATTATCTGCCTTGTGAACAAAAGGTAGATGAGAGGAATTAGGACAATGGCTTACCAAGAGGGAAATGGAAGGACGTACTGTTGGAAATTTCTAGAGCTGATAACATTTTGTTTCTTGATCTGGATGGTAATTGTCCAGGTGGTTGTTTCATAAAAAGGTACTGGGCTTTGTGTAGGATTTGAGCACAGTAGGAAAAAGTAAATAAGCTGGGTGGTGGGGGAGTGTAGCAAGAGGAGGGAGACCTCCAGGAAAGAAAGATGACAGTGCAACTTCCCTGTGACTTTTGTGGCATAGGGGGCCATGTTTTCAAAATCCAGGCAAAGTCTGTAATTCCTATTTTTCATGTGAGCAAATCCATTAAGAGTGATTAGCGTTAAGTGGCTGGGCATGGTGGCACACATCTTTAAGCCCAACACTCAGAAGCAGAGGCAGGCTGATCTCTGTGAATTTGAGATCAGCCTGGTCTACAAAGGAAGTTTCAGGACAACCAGAGTTACAACACAGAAACCCTATCTGGAAAACAAAACAAACACAAAAACAAAAAAGCAAACAAACAGAGTGATTAAAACAGCATCCCATTCGAGGCAAAAACCAGGTGAGTTACAACGTACATCTCTCTCGTCTGCAGTAGACAGGCAGACATGATCCCTTTAGGCCTCTGTGAGGAACAGGAGTAAAAGCTACAAGCGTGAAATGCCACTGTGAGCCAGGCAGCTATCATTCCTGCAGGGTCCAGAAAATGTGGGGGACGGTCCAGGCAGATAGCATGCAATGGCATCAGAGAAGGTGATACCTGAAGACACCCAAGTGTCCTGCTTGCAGAACACCTAAGGACATCAAAGGTCCCATCTGGAGACTGTCCCACAGCCTGCAAGTCAACTAAACCAGTAGATGTGGGGCTTCTTAGATTAGTGGTCCCTCCCTTGAAGCTATCACAGGTGCATTTCAGGTAGGCAGAGGTGTCCCTTGATGGCTGTTTATCCCCAGCTGCAGTACAGGAAGCGCCAGCTCACATGCTCACGGTGACCTTGGTGACATGATGCCAGGCACATACTGATCTGGTAACAGTGAGCAGGGAACATGGGAGAAAGGTAAGAGATGCGGAAACACACCGAGGTGCTTTACTCGCACAAGATGAGGGCACAAGATGCTAAGAGTCTCTAGCAGGCAGGAAGCTTGGGGTGTGGCTCAGTGGTGGAGGACCTGCTTAACATGGACAAGGCCTAGGTTCGGGCCCCGGTGTTACAGGAGTTGTTAACTGTGCCTGGACCTAACAACAGGCTGCCCAACTCATTCTCAATAGGCCAATTCAACATAGAGGGAACAGTGAAAAGCAGCAAAAAGAAACAAAGGAGACCTGTAAGTACTTCAAGTCTGTCTTCAGAGTCCTGACATGAAGTTTAAGTAGAGGGCAAGAGATATGCACCACTAAGCAGTCCTGATCAAAGTGTGGCCCCACCCATCATTGTCTCTGCTCCCATCTGCCTTGCAAGGTGGTCGTGGTCTATGAGTTGTCAGAACTGTAGGGATCTTTCTGGGAGACAAGTTCCTCTTCTGGCTGGCGCCAGGCTTCAGCCTTTTCTGTCTCCCAGCATGAGACTCCTGGAGAAACTCCAATTTCTTGGGGTCCATTGTTTCAATATTCTGATAGTCAAAAGGGAGGGGCATGGTGTCTTTTTATTTAGAATATCCTCATTCCTGCCAGCATGGTTACATCAACATCAAACTGTTACTACAGTAAGACACAGGAGAAGGATGAAGCAGTTGCCCCCTTCCCCACCCTAGAAGGACTCCCGTGTGCAGAACATTGCTTTTCATCCAAACTGTGACCACTGAGAATACAGTACTTCAGAGAGTGACTTGAGTCTTCAGAGAATGACAAGCCCGAGACAGACTCTTAGAGTTCTTAGGAAAAACACAAACCCTTTCCCAGAGCCTCAGGCCAGCTCTCCCAAGCAACCAATATCCACAATTCAGATTCACGGGGGTCCACTACCTGGTAAAATGTGCTGGAAACGTGACACTGTTCCTTTGATACAAATGATAGGCCACCCTTGGGACACAGGCCTCAGGAGGCTGGGTTTTGACTGCTGTTTGCCTCTCATCCTGGAAATCTGGCACCCAGTAGGTGTGCAAACATTACTTACTGGGTGAACCAGCCCCTGTAATTCCTCTTTACTAAATGATAATGTCAACAAAGTAAGGAATGACAGGACTTATGTGCAGAAGAGCAAAAGAAGCCAGAAGAGCTGAGCATCTTGAAGACACTGAACTCTTGGCCAGGGGACCACACTCTGAGAGCCCCAGAAGGAATCAGATAGAATTATGCCATGGAGATGAGGAAGAAAGAGTTTTGGAAGAGTTAAAACCTGAGCAGAAAGAAGCCAGACACACTGGGTGGGACTTCCTAGCTTAGGAAGACAGGGCTGATCCATCTCTAAGTCCAAGAAACAGACAAGACAGAGCCCCAAGGAAAAGTATTGACTAGCCATACAAGCTAGCTCTACTTAATGGTGGTCTATTCATGTGGGAAAGGAGACTTTCCCAACCTATCACTCCAAGCACAGAGAGGCAGGCTATAGGAACAGCCAGGTTCCCTCCCTGTCTTTGGAAGTCTAAGCAGTGTGCGCTCAGACGGCCACAGGGGACCTCCCTTCTCTCTGAGGGAAGCTCCAGCAAGTCTTTCTCCAGGTGGCTCTTCTGAGGCACTTAAATAGGTTTCTGTGTTGACTAGAGCTCTCAACTCCCTGAGACTGGGAGAAACTAGGTCAGTTTAATGGCACTGATGTCACACAACTAGCTTCTTTAATGGGAGCCTTGATGGAGGGTGGGGTAGAGCAAGGTGGGGCAGGGTGTGGCGCTGAGGTCACCCAGTGGATCTGTAGGCCATCAACAGGATTCAGGAGGAAGGTGGGTCCCTAGCCAGTGGCTGCCTCAAGGCCTTTGGAGTTTTATTTGCTATGACTTTATGTCATGTAGGGGAGTAAACTATACCTGAAGGCTGCCGTCCTTGGCTCTCCAGACAAGGGTGGTGACATTCACACTAATGGTGTCACAGCAGGTGAATGTCAGGAGCAGAGAGGAAGGGGAACTGGTGAGGGGCCCAGCCCTGACTTGCAGACATTAGCTCTGGACCCCAATGCTCATTCTCTCAGGGTTCTCAGCTGCTGTGACACATGTGTCTCTGGAGCCAAGTCACTCTCTCAAGGGTGACTGGGGCAGGCTTTGGCGTGCCTGTGAGGAAGAAAAGAACAGTAATCAGAAGGTGGGAGTATTATGTTCTCAACAGAGGCATCCAGTCCACATAGCATTTGGATGGAGGTGGCTGTGATTTACTGAGGAGCTGTTTGCCTTTGTGCTATATATAATAAACTAAAAATAAACTTCTGCAACAATTCCCCTTTTCTGTTAAAAAAAAATCATTACCTTTACAACACAGTTTAATACTATATCAGCAAAACCATTTACAAGAGGAACAATTATGAGGCTGTTTCATGCACAAAATGATACCAAACATCTAGCGAGCTTTTTATAATGTCTTTGGACAGCAGAAAAAATTATTACTGTCCAATTATTTGGAATTCACTCACAATCTTCTGGGCTCCTCTAAAGGGATCACTTCTCTGGCTCTGCCCGCTGCAGCACACAGTTTGTCCTCCAGGCTCTGGCTGGCTCCATTTCACTGTTGCTGCTATCGGTGGTCATCCCATGCTTCTGACATCTCAAAAATTGCTGGAGTCCCTTGCTGCAACTGGGCTGTACTTTCAGCAATGGCTTCTCCTGGGTTCTCTGCATGATGCCAAGCCTCAGCTTCTCTTCATGACTTCTTCATCTGGGCCTTTAACTACTACTGAGGCCTCTTTTACCAATGGCCTCTCTTGGCCTCTTACGGTGCCAAGCCTAGTTGTTCTTCAAAGACCCCTTCATGCCTTTAAAACCAGCACTAGCTGGGTGACTCATACAGTACCAAGTTTGGCTGCCAGCGTGAGATACAACCTCAGCTAGTTTTAGAAGACAGCTTCTGTGCGCTGACCCCGAGGAAACAATTTCCAGGTTTTAAGATAGAGTCTGGTTTGCTGGAAAATAACTGGTCACTGTCTGCAGGAAGAATCGCCTCATGGTGTGGCGTTCTCATCACTGTAGCAGATGTGTCTTATCAGGACCTCTTGTAGATAGATTTGCAGAAAAAAAAACCAAAACTGTTCATTTTAACTAAGCAGGTTTTTGGCTCTAAGCTATGGTTTCCACAACAGCAGGGGGTCCTGGGCCAGTGGGAAGAATCTCTGGTTGAAACAGTCTGGCAGTTTGGCCTTCTTTCTTATCACAGCTACAGGTAAACATGCACCCTTCTTCATAGACTTCAAACTCAAGACCCACTGAGGCTTCACGCACACACAAAGCCATCAACAAACTCAATTTGTGAAAAAATGCTACCACCAGCAGTGGGAGGGAGCATCAGCTCCATGGTCAGGAAAAGCAGTAAGAACCTTGTTTTTCCTTGCTCTCAGCTGAATTCTCTGTTTTCACGATGAAAATGTCTTTCTCTACAGGCCCCTCTTTTGTGACTCACGTTTGAGCTTCAGTTCATTCCTCTTCCTTCAGGAGCCTTCAATTAATACCATAATCTCTATCCTCTGGTAGCTTCTCTGAGCATACTTTATCAGGCTCTGAGGAGTTTCTTTCTCTTCCCTGTTTCCATGTTGGATTAGCTGGCATGATGTCCTGTCCCATGTTAGGCACCATTTATTGTTGTATGCTGCTGTGGTGTGGCTCAGCAAGGAGGTGACACGGAGGCATTTTTCATGTGTGAAAGCTTTGCCAGATCTCAGCAGAGGGAACCACCACCATGGCAAGCACCAACCTGGACAGTGGAACCCGGGTGTCTCAGCTCAGGTGTTTTTATTGATTCAGAACTCCTCAGGTGCAGATCATAAGCAATCAAACATCCCCCACAGAAGTTCCACACCTGCAGATAAGACAAAATGCCAAGGCCTATGCATCCCTTTTTCCAACAGCGTACAAAAACAATTATTTTATATATGACTAAAAGAAACTTCTGCAACACTTTAGTCTGCAGAAAAAAATTAGTGTCCTTGGCTCCCAGGAGGGAGCTTACATAGCACTCAGCCCTCATACACAGCTCCAGGTCAGAGTTCTGGGTTGAGTGAATAACAGTCAAACCCCAGATTGAAGCCTTAGCTTCAGCCACTTTTAGAATAACCTTGGTCCGGATATTAACAGTCAGAAAATAAGCCCCTATGAAAGCATCCTTCAATAAAAGATGCTATTTCCACCCCACCCCTTCCTACTTCCCACCCACCCCCTTCCTTTTTAAGTCAAGGCTTAAAAAAACCAGCTCCAGAAACTTGTGGAGCTAGAAATGATGATTCAGACATCATTTCCCTCTCTTGCTCTACTGACTCCCCCCACCTGCAGTATCCCCTTCTTGAGAAGATTGGGGTGTGTGAACAAGTTGAGTACACAGGGGTAGGAAGACCATATAGATGTTCATTTGAATAAGGAGGTGGCACAGTTGCCCACATCATTGGCACCTGCTATGGGTATGGCATTTCTTAAAACTGTGATTAACTGTGTTAAGTCAAACTGTACCCCTCCCTTAAGGTAACACCTCACATCTTTTAAGTGTTCAGTGCCAGAGGGCTAGAGAAAGGGAAGCCCCAGATGGTGAGTCCTGCAGGGCTTGAGACACTGGAGGGCTAAGGAGGCTGCATTTTAATCCCTACATTCTGGCCTGCTAGATGTAGTCTTCAAACATGAACGATAGGAAGATATTATGTTATATCCTTCATTATATACTATGAATGCCATAATGTTCTGTGTCACAGTCCGTCACAGCCTCACCTTGACTCTTTGAGGGGAACTAATCTACCCATTTTACACAGTAGGGGACTGAGACTCTGTGAGAGCGACAGAAACAATGCTAGAATCCACCTCTCATTTCTCAGGGCATAACCCCCGTGGCTGTAACAACTGGAGACCATTTCCACTCTGATCTGGATTATTCCATCAGCAACTAGAGACGTTGGGGGGAACACGGTTTGGGAGGGTTTACTTTTCTCCTGAGTAATATGTTGGGATCCTAATCAAATCCCAAGGGTGGACACCTGACACCACCCTGACATGAATCTTGTCTGCTCTGTTGAGTCCCCCCCCCCAGCAAAATGGAGCTCTCAGACCACACTGGGCAGCCAGGTAGAGCTTGCTGATGATGGGGTCTGGGTGAGACACACCCAGTGCAGACTCATCTTGTATCAACAGCACCACTGTGACGAGAGATACTCGTGGACTCTCAGGGTTTCATTTCATGGGACTGGAAGGCAAATAGACTCCTTGTACACATATTCCATAATTTCACTGACTGCTACAAGGTGTTTGTGTCCAAACGGAAATGGGGACAGTGTGTTCACACCGATCAAAATGCACTCAAATGGGGAAAATTCAAGCATGAAGCTCTTTGGTATATACATTCTTTGAAACAAAGTAATAAATACCTGCAACACTTACCCCAGTTCTTGGTGCCTTCCTGGACCTGAGTCCTCTGCAATATGACTTTATAACTCATCAAAGATGGAGTTTGTTCCTTTGTTTCTCTGACTTTGGCTGGACTATGTATGACTTTCTTTAGCCAATAGAACGTACCAGAAATGATCGCACGCAAATATTAAAGCTTTCATACATCTGCTTGCCCTCTGGCAGTGGGCATGTTGCATAGCTTATCTATAAAAGGATGAGATTACAAGGCTATGTATTTGTTATGTTAAATGCAAAGGAAGAAGGATCATTTGTGAATGGAAAGGGGAGACTAAGGTAGAGAACACAGGCACAAACTGGCACGAGCTGGACTGGACTTCCTTTCTATTCTTTTTCTCTCTTAGTTTTGTTGGGGTTTTCTGTTTGGTTGGTTGGTTGGTTGGTTGGTTTGGTTTGGTTTGAGGTATTTTTTTTTTCCACCTAGGGTGGCTCCAGACATATGGAAATCTTCCTGCTTCAACTTCCCAAGTGCTGAGGTTACGGGTTCCCGCCGCCACACTCAGGCAAAGCAGAACCTCTCTCAAGTTACCATGACTTAGAGCTTTGATTTAGAGATTATGTGAATGCTTTGTACAGTCGTGTGATTGAGATGTTTGTGCATGTGCGTCTGTGCGAGAGAGAGTCTCTCTCTCTCTGTGTGAGTGGATGATACGCATACATGTGTGGATGCACATACACATGTATGTGGAGGCCAGAAGTCATCTCAGGTGTCATTCCTCAGGTCCCAACCACCTTGTTTTCTGAGACAGGGCCTCTCCCTGGGGTTGGGGATTACAGGTGTGTGCTATTATGCCTACCTCTGGCCCAGGTTTTAAATGGCATTTCTCCTACCAATGAGGTAGAGAATGCATTTCACTTAGGCACCAAAATAACAAGTTTCCAGATCCAACTTTGCCAAGTGACCTTGGCTACCTCACCTCCCTCCTTGAGTCTTGGTTGTTCTACCGGCAGACATCTCACAGTGCTTAAGTAGCAACATTATCCATCGTACATGAAATTGTGCGTCTTCGTGGGCAGAAAATTGCCATTACCATAATCAGAGATCTCTCAGCAAAGGACACGGTAGTTTGGTTGGTTGGTCGGTAGGTGGGTTGGTTTGTTGGTCGATTGGTTGGTAGGAAGGTAGGTTGGTTGGTCGGTAGGTTGACTGGTTGGTTGCCTATCTGGCTGGCTGGCTGGCTGGTTGTTTTTCCTGTACTGTGCCTCACAGAGCTGAGTGACAAAGCAGATTGGACTAACAAAATGGTCAGGTTAGCTGGTGTAAGAGCCAGATGCAGCCAGGCCACCCACATATACAGGGTAACAAGCAGAGGTGGGTGGTCTTCAAAGGCAGCTGGCATTTTTTACAGTTTTAGAGAAAAGAAGAGGTTGGGGGGGATGGAAAGAAGAGCTGGCCTTCTTCCCATAAGCCTCTCCTCCCCTCATAGCCAAGCCAATCACTAACTAACAAAATACAAGGATATCTGATCTTCCTTTCTGGTCCTATTTGATTGACTGATAAAAATTGTATTTGTGTCTCTGACCTAGCAACATTCCCCCCCAAGACTTATGATTCTTCATTGCCATCATTGTAGTCTATGTTTCTGGAATAGCTGAGCAGTGAGGTCCTGTGCCAGGACAGGAACGAACGGCCCAGTGACATCAGGCTGAGCTACGGCAAGGATCTAAATATTTCCTTGGTACTCTCTGCTCTGCGCTGCACATCTTACTTGGCTCTGCTTGTTCTTTCCATGCTGTGTTTCACAGAGCTGAGCATGGTGCTGTAACCAGCCCTTCAGACCACAGTGGCACCTAGTGTTGCTAACCCAGTGCTCCTGCTCCATAATTGTTTAGCTCCCCTTTGCCCCTTCCACACCTTGCTAAGCCATCCCTTGAAAAACACTTAGTTGCTCCATCAGGTAGAGGCCCAGTGTTCTCTGAGGAGTTTGACCAATGTATTCCCTTATACCCAATTGAGGATAGCAAAGAAGCCTACCCAGAAAAACAAGGGAAACATTTTGCAGTCTAGCTAGCAGCCAGTTGCAGTAAGATGCACAGCACGGGGCAGAGAGTGCCAAGGCACTATTTAGATCCTTGCCATGGCTCAGCCGCATGTCACTGGGCCATTCATTTCTGCCCTGATTCATCGCGCACTGTGATCTCATAGTCTCACAAAGGACTTTGAGGAGGCTGGGTCTACAAGTACCTCGCCTTAGCTGTTGACAAAGACTTCCTTTTATGATATTCAGAACTGTAAGAGCAGTGATGGGGAAACCTAATTTTGAAAACAGTTCGTTTGATGCCAAAAGCTAGTCTAATGAAGGCATCCACAATGGGTTCTCCTTGAAACGAGGCACCCGTCTTTGTGATCCCTTTTCAGGCATTTTGAAGACTTACGAAAAATCAAATTCAACAGTTAGGTCTCTCGTCCTTACTTGGGGATAAGACCCACATATCGGATGTTTACTGAAGCTTCGTGCACTGCGCATGCTTGAGACAATAGTGCCGGTGGGAGCTCAGTTACTAAAGTGCTTTCCCCACAAGCATAATGACTGGGCTTGATCCACAGCACCCAGTAAAAACCCAGGCCTGGAGGCAGACACCTGTAATCCTACTGCTGGGGAGACCGAGGCAGGAGTATCTAAGACTTACTGACCAGACAGCCTATCTCTGCTTGGAGAGCCCCAGATCCCAGGGAGAAAGCCTGACTGGAAAGGCAAGCTGTCTGGCATCTAGGGAATGACACTCAAGGTTGACCTCTGCCCTTCCCGTGCATGTACAGACACAAGCATTTATACCTCACACACGTGAACAGGCATGCACACACACGCACAAAACAAGAAAACAAAGAAAACGGTGCCTTCCTGTAAGCAAGCTTGGAGGTCACTGGCAGTGACCACCTCCTACCCCTCACCCCCCTACCCTTGCTAATCAGCTTTGCACCTCACCCCTGCAGCACTAGTAACAGCAGCTTTAAGCAAGGGCACTATCTCAACTGCCTTTCTCAAAACTTGAAAGCCCTGTGAAAGGGGAATAGAAGAATCCCAACTGCTACCAAGATTAAAATGCCACAGAAAAGTGGATGTGGCTGGGCTTTGCAGCGGTTCATTATGGCACAGTGTGGTGGCGGCTTTATGCATTTTGTAGATTTATTTTTAATCTTTTTTCTTTGATTTTTTTTAATCTACTCTGTTACATGATTTTGGTCAGAGGAACGGGGAGCAAGTCATTCTGAATTGCTCAAAAGACTAAGATTCAGGGTCAGATATCTATTGCCCTCTCACCAAAAAGTTAATTAAATGGGCCTGTCAATCACCTGGACAGGCCACGACCCCTCAGGAAAACTGTGCTGCAGAAACCTGACATCAGTCTCTAGCTCCCACATGCATGAACACACACATGTTCACACATATGTGTGAACATGCATTCATCAAAAGAACGTAAACCACACTCACACACTCAAAACTAAAATTGAAAAAAAAAAAAACCCACCTCCAATAAAACTGTCCATGACTATTCTTCTGAGTCCATTTAAAAATTCTTTTATCTATAAGAGCTACAAAAAGGGAGCTGGAGAGATGGCTCGGTGCTTAAAAACACTTGTTGCTCTTGCAGAGGTCCTGGGTTCCAGTCCCAGCACCCACATGGTGGCTCACAGCTCCAGTTTCAGATGATCTGATGCCTCTGGCACATACATGCTGCACATGCATATGTGTTGGAAAAGCATTCACACACATAAAATAAGTCCATCTATGAAATAAAGAATTTATGAAAAGAACCCTGGGCTCTCCAGTAACAATCCCTTGAGAAATTGGCAGAGTCATCAAAAAATGCATGCTGTCACTATTTGAGCAACTCACATAAAGGATAAGAATGGTCGTTACAAACTGTCTAGATATCTAACAGAGATACAATGAGAATGTCTGTATACTCGATACTCTGTCCAGTGTTGAAGCTGTTCTGTGTCTCTACGTGTCTACAAGCAGGCAAAACAGAACGGAAAACTTTGCAAATATCATCTCCTAACTGAAGGCAAATATCTCTCTCTATTTCTCTCTCTCTCTCTCTCTCTCTCTCTCTCTCTCTCTCTCTCTCTCTCTCTTTTTCTAAGACTTTCTCATCTGGAAAAAAAAAAATAGACACAACTGAAATGAAAGTAGAAAGGCAAGCCCAGATCTCAGGAAAATCCAATGAGCCTGGAATGGACCTGGCCTTTCTGAAGAAGTCATGGCAGCTCCAGCTTCCACTGGACAAGAAGAGGCTCTGAAGTCTATTTCTAGTTTGTTTGCAGAGGTTTCAAGGGAAAGGCAAGACCTTTAAAGCCTTCTATTAATAAGAGGGAGGAGCCCACAGAGGTCATGAACCCTCTGGTATACCAGGGGCTGCAAACCAGAAATGAAAAACAAAAACATCAGGGTCCGGTAAAGGTTATGCAATCCGATCTGTGGCCTCTAGAGAGAAGCGAAGCAGCCTTGAAACACTTTGTTTCAAAAGGAATCGAAAAACGCCTACCTAGGTGTCTTCTGGAGCTGCTCAAAGTTCATCTCCAGACTGTTTCAAGTGGAGTCTCATTGCACTGTCCAGGCTGCCCTTGAGTTCCTGGGCACACACATCCATTTCTTCCATCCAAGCACATCTCTTTAATTCACAGCCCACGGTTCTCACCCGCAGTTTTAGCTCAGCTGACCAACTCCCGTTCCTAGGCTTTCTGAAAGAGCTTATGTTTACCTAATCTGCACCTCCCAGCATTCCCCATTTCCATTTAGGATTTCATTTATGTCCCTTCTTTTCAATTATGTAGGTGCCAGAATAGTGTGGAGAAGTAGTTCTGAAAATGAATTCAATTTAGGTTTAGTTGCTTTAACCAGGGAGATCCTAAAATTGACCTGGAAATGAACAGACTGCTTTATCTAAGAGCTGGAAAGCTCCCAAAGTCAATTCATACCTACTGCATAGCCACGTACATGTGTGTGTGCATGCATGCGCTTGCTTCTTCAGTGAATGTCTGCTCTGCTGCAGTCCACGGATCTTACCAACTGGTGAGGTGGCATCTGATGATGGCAATCCTGTCATATCCCAAACCTCAGAACATCCCTTTAAAAGAGGCGACAATTCATTCCCAATCCACAAGACAGTTTGTTTGGCAGGAAGGGACAGTGCCACTCTGTAAATTGGCAGAAGCCTGAAGAAGAGGTGGTAGAGAAGGCTTCCTTGTTTGTTTCCTGGGGCTGTGCCCTGCGGACAGTGGTAATTAGGGGACAGGGTGAGGCCCTCTGGGCTGCAAATGATAGGACAGGTACTGTCCTAATTATGGGAGTTTATTGGGATGATACTTGGGGCGTGGTTATTACCATCTGTTGGAGTTCATGAACTAGACTCATAAATGGTAGGCTCAAAGAGGAAGTGAGGATATTACAGGCTGCCCTGAAGCCTCTAAGATCCAAAATGGTCAAGTTAAATACAGAGATGGGTTTGGTGTTTATCTCAGTGGAACTGTTTGGGAGACGATGACACCTTTGAGCGTGTGGCCCTTTGTGGTCCATCCAGAGAGCACCAAGCCTTGGGATGGACCACACTGGATTTTTGTCCTCATATTAAGTTGTCTGCACTGTTGAGCTGCAAATGGGAGAGCTTCTCTGAGCAGAAAGGTGTGGGGACCTCTGAGATGAGGTAGGATGCCAAAGACAAGTCCTGGAATCAAGAAAGACAGGGAAGCTTCTCTGCAGGGGTGTGTCTCAGCCAAGACCCTCCACAGTGGCAGTCTACCTAGGCCAAAAGACAAGAATGGCGACCCCTTGCCAGAGCGACTCACCGGACCTGTGTTTTTCAGACTTAGCCTCACATCTGAACTGTTGGGGATCACGTTTGATTGTGAGTGACAATTCAGAAGCCTGGGGACCCAGAGACTCAGCATTTCTATACAGCTTCCAAAACTACCTGAGAGTCCATCTGACAGGCAAGGCACCTGATGACCTCCTGAAGTACTCAGCTTCCTCTAGCCTCAGTTTCCCAGTCCGTACCTTGGTTTCTGAAAACTGAAGAAGTATAACTATAGATTTATCTGTAGCATATTTTGAGCAATTTATACTTGCTGATTAATTGTTATATTTTGAGCCGAATTCCTAGGAGACTTACATAAATTTTTCTTATATCTTGTCTGTTTTTAGTTCATCTAATTAAGTAAGTGTTTTTTAAACTCAAAATCATTTTTCTTCCTCAGGTTCGTACTATTACTCGTTCAATGACAAATTCTGCAATAGAATTTCTTGTGGAAGGGATGTGGGTTGTTTAAAATATTAAAGTTCTTCAGCCATCAATTCAAAAGCTGCTGTTTTGAAGCAGCATACTTTGAAGCATTTTGAAGGCTGACCAATGGACTGAGACAAGAGAAACCCACGAGCTAAGGCAGGGCTTGTGTATGCTGACTTTCTAAACAGGGTACATCATACAGCCTTTGTGCTGAAATTGGCTTTCAGGTTACACAGCCTGACATTCTTCTCAGAATTTCAAATTTTATACAGCGATCAAACAGATGTTACATTCAGGTACTTCCTGGTTACCCATATAGCCATCACTTGAGTCTTTGTTTTCTACAGCAGCTCATCAAAATCCCCAACAGGTGGACATGAAGGAGTTTTTTTAGAGAATACTCAAGACCTAGGCAAACTTTAACACACCTTACATGGAAACATGACAATAAAGGCACAAGCTAAATTCAGAACAAGAGAGTGACCTCTCTCCCAGCAACCCTTTCAGTCTGAGAAGGATACAACCTAGAGCTTCCTGCTCGTCGTGCAAACGATCTGCCTGCTGAGATCAGCCCGTAACCTCTTCCAAAATTAAAAAAAAAAAAGAATATTTAAACAAACAAGTATGTAGAACCCAAATAGACACAACCAAAGAAGAACTTCCCCATGACATATTACACAGTTGAGATGTTAGGATACAAAGCAAAGAAACCATATAAGGAGATGTAAGGAAGTATGGCTGGCAACCGCGCTCTAGAGCACGGCCCCGTAAATACATGGCAAAGCAAACTACACTCAGTCAGTTTGTTGTTGTTTTGTTTTTTAAGGAGAAAGGACGACGTGAAGTTGGGAGGGTGTGAGGATGTAAGGGTGCTTCTGGGAGGCATTTAGGGAGCTGTGGGGTGAATATGATCAGGGTACACACATTACATGACATTCTTAGCGAATTAATAAAAATATACTTTTTAAAAATATACAAGAAAGAAAAAAATTGATCTGGCATAGGTAATAAAATTGAGTCGTGATAAATGAGGGGGAGGGGAGACCTAGGAAAAAGAAGCTGGAGAGATAGTTAATCAGTGAAGTGCTTGCCTTACAAGCACCTGAGCCCCGTCTCTCCCCTATGCAGGCACAAAAAAATTAAAAAATGTAACAAAAATGCATCACCAAACACTGGGGCTCCCAACTCCATAAAATAAACACTGGTAGACACAAACGGTCAGAGCAGGTCCTGATATAGAACAGCGGAGGACCCCGCTCTTACCTTTCATTAACGTGCGTGTGGAGTTGTGCACGTGCCGCCCCAGTGTGGCGGCCAGAGAACAGCTTGTGGGAGTCATTTCTCTGGGTTCTAGGGATCAAATTCAGGTCGTCAGTCTTGGTGGCGGGTGCCTTTACCCACTGAGCCATCTTCCAGCCCATAGTGAAGGATTTTAATAACTCACTGTCATCTTCACTAAAAACCAACAAAGAAATCCTCCCGTTAACCTACACCATAGATCAAACGGACTTGGCAGACATCTACTGAATGTTCTACTCAACAGAAACACGATGGGCATTTTTCTCAGCAGACCATGGAACCTTCTCTGAACTAGACCACATCCTAGGCCACAAATCACATCTTACCAAATACCAAAGAATCAAAATAGTTTCCTGCATCTTATCAAATCGCAGAGCAATAAACTAGAAATAAACAGCAATAAAAACTATAGGAACCATACAAACATATGGTAACAGATTTCTCTTGAATGATCAGTGAGTCATGAAGAACTTGGGAAGGGAATTAGAAGATCTTATAATTAAGTTGAAACGGAAGTTACAACAAACAGAACCTTCAGGACTCAGCTAAGGCAGCGGTGAGAGGAAGGTTTAAGTATATGAGTGCTTACATTAAACAGTCAAAAAGCTCACAAATAAATAACCCAGGCCTGCACCTCACAGTCCTAGGAGCAATCCAGATACAAAGCAGAATGCGGCAGGAAATAATAAAGGTTAAGGCAGAAGTTATTAAGACAGAGACTGAAAGAACAACACGTGAAAGCTGTCAGAACTGATTCTTCGAAAAAATAGACCAAGGTGCTAGACCTCTAGCCAAACTCGCCGAAAGGAAGAGAAAGAAGGTCTAAATTAGGAAAACTAGAGATGGAAAAGAAGAGGCTATGACAGACTCCAGTGCAACACAGGAACTAGTTAGGGGATTCTTTGAAAATGTGTATTCAAAAAACCTGAAATATCCAGAAGAAAATGGATACATTTCTAGATACATCTGATCTAACAAAATTAGATCAAGAAGATTTGGGCAACCGGTTGATGACAAGTAGATTAAAGTAATATTAGGAAGCCCCCCCATAAAGAAAACACCTGAACTCGGTGGCTTCACATCATGTCCCACCAAACCTCTAAAGACGAGTTAACACCAATGTTTCTCAAACTGTTCCATAAGATATAATGGGAAGGACTATTACCAAATATTTCATAATGCCAATATTACCTTGATCTCCAAACTGGGTGAGGACATAACAGTAAAAAGAAACTATAAATTCATTTTCCCTCATTGTTCATAAGTACAAAAAAAATCAATAAAATCAATAAAATTCTTGACAATCAAATCCAAGAACACATTAAGAAAATCATATATCATGACCGGATTGATTTCACTCCAGGAATGCAGGATTGGTTCAACACACACAAATGAAATGTATTTCGTCACATACATACATGCATGCATACGTACATACACACATAGACTTAAGGACTGTAATTACATGATCACCCCAACTGACTGAGGAAAGGTCTTTAACAACACTCAAGGCCCTTCATGATAAAAGCCATGAAAAAGTTAGGAGTAGGAACATACCTCAACGTTACAAAGGCTATAAACACCAAACCTATAGCTAACACTATACGAAAAGGGGATTAAATGGGCAAATTTCCTCTAAAATCTGGAATGAGCCAAGAGTGCTCACTCTCTCCACTCTTATTCAATATCACCTGAGTCTTTGTTGGAACAAGTAGGCAAGAGAAAAAAATATAATTCATAATTAGGTTAAGCAAAATAAGCCAGACTTGGAAAGACAAATACAGCATGTTTTTCTCTTATATGTGGATTCTAGAATATTTATATATACAACTTTATATTGTTTAGGTGTACATTTATATGTGTTTTTGTAGGTCACAAAAATGGGAGGAGAGATCATGAAATAGGAGAAAGAGATCTTAAAGGAGGTGGGAAATGCAGAGAAGAAGGGTTCCTGAAGGAAAGCAGAAGGAAGTAGACTCACTGTAGGAAGAAAGGGAACCTGCTGGAGAGGAAGAAGGAACAAGAACAGTAGGTCAGTGGGGAAGGGGAGCAAATGAGAACAAGCTATAAGGTACTCGTGTGTGAAGATGTTATGATGACATAAATTTTACTTTAAAGAAATTACTAGGGTCACTAAAACCTAACTCGACATGCTGTATATGGAAAAGAAGTTATGCTGGTTGAATCAGAAATATGTAGACCTTCTGTAAGGCTCTACTCTCATCCCTAGTGGTAGCCATAGCAACACACCTTGCTGGATTCCCCACAACCACCAAAGTCGATGAATTAATCATGAGAAACAACTGAGCTGAAACAATTCATCTTCATTACTGTAGCATCTCACTAGCTTTAGAAAGCAAAGGAGAGCAGTTGTCTAATCTGAAACTTGGGAAACTAGAAGCCAAACTATCAAAACTGTAACTTTAAAATAGCCAATTATAGCTATACTTACCCATAAATTGTAAACCATTACACCAACCATCATAGTGAATTCCCACAATTATCTACATATATTATGTGCTATAAAGGATTAACAAGACAGAAAGAAATTTCTGACCCCCAATATTTTATCTATCTATCTATCTATCTATCTATCTATCTATCTATCTATCTATCTGTCTATCTACACATTTACTTGAGATGGAGATCTCAGTATATTGCCTGGGCTGCTTGGGAGCTCCTGGGCTCAGAGGCTTAGTGAGTTTTGAAGGGAAATTGTGTGCTTCACTGATTGGCCGGCCAGAACTATTCTCTTTGAGAACATCATCTCACTCCGATTCTTTTCTTAACTTTTCCTCTGACCCTTCTCCGTGTTCCCAGCAGAGTGCTCTTTCTTAAGGGGACATCTGTCATCCGTGTTGATACCCTAGTTCCCTCACATGGAATGAGACCGGCTCCCTTCACCAAACAATACAGTTCAAACTTGGCAGGTATTTAAAAAGCAAACAAACAAAAAAAGACAATTGGAAAACATCTCCAAGACTCATGCCAGAGATACTGTCTATGGGAACACCACCCACAACATGCCAGGTGACACCAGACACCCAAGAAAAAAATGACTGCCCTTGTCCCTACGTGATACAGAGTATGCTCCTGCACCTGCAGCTGGTCCTGTTGGGACTACCCCTAGTATCTTCACAAGAGCAAAGGTAGTAAACACACACACATTTGAATGGTGACTAACGCCACAGAGCTGCAGTCAGAGGCAACCTCCTTTTCTGTCTTCACAGTAAGCACAAGAGACATCAGAGCGCTGTGCTTTTACAAGTAGTGAATAAGTGAAGGAGCTAATCTAACAGAATGGAGGCTTACTCCTTGGCCCCTCTGCGGTCCTTACTCCCAGTCAACCCTGCCAGGCCGGTGGGGCAAAGGGTGGCATGTCAAACCTTTCACAGAAATCTGTGAAATCAGGACCAGGCTTGTAAAAAGGTTTCCCAAGTTCAAACGAATTATCAGAAACCATGCATTATGGTAAATGTTAAGTTTATGTGCTAAGTTAAACGTGAGTTTGTTTGTCCCCCATTAAACTTAAGTCCACTCTGCTTAAGTAAAATTATCAGGGTGAAAAAGATTATTTTGGGAGTGGGAATGGGATGGGATGGGGAATGAGCTCCAACACGTGGGAGACGATGGGCACGGACAGAGAGGGAGAAGGCTGGGTGGGGAGGGGTGTGGTTCTCTGCTCCCTTTCTCTACATACAGCAAATCCTTTCCTGCTTTGTTTCTCAGAGACTTGTTTTTACTAATAAAGGACCATATAAATTTATAAGGAAGATTATGAAATAAAAATAAAATTGAACAAGGAAAGCTTAAAAATAAATATAAAGTGTTATATGTTCTCAGTAGAACGGTTTGACCATATCTATGAATATGTGCATGACCCTAAAAATGTGCCTTCCCTGTGAGCCAATAATGTCATTCTTAGTAATGCTAAGGAAATAAGTCATGGCTACCCTAAAACACTTATCTAAAAGTGCTTATTGGGCCAGGGAGATGAATCAGTGGGTACACGTGCTTGCTATGCAAGCCTGGCAACCTGAGTTCCATTGCAGAACCCATATTAGAAGCTAGATCGGATGGCACACATCTGTAATCCTGCTAGTCCTATGGCAAGATGAGAGGTGGAGAAACGAGAATAATCAGGAAACTCTTGGGCCCGTTAATACCGAGAGCAACAAGAAAGACCCTGCCTCGACAAGGTGGAAGTGAGAACTGACTTCTGAAGGTCAGTAAGCCACTGAGCTATAAGCCACTGCCCTCTGACTTCTACACATATGCTGTGGTGCAGAATGTACATGCCCCCCCACACACACATAGACACAGACACACACACACATACATGCACATGCGTACACATGCAAAAATATCTTTAAAAACTTAAAAGAAAACAAAAAACTTTAAATTCTCATTGTAGCACTAGCTATGAAAGTGACAAACTATATGCAACCTAAACGTCCAAGATAGAGGATTCCTTAAGAAAGCCAGTGTATTGCCAGGCAGTGGTGGCACACGCCTTTAATCCCAGCGCTCAAAAAGCAGAGTCAGGCTGATCTCTGTGAGTTCGAGGCCAGCCTGGTCTACAGAGAGAGTTCCAGGACAGCCAGAGTTACAACAGAAAAACCTTGTCTCGAAACAGAAACAGAAACAAGGAAAGGCAGGAAGGAAGGAAAGAAGGCAGGAAGGAAGGCAGGCAGGCAAGCAGGAAGGAAGGAAGGAACCCAGTGCTTTCATACAATGGGATTCCATGAGGGTATGAAAATGCTGTAGAAGAGAATCATGATGCACAATGCTAAGAATCGCTAAGAATCAAGCTGGCATGTAGCTCAATGGCTTACTTACCTGGCATGGGTAAAGCCCTGAGCCCGCGCATAGTACACCAGAGGAAAAAAGGTGATAAAAATCAGAGCATCCTATGAAACTTCCTATTTTAAAAAATGCATATTGCATATCTATGGGGTTGTTAACATTGACCATCTCCCATTACCTTAATTATAAGTGCTTTCATTTAAAAATATTTTTCCATTTTTTATTTATTTTTTCTTCTCTCATACAACTTATACAATACATCCAGAGTCCCCTGTGCTGACACTTTTTATTGCTATATATTTTCTAAACTCTTTATTCTGAATTTGATTTGGTTGCCTTTTCCCGTGTTAATTATTTTAGAGTTATTTGACTTTCCACTGATGAATGCGCATCCATACGGATATGCACCATGTGACTTCCTGGTACCCGTGGAAATTAGAAAATCCCCTGGAATCATGGATGGCTATGAGCTACCATGTAGATGAGGGCTATTGAACCTGGGTCCCTTATAAAAGAAACATGTGCTCTAAACCACCAAGCAATCTTTCCGGTTTTAAATATATCTGGTAATATTATAGTAATGTTGGTATATATATTATATTGGTAATATATATTATATATATATAAGTTAATAAATATATTAATAATATAGTAATGATTCTTTTAAGGTGTAGTCTAAATATACAGAAAAAATTGTTCAGTATGTTATCTAAGTTTTGACAACATATGTGCACAATCAAGGTATAGGAAATGATCCCCTTGAATGGCTCTCTCATGAGCTCCCTTTTCTCTCCATTCAGTCCCTGGCAGTCACTGACCCGTATCTGTTCTTCCTGTGGTTTTAACTTTCCCAGAATGTCCCAGAAATGAAATCATACAGTGTGCAGTCCTCTGAATCTGACTCCTTTAATATAGCATACGACCTCAAAAATTCATTAAAGTATTTTTTGCATGAGTATCTCATGATAAAGACAGACAACAAATTAAATATCCATCCATGAACTGGTGAATACTTGGGATGCCTTTATTTTATTATTATTTTTAACTATTATGTACACATTCTCTGACCGTGCCTGCTGTGGATATGCTCTTGCTTCTTCTAGATATTTCGCATATACTCAGAGGTAATCTTGCCAGGTTTTGTATAAGTACATACTCAACCATGTAAGAAGTAGCTTGTTTTCGTAAGTGTTTGCATTGTTTTAGAGTCAAATACTTTGTAGACTGGTTGGTATTGGGTTGTTGTTGTTGGTTTTTTTCTTGTTTATGTTTTTATTTTGACCTTTATTTAAAGCTGCCCTAATATATGTATATAGCCACAGTCTCTGGTTTTGATTTGCATTTACTTAATGAAGAACAGTGTCGGGCATCTTTTCATGGGTTCCTTCACAGCTCGGTCTCTTCTCTGATGAAAAGTCTGTTCCACCTTTCACCTAGTTTTAGAGGAACTTTGTGTTCCTCTACTGAGTTACAATGGCTCCTTTATTTATTCTGGAAATCTCTTCTTAAGAGGTGATATGCAGTATTTTCTGCTGGTTTGTAGCTTTTCTCTAAATACTACTTTTCAACGAACAGAAGTTCTTAATTTTGATGAAGCCAATGTAATACTTTTAAAAAATCAACTGTGCTTTTGTGCAGTATCTTAGAACTTAACCTCATAAGGATCTCTCTGATGTTTATTTCTTGAGTTAATGGCTTTACATTTTACATTTCAGTTACTAACCAGCTATGTATTTACAAATATTTTCTTCCCATCTGTGCTCTTCTTTTTCATGTTTAAGATGTCCTTAAAGGAGTTTTGAATTTCAGTGAAGACATATTCATTTTTTAATGATTTGCATGACTTTTTCCCATATATTTAGATAAAAAACATTTTTAATTTTTGTTCCTCTTCTTTCTCCCTCCCTCCCTTTCTTCTTCTTCCTTCCCCCATATCTTTTTTCTTCCTTCCTTTTCCCTCTTCCTCCCTTCCCCCCTTCTCCCCAATCTCTCCCTCCTTCCCTCTCTGGAGAAAACCCTTGAGAGTATGGGGCTGAGCTGTGGTCTCAGGTTCCTTTGAGGTTTCTGCACAGCAGGTCTTCAGGGCTCAAGTCAGAAGCACAAGGGAGGAAGAAGAGCAAACCCAGTGATAAGATCACCATCAGATACAAATGACAAGTCTGTGGTTCAGGGGGTCATTAAAGCCACACACCTCCTACCCACTCTTCAAAAGCGAGGGGTGTGTACATGATTCCGCCCGAATCTCAAAATGTAAACAGAGTGGAGACTGCTCTGTGGCAGTAAGTGAACGTACATAAAATCGCTGTGACTGCTCCCAAGGGTGTCTCCCACCACATCCAGCCCAACAGTTTGACCGTGGAAGGTGATCGGTGCAGCACATTTTCCAGGGAGAGAGTTCTTGCAGTGTATCCTGCTTCGTGGATCAAACAAGACCAGAGGCACTTCAGAAATGTTTATGACCTGCAAGACTCCTGGGGTCTTATCCTGATCTCTATTTTACATAGTATTTCATATGCATTAAGGGCCAATCTGAAGAAGTATAATGTGTCTGAACAAAAACATTGAAATCAATGATGAACTGGCTGAGAGAACAATACAGAATTTAAAAAGAAAGAAAGTTTTCTTTATGATGTCATTTAGGGAGAAAAATCTGAGTCTAAGAATGGATTTTCATATCATTCTTGTTTGGGAATTGTAATATCCCCCTTCTAAGCCAGCCTTGGCTCAGACACGGGACTGGTAAAAACAGTGCAGTCGTCAACCGAAATAAATTTGCAGATTCTCATTCCATTCCCACACATAGATGTATCCACCTTTGAACTGTGGAAACAAATCAAGACACCAGAGCGAATGGCAGCAGCGGCTCCTATAGCAATGACTTTTCCTCCTAGCCAAATCGACTGTTTCCTGCAGTCAGGGAAACCGCCCAGTGAGGCATAGGGCGATAATGTATATAATAGGGATGTTACAAATAATCACTGATTAATAACCCATGATAGAAATGTCAGAAGCAAATAAACTTTCAGAGGCTTGACAATGGACGACTCTTACAAAAACACAAGAGATTTGGACCTTTTTCATGATGAGGTGTTTGTTGGAGACAGTGTTTTACTGTTTAGCCCAGGAACTTACGATTATCCTGCCTCAGCCTCTCAACTGCTGGGATTATAGAGAATACCACTATGCCCAGCCATTAAAGTGGGTGAACATTTATTTTTCTAACATAGAATTTTTAACATTGAAAATGCACCTCCTATGGATTTTTTTTTTCATATTATTTCTGTGAAACTATCTGTTTCCTCTCAGCCCTAGAAATCTAAGCAAAAATCTCTTGGTGCTCTGCGTTTTCCATTTATCCTTAAAACCATCTAAGAAAGCATTATTCAACCCAATGCACTCAGTCTCAAAACATAATTAACTAGAAAGCAAAGTTTAAAATGTAGAAAGGATGATTTGGACAGGCATTTCACCAAGAGACACAAAACCATCGTGAGCACATACAAAGCTCAAACACCACAAGATGCAATTCGAAAGAGAAAATAAAATGACAGACAACACCAAGTGTTGGCGAGGGAGACAGAGACAGAGGAACTTTCACACAGTGCAAGAGGGAATTCAAAGAGGTGTGTCATTTAGGAACGCAGCTGGGCAGACTCTACTACAGACTTACTTTCTAGGTACATGCCATACGACCTGTGAAGCTCACTCTGTGTTTTCCCTTCAGAGAAAAGGAAATATATGCATGTGAAGGTTATAGAAGCTTCCTTTTACTAACCAAAAACTTGACAGAGCCCAAATGTCCATTAACTTACATGTAAACAAATTGTGATGAATCCATACAATGGCAAATGTATTCACCAATAAGAAGAAACCCAATAAATGTAACAGTATGGATAAATATTGTCAAATGCGTTATGATAAATGACTAAAGCCAGACGCAAAGGACTACTCCTTTGTGTGCTCCATTTAAATAATCATCTGAGAGGTATGAAATGAGATAAAGACAGAAAGTCCAAAGCTGCAAGGGAAGCAGGAGATGGGGAAGGGGGGCAAGAGCAAAGGAGCATGGGAAATGTAAGGGGTGGAAATGTTCTCTGTCTAAATTGTGATGGGCCCTTGACCTTATGCACCTGTCAAAATAAACAGATCGACAAAAGCAAGCAAAAGAGACTGGTGGGCTTGGTTAGGATTCAAAGCTTGCCTCCCACGTATGGAGGATCTGAATGGGTTGCTTGAGCTTCGTTCTTCACAGGAGGGCTGTGATCTCTGCTTCCTCCCTCTGTGCCCTTTACTATAGCACTACAATGGAAGCACTCACGGGAACCTGGGTGCCAACTCTGACCTTGAACTGTTGTGTAGCAGCTGGAAAGTCATCCCCTGCCAGTCCTGTGCCCTCTTCTGTAAAGTGCCTACCATAGCCTGACCAGGCCAGTATAATGGAAATACCTTAGGCTGCATGGCTTATAGACAACAGAAGTTTATTGCTTGCAGGTCTAGTGGCTGGGCAGTCTAAGATCTAGAAATTGGCTGATTTGGTACTTAGTGAAGGTTCACTTTCTGGTTCATATATGATACCCCTGGCTGGTGAAAGAGTTCTGTTTTAGTATATTTTTAGACAGGGTCTCAAAAGATAAGGCCCAGGCTGGCCTTGAACTTTAAGTCCTCCTGCATCAGCATCCCGAGTGTTAGGACTTGTGTTACCATGCCTGGTTCCAAGGCCTCTTTTTTAAGGTACCTAATCCCATTCATGGGGAGGGATCCGTCCTCATGATTTAATTACCTCTCAAATGTCTTACTTCCTGTTCATCTTATGAGTTAGGACTTCATCATATGAATTTGGGCTTGGGAGGCAAACAGACTCTAGCAAAGCTTCCCTGGGATATAATCTCAATGTTAGTGGGAAAACCATGTTCTGTGATTTTCCCTAAAGAGAAGGCAGCCTTACCAGTGGAGCTCCAATCTGTGTACAGGGCCCAGATCTTAGTAGGCCCTGAGGCTTACTAAGTCAGCACAGCTGACTCCATGATGGAAGTGCCATTCAGGCTGGAAGACTCAGCACTTAGACAGCACCACCTGCCAAAATAAAACAAAGACCCAATCCGTCAAAGTCCATAGTTTGGGGAAGTCTCAAAATGTATTAACCTTGCTTTTTAGTTTCTGTAGTTCTGCTTCTGGCTAACTGCTCTTGTTAACTGAAGTATTCAACCCAGAACATAGTTTTTGTGTTTAAAAGGCTCATCCTGAGAAAGGCTAATGGCTATACTGGGATCCTGAACACCCAGTGTAGTTGATGGCTGGTTGATAAAGACTTTCTATTGGCTTAAACCTTATGTCTGAGCAGTCTTCTCTGGTGAATACCCCACGACACAATCTACCCATCCCTTATAGGTTCTGCTCTACAGCTATGTCTTTCTAGGTACTACTTTGACTTCCCAACAGGGTTAAGCATTTTGTGAAAATTCTCTCTATAGCCCAGCCGTTCTTGGGTCAGGTGAACCAAATGGATCAAACAGAATGGCTCAGCCACCCTGAGGCTCTTCCCCAACCCCTACCCCAAATGATGGAGATCCTTGCAGAGATGCTAACAGTCAGCAATATCTAGTCTCAAGCTGGGAGTGTTACTTAGTTGGTGAAGTGCTTGCCTACCATGGATAAAGCTCAGGCTTCCATCCCTAACACTGCATAAAACTTGATGTGGTGATGAACATCCAAAATCCTAGGACTTGAAAGACAGAGGCAGAAGGATCAGAAGTTCAAAGTCATCCTTGGCTATATGGAGAGTTTGAGGCTAGCCTGGGATACATCATAGATACCCTGCCCCTCAAATTAATCAATTAATTAACAATTAAAAAGCACATCTTTATTGTATATCAGATGCTATTTCTAAGGCTGCACTGTTACCCCTTTAATCTTCTCCTCAACCCTTGAAGTAGTACCAGTTAACCCCACTTTACATGTGGGGGAACTAAGTTTTGAGAGTCTTCAACCCACATTGCTTCCCACACTCTCCCTACCCTCCATTATATTAAAGCTACAGGAAACATCTACTCCACTGTAACAAGAAACAGAAAAGGGAGAGTGGGAGGAAGAAAGACTAGCAGGAAGGTCAGAAGGCAGAAAGAAATGGAAACACATAAGATGGAAAAAAGTCTCAGTGACCCCAGGAGGTGCTGTCTGGTGCTTAAAAGGTATGAGACGTGAGTACAGAAGAGAAAGGGACAACGTGCTAGAGAGCAGGGAAAGAACTTTCCTGCCGCCTGATCTCCATGTCAGCCGAAACATGCACATGCATGCACACATACACATGTACACATGCACATGCATGCACACACACACATGTACACACACACAGACATAGATACACAGATACACACACACACTCTCAAACACACAGAAGGAGACAGGCAGGCAGACACAGACACACATAGACACACATAGACACAGAGAGAGAAAGAGAGACAGAGACAGAGACAGACACAGACACAGACACAGACACAGACACAGACACAGACACAGACACAGACACAGACACAGACACAGACACAGACACAGACAGACAGACACAGACATGCATACCACACACCACTGCCCAAGACCACAGGCCTCTTTGTCCTTGGCTCCATTCACTGGGTGTTTATTTAGTTTGAAGTCTATTTTTAAATGGCTCTGGAGAAGAGGAAGAGTGGGATGAAGACTGGGGGATACAACCCCTTACAAGAGTTTAGTTATTAGATGGAGCCAAGACTAACAAATGGGAGGAATCAATTCTCTCTCTCCCCCTTCTTTCTCCCTCCCTCCCTCCCTCTTCCCCACCCCCACCCCTACCCCCAATGCCTCAGGCTTTTCCTGTCATAGCTGCCTTTATGTTGAGTGAGAAACTCTTTCTTAAGATAATATCTATAGAGACCTCAAAGAGCAAGCCATTGTGAGAAAATCTCTGGTCCCAGAGCCGGTGTCTCTTTGCCAGTATCAGCACCGAGAGAGACTGAGACAGAGACTCAAGCAATCCGGGTGGACAGCAGAGTGGAGAAACCCCAGAAACCCACCACCAGCTGTTCAGCCCCTCAGATTCTAACCCTAGCGAGTGACATCTGCCCTGCCTCCTCGGAGCAGCGGAGGGCGAGACAGGAGACACAGAGTACAAAATTGCTTCTCACAAACGCAGGGGGATGATAGACACCCGAGCAAGCTTTTACTGACTGACAGACACCTGAGTGACAGTGGTGCCGGAGGACAGTGCTTCCCAGCTTTGATATAATGCTTCGTCGGAAGATGAGGAATGATGAGGACAGTCTTCGATCATTACAAACATCAAACTGGTTGAACATAGTGTTCTGACCAGAGAGCTCCCTCCGTCTCCTCTAATGGAATGCCTGTCCCATGTAACATGATGTGTCTGTTATGGAGCCTCTAATTAAAGACTTGTGAGAAAGATAAAAAGTCATTATGTCTCACCTTAGGAAGCACTTGCGTTCCTTAGGGTTTGCAGGGAGAGGCCCTAGGGAACATCTGTCTCCTCAGACTTGGCAATCACATGAGCCTTCTAGACTCTTCCCCACAGCATAACCAAGACACAGATGTGCAGAGGCTCTAAGTGCCGCTGTCAGCAGCACTCCTGGGTGCACAAAGCTTAACCCTGGGCCCTAAAGGAGCTGAGGAAGGAGGATCAAGGGCCTTCGATCTCTAGTCTCTGTGGGAAGAGCAGGCATGTCACTCCTACAGCAGGTGACTGCAGACACTGCGTAGGGTGTGGGAAGCAAAGTGGGACTGAGGAGGAGAGGAAGAGACCTCACCACCCACCGCCATGTCTGACTTACCCTAAAGGGTGACACAGATGTCATATGAAAAATAACAGAATAGACTTGGGTGTCAGGCTAGGAAAGAGAGGCAGGTAGGATTAGGGAGATGAGGTAGGAAGCTATTGGGAGAGTTCCAGGAAAAAATAAGGAAGACAGGAGCCAAGATCAGCAGTGAAATGAGAACTAGTTGGCACGTCATTCACTTAAAGTCCCACATCTGTGGGTTCTCAATACTTGTTCATAAGTGGAAGGGAACTTTTCTTATTTCCTGTCATGCAAATTAAATCCCAGGGCACAATTTCACTTAAAGTAGGACTGCTGCAGGAACAGGGCTCCCTAGACCCATGAAAGCACAGATGTTAGGACTCAGACGCTCTCAGAAGATCCACAAATTTCATCCAGCAAACTGTAGAGGGGTACGGTGGCACATGCTTGGAACCCAGCACTCTGCAGGTTCATCTTGAGTTCTAGGCTAGCCTGGGCTATACTAAAACAACAGCACATAACAAAAATAAAAAACAAAAACAAAAACCCTGTCTCACAACAAAAATCATGTCCCAAATAAATAAATAAATGCAAGGTATTTTAGGAGCATATTAAGGGTGGAATGCCCCTTTGGAACCTTGCTTTGGAGGCCACATGGCGACAATGCACACTATTGCTTATGATACGCTTTGATTGGGCATTTAGACATGTGTCATATTGTGGCTATCATATTTGATAGTATGGGAGGCTTCTGACTCGATAGACTATGATACTAATTTTGATGATTCTCTTTGGTTTTGATGATTAGCTGTTAGGTACTCCTCAGCTCCATTTCCCTATATACTAGATTACCTTGACTATTATTTTATTCAGAGATAGGTTAAAAAAATAGTATTAAAGCAGATTACCTCTCTTTTTGAGATCCAGTAATCCATTGCCTTCGGTTGGTCGCCTGCATTACCGCTTTGTGTTTCCAGGGTGTTTCTCTTGGTCATCTGCTCAGCCTCTCTGAGCACCTCTGTGTATCTGTCTTGGTCCCAACTACTGATTCAGCACAATGTCAGCGAGCTTATTAAGTTCTGCGAGAGAGAAGAGAAAAGTCAGGATTAGAACAGAGGGTTACCATGCTACAAAGGATTCTATGACCATTGAAGAAATTTAGGGAGCGTGGATGAGGGAAAAAAGAAAGAGAAGAAAAAAAAAACAACCAAGGACCAGACACAGTGGCACATGCCTGTAATACCAGCACTTGAGAGGCGAAGGCAGGAGGATTAGGGGTTCAAGGCCAACCTTGGCTACAGAGAGAGCTCCAGGCTGGCCTGCACTACATGAGACCATGTTTTAAAAAAAAAAAGAAAGAAGAAAGATTGGAAAGGAAAGAAATTAAAGAAAGGAAGAAAAAAAGAAAGGAAGGAAGAAAAAGGAGGAAAAGAGAGAAAGGAAAAAGAAACAAAATGGCATACTTTCTAATATTTTCATGTTTGATCACCTTTAATGATTTCACATGATCTTTCTCAACTACTTTGGTGAGTGTATGTGTGTATGTGTGTGTGTGTGTGTGTGTGTGTGTGTGTGCGTGCGTGTGTGTGTGTGTGTGTGTGTGTGTGTGTGTGTGTGTGTGATGCGCTTAACTAAAGTAAGATCATAGAGTTGCACAGCCCACTTTTTTTCCTCTTTAAGCCACACACTTAACACATCTCACTGCTATTAAAATTCTTTATAACATTCAGTTTTTAACATTCAGCACTTTGTTTTGTTTTTTACAACCTCCTTGCACTTAGCATGTGGATTCTTTCCAACTTGCAGACATTTCAACAGATTCTACCAAGAGAATCTTTTTAAGCACAGCTCAGAGACTTGTCCTGCAGCTTAATGTCTTTGAAGTCAAATTCTAGGTCAAAGGGAATGCTGAAAATGTGGAAGAACCAGGTGTGGTGGCCCCTTTCCATCATCCCAGCACTTGGGAGCTTGAGACTGGTAGTTCCAAGCCAGCTTGGGCTACACAGCAAGACTGTCTCAACAATGAAACAGAAAGTAAAACAGCTATTTTAGTTTTGTTCTAGGAAGTGTAACCATCTAATTTGGGTTTTCTGAGAGACCTTCATTAGGACATCCTATTCTACTTGCAGTTAATCCTCTGTGTCCTTGCTCCCCACTAATGAACGACCTCAGTCGTGGACCTCAAGGGTGCCCGGCAAACAGGTGCATGCCATGAATGAATCACTCAGCACAGATTTTTGTTTTCTTCTGTCAAAATCTCCAGCAGCTTGGCACTTCCTGTGTCCAACTCCCCTCTGTCTTAGCCATGGGTGCTAACTT
Source organism: Cricetomys ansorgei (assembly GCA_026225945.1). Lineage (NCBI taxonomy): Eukaryota > Metazoa > Chordata > Mammalia > Rodentia > Nesomyidae > Cricetomys > Cricetomys ansorgei. The sequence continues at coordinate 1,093,631 of JAMJFZ010001868.1, read as the reverse complement.
CTTGCCCTTCCTGTTTCCTGCCTCCTGAAAGATGTGTGTGCTTTGAATCACGCTGCTCCAGATCGAGGGCTCTCATCCGTCAGATCCTGTCTTTTAAGTCCAGGGGCATTTTCCACTGACAAGTCTTTCATTAGTTTCCCTCTCCCAGGGGTTGTAACACCTTGTCATCTGATCACCCTGGCCAACCTCCCAGAGATGATCATATCATGCAGATCGTTAATAAAGATGAAATGGGTAACACCTAGGTGAACTCTCGGCCCTACCCAGTGCTCTGCCCTGACACAGTTTCATCCCTAGGCTTCACGACACTTCTGTGCTTTCTAATTTCTAATTTGGTCATGAGACCAAAGCTGACTTAGCAAGCTGGACTCTGAAGTCAGAGTCCACCGCAGGGCCTACATCCCTGACCACACCACCTGTTTGAATTTCTCCCTGGAGGTGGCCTGGACGACTTGTCACAGGGCTCCACAGGCTTCTGGAACTTTATGGATTAGCACAATAGGGAGTCTTGAGACAGGAAGGAGGTCAGGGAGACATGTCTCAGGGTCCTCTGTAAGGTTGTTGTAGGATGGCATTTCCTCTTTACATAGTAGTCCCCTATTCAAATCCCCTCCATCCTTTTCAGCCCCAGGAGGTTAATGGCCCTGTTGGATATGGCTCAGGTTTCCCCCACCCTGTGGCATCTTCACTACATCCTGGCCATCCTTATATGACAGTCCCTTAAGCCCTGCTGAACTGAGCCAGCATGAACATGCCAACTGTTCTTTGCTAAGATTCTGGTGGATACACTGCAGAGTATGACCAGCCCCGGGCTAATGCCACTGCAAGGCTGGGCTGGCCACCACACCTGCCACCTCTGCTCCCAGACATTCAGCAGTTCTGCCAAAACCCTCCCGGCACCCAGCGTCCCTTATTCTCAGATCCACAAACGTTCAGCGATTTTGGAGTTCTTACATTTGTTAATATAAAAGGGCTTTGAAATTCTGGCAAGAGCTTCTTTCGATGTTCCAGCATTTTCCATGTATTCACTTAACAAATATTTGTCGAGCTCCTCCCATGTGCCAGACATGGAGCTAGACAGCGAACACACATCTGTGGGCAAAGCAGACTCAATCTGGGCTGCAGGAAGCAGCAGGAGGTGCCAACCCAGGGCCTGGAATGTTCTACAGGACAATGGCCTCCTGCAACATAGGGCCTGGGGGATGTGTTCCTAATGGAGGGTGGTGTCAATTCCTTCTGCAGGCTTCTCTTTAACATATTATGATGTCCTAAAGGGACTTCTGTACAAGGACATACTAAAGTAATACTGCCCGGAGAGGTGAGTTTAGTGCATGGGGAGAACCAGCTTCCCTTTCAAACACTAGGAGGGTCCGCCAGCTGTGGTGGGGCTGAAACAGGGTTGATACCTCATGTCATCGGCCCTCTGCCCATCATCTACTCTCACCTGATCTGCCCTACCTGCTAGACAAGATGTCTGTGTCTCGAGACACCTGCCTCAGCCTTTGCTCTCCTTCCTTCGTTCTGACATGGTCTCTGGGACTCAGCTATCTCCAAGGGTGTTCCCACTGCACCTGCAACAGCGTGTTCTCCCCACCCTTCCAGGTCTTTCACGCCTCTTGATCCTTGATGAGACTGGGTTGAGAACATCCTTTGGCTTCCTGTGTTCCACTAGGGAATCCTATTCTTGGTTTTGGTTCCTTGAAGCCCAACTCCCACATAGGCTCTGGACATTCCCTCTCCTTTCGCCCAGTCCCTAAACTCAAGGGTTCCTTTTCAGTCATTCCCTTAATATTGTCTCTTCGGAAGCCACAGAAAGTCAGCCCTCTTCCCTTCCTCTGTCCTCTACCTTCCCTTTGCAGTGTTCCTCCTTTCCTACCTTGACAAATTCTCCCCTTGGTCTTCCTAACAAAGTCTAAAGGCACCTCTTATTTTGAAAATAGATGTCTATTGCTGGGAGTATGGCTCAGTGGGTAAAAGCACTTGCTCTCAAAGGGAGAGGGCCTAAGTTCAAATCATTAGCACCCACAAAAAACCGGGCATGGCCACATGAGTCTGTAACCCCAGTGCTAGGAGTCAGAAACAGGCAGATCCCAGGATCTTCCTGGCAAGCAAGCTAGCCTAGCTGAAATGGTGAGCTTCAGTTCAGTGAGAGATCCTCCCTTAAAAAAAAGAAAGGAAAAAGACACCCTACATTCTCCTCTGGCCTCGGCCTGTGCTCATGGGCATGTACGCCCATGTGTATGTGTATACCGTGCATATACACAGACACACACAATTTTTAAAAAATAAAAGAATTTATGTATTTTCCTGATGATTTGATATAACTAGGTTCTATACCATTTGAAACCCAGTGCGTCTAATATAGTGATGACGGTTAAAATAATAATAGGAATAGAACTTTCAGCAACAGTGTTTTCTCTACGCCAGCCAGGCGCTGTGCTGAGAACTTTGTATGTGTGTGAGTCGGCTTTCCATTACCGTCACACAATACCTGAGAAAAACTCATTTTGGTTCACAGTTTTGAAGGTTTTGGTCCACAGCCAGCGGACCAGTGCTTTGGGGCCTGTGGCAAGGCAGCGATAATATTAGGAGTAGTGGGGGAGGGAAGCCCTTACCTCATGGTTGGGAGCAAAAAGGGAGAAACGTGTACTGATCTCATAACCTCTTTTCACATCAAAGTTCACGGATTACTTATTGACAGAATAATTTTATAGCATCCTGTAATCCAAAAGAATTACTTAACATTCTTGTTCTTGAGTAGCTAAGTCTACACAATGAGTACTCATGTTCTAACAGCTTAGTGGACATTTAAGCACACAACACACACACACACACACACACACACACGCATACACACTGACTTTCCGTTCATGGGGAGTCCACATGACCTAAAATCTCTCACTAGCCCCACTTCTTCGAGGTTATCCCAGTCCGATAGGATCAAGTCTTTCTCATAGGAACTCTTGGGGAAACATTCCAGACCTAAAGTGTATCAGCTAAAGTAGATGTCATCATTTGGCCAAGTTGACAGTTGACAGAACTGAGACGGATGCTGTGCCTTGCCCAAGGTCACAGTCACAGAGATGGACTCTGACATGGGCTGCCTTTATCCGAGATTCCAACTTTGCTTGGCTGTGAGTGCAGTTCATCCTAAGGTCCCCTGAAGGAGCAGGTGTTGGCAATGGGATTCCCCACCAGCTGCCCACCTAGGAAGGCTAACTTCTCACATGAGGAGCATCCTCAGTAGGCAAGCGGCAAAAGACTCAACAGGTAAAACCTCTTGTTTACTCTCCTCCTTCTGCTGGTCCTGCACTGGGTGTGACAGTGAGTGGGAATCCATAAGCTACCTCCTCACCCTGCTCACCGCAGCTCCTCCTCTCTGGCTAGAGAGATGACTCTGACAGCTTCACTACAGAAGCAGCAGTAAATACTTGCATACTCGTGAGCAGGATTGGAGCTTCTGACCAGTAACCTTCATATAATCTGTGTTTCTAAAAGGACTTTATGCAGAGATGCTATAAACGGAAGAAGGTCATGTACCTAGTTAAATTGAACCATGAGTGATGAATTATTCATTCAACAAAACATATATAGAACATTACTAATGTGTCAGATAAGGAACATGGTACAGGGCAGTTTCTTCAAGGAAGAAGGAATAAAACTTTCCAAGTGTCCTTGGAGTAGACTATATGATCACCTAGGAAATACCTGTTGCCCCGCCCCTTCTCACCCCCATTCTCTGCCCACCGACTTGGGATGTGACTATGTAGACTACTTTGGTGCACTGTGATGGCTAATCTCAGTTGTCAACTTGATGAGATCTACAGTCTCCAGGGAGCTGGGCCACTAGACAATCCTACGGGGATTACCTTGATTAGGTTAGCTGAGGTGGGAAGACACATCCACCCAGGTAGCACCATTCCCTGGGCTGGGACCCTGGGCTGTATGAACAGGAGAAAACGATCATTCCTCACCTCTGCTTCCTGCTTGTATACATGATGTGCCCCGCTCAAGCTCAAGCTTCTTACCATGATGAACTGCCCTTGAACAGTGAGCAGAATGAACACTTTTTCCTTTAAGTTGCTTGCCAGAGAATCTTATCACAGCATGTAGGGAGAAGTAACAATATGCCAGTTTCAAGCGAATCCTTGAAGAGGTGTTACAAATATCAATCAGCTTGCTTGACTTTTTCTCCAACATGGGAACACTGCTCACCAACAGAAGTGCCCTTAAGCCTAGAAAATTATACAGGATAGCCTTGAGCTGCAGCACACAACCCACGCCACTAACAGGCATGTGAACAAATAATATTTGTCATGGAAGGCCGCTAGAGTTTTAGGATTGGTTCTTACATAGCATCATCACATAGAAACTGACTAATCCACTTTCACACAGAACTCACTAGTGAACCTATGTCGAGATGTTAATATTAGGGAATATCTGATTGTAAAAGAGAATCTCTTGATTCAGAATGCGCCACGTAAAAAGATGCTTTTTGAATTGAATTATTGTTCCTGTATGCCATCAATTTCTCTGATCCACCTGAGATAGTTTCTGAACTACTGGTTGAGAGGGGGAAACAGTCTGAACAAAACTTGGTTATCTGAATGTCACATATTGTACCTGCAGAAGTCCCAGACCCCAGTGCCAATCCCTTTATAAAGAATATTATCGGTCAGGCCTGATGGCAAAAGACTGTGATCCCACCTATTTGGAAGGTTGAGGAAGGATTTCAAGGTCCAGCCATCTGAGAGAGACTCTGCCTCAAAATAAGTTTTTAAGAAGGGCTGAGATATAGTTCAAAAGTAGAGAGCACTTGCCTCCCATGCATGTGCAAAGCCCTGGGTTCAATCCCTCATAGCACACACACACACACACACACACACACACACACACACACACACACACACACACACACACAGGACCAGAATGCTGTTACTCAGACTACCCACATGTCCTCTATTGTCTATTGTTCATCGCTGATTTATTTGTATCACCGTATGCGCAGGCAGGCACATGTGTGCTGTGGTGCCCATGTGGCGGGCATAGGATAACTTTCAGAAATCCATTCTCCTTCTATCTTGTGGAGACAGAGTCTCTCTTGTTTCTGCCACACTGTGTACTCCAGGCTAGCTGGCCCATGGACTTTCAGAGAATCCTCCTGTCTCTGCCTACCATCTCACCGTAGGACTCCTGTGATTACAAATGCATACCACCACATCTAGCTTTTTTACTTCTTCTTTTTTCACATCTGGCTTTTTTACATGGGATCCAAGACTCGAACTCAGGTCTTCAGGCTTATATGGCAAGTACTTTTACCCCTGAGCCATCTTGCTGGCCCTCATTATTGTGTTAATATAAACTGCATCGGGGCAAACCTTCGTGTACATAATCTGCAGCTGTAAATTACCTTAGTGTCTCTAATCCAAGACCAGGTCAAGAAGACTATGGACAACCCCCAGTCTGTCAGCTCCACGGTCCTTTCCCGTACCATCTGGTACAATGAGGAAGGTCGACTGTTACCCTTCCATGTCTTCAGTCTAACAAATATAGATTGTGCCTTCCCCTGCTCCTCCCCTGCATCAAACACTGGACATACTAACGGAATAAGGTGGCTTCTGTCAACTCACTAGACTGCCACCTCCTGGAAGAGTAAGTATCAGGGTGTCCTGGGAGGTAGGTCTGCAGCTTGGCATTTGCCAAGCACACATAAGGCCCTGGGTTCCATCGCTAACATTGGGGACCTGAAGGGACAACACAGGTAAGCACCGTGAGAGGTACCCAAGGTGAGCCAGAGGTGAGTTAGGCAAAGGGAAAGGCTGCATCCAGCAAGGGAGGAGAGTGTGGAGAACATTTCAAACAGGAGACGGGACGGTGTGAATGCTGGACTGGAAGGACTATGAAATGCGGTGAACACAAGAAAGAGGGGCCAAGTTCTGACGCCAGGCCCCTGCATCCATCTGGAGAATGACTGGTGCTCTATCTTACACCCATGGCCTGGAACTCCTTCACATCCATGTTCATGAACTCCCTGATGCCCCTGTCCACAAACCCCTCCATAGTCATTTCCATTATGTACACCCATGAACTTTCTCTCGTCCATGATCACAAACTCCATCCCACCCGTGTTCATGAATTCTGTCCCACCCGTGTCCACTATCCCTTCCCTGGGCTCAAAGTCTGAAGCTGTCTGAGGATTTAGTCTCAGAAGCACTAACCTCTATAGAAACAACTAAGGTAAAAGCTGCCAGTGGGAAATGTATGACAAGATGGTTGGCAAATAGGGAGCGAGAAAGAGGACTCTGAACAGCCTGAGACCACTGAGAAAGGAAGAACTGCTCAGCCATCCCATAACTGCCACAATTCTATTTTGAAGATGACTTCTTCCTCCACAGACCTGGCTGCACGAGGGAGATAAAGCAGCACAGACAGATTCTGAGCCTTGCCTGAGCCTGGCATGGGTACTTGCCTCCAGGAAGGAGCTCCCTATAGCTGCTCAGGGAAGCCAGGGCCCTGCATACCACACCCTCTGCCTCCCTCTCCCTCCTTGCCAGGCTGCACCTGGCCTCTGGCCTCCCCTGCCCCACCCGGTTACACCCACGATTCCAACTGCTGCCAGCAAACACAGCACTATCAGCAATAACAAAAGGAAGAAATTCAAGTCGAGCCAGGTTCTGGCAGCAGTCAGCTGAGCTCCTGTGTCCTTCTGGGGCCTCCAGCCTTCTGCTTCCCAAAGCTCAGTTGAGCGCCAAATAATATCTGACTTCTCACTGGGCCATAAGGGCACTGAGTCCTTTCTGTGTCTGCGCCCAGCGCCCCCCTCTGAATGGCACAACAGGTCCAAGAGTAGCTACAGCTCTCTCAGTCCACTTGACACAGTACCTTGTCTTGTCCTTCCAACAATTCAGCCTTATGGGGTAGGAATTTATTAGCCCAGTTTTTCAAAAGAGGAACTTGAAACTCAGAACGGTGCAGTTTCCTGTTAGGCTCACAGAGAGAGGCAGAGTGGTTAGCTACCTGATTAGAGAAAGGCCTTTCTTGGAGGATCTGGTTTATACGCCATGAACAGGTGTGATTTCCAAAGCAGGTAAGAAGATGTGGGAAGGCTCAACCAGACCTCTTTTTGGTTGGTGCCTATCATGTGGGTCCACCCCAGGCTGGGATGTGGCAGGAATTACATGTGTGGTTTCCTACCTCCATCGAAATGGAGCGCTAGTTACTCAGAATTACCCAGATTTGCTTTGCAATTTCTTCTCCAGGGTCACACATGCTAGGCCAGGTGAAAAATCTTTCTGAAAGCCAGGGCAGGGGCCAAGGCAGGGCACTGGATAGACATGGGGACCCAGAGACCAGCAATCAGGCCTGGTACACTTTTAAGGATCCATGCAAATCCCAGCGGTGATGGAGACATGAGCCATTTCTGGATGAAAACTCAGCGCTAGCTGGAGGTTGGTGGGAAGTCAGGAATACATATATCACACAAGCATCAAAATATCACTTGTTTCAGGACGATTTTTCCTAATTCTCTAAGGAATGCAGTTGGCAGCTCTCGCAGACTTTTCTATGAAAGAAAACCAGCCCTCAGCCACCACTGAACAAAGGCCACCGTCTGCTGGTTTCAGAACCACGTCCTGTAGCCCATTAGACAGCTACATCAACAAGGTGTGTCTGAAACAGCCTGGTTTATTGGCACCCTGACCCTGGGTCAGAAGCCAGAGACAAAGTATGACTCCAGGCTCCTGCCTTGGGGCTTCAGGAACAGCAAGCAGGGACCAACCCTGCTTACACCAACTGGCCATTCTGGTTCATCAAGTTGAAATTATTTTTGTTTGCAGCCACACCCAGTGCTCCACTTGAAGAAGCAGGTACTCTTTCCAGAGCCATGCGGAGCTCAGGTCTGCAGCCAGGGAAGGAGCAAAACTTCCCCGGGAACCTCAGGTGGTTCTCATAGAAGCCGGAATAGAAGAGAGGCCTCCAGCCCCAAAGCAGTGCCTCAAAGCGTTCTCCTCTCTACCTACTGAAGACCAGGCTACAACCAAGATGCATTAGCTCTCAGCATCACTCACCCACACAGATTAAGACAAAGTCAGCTGAAATGCCAGATCCCAGAAGTCTTAAGGATCTGTTGAGAAACAGCTTGATAACGGTTTCTTTTTTTCCTTTTCCTTTTTTAACCTCTGCTTGCATTCAGACTCTAAAGAAATCAGCCCCCATTAAATTGAAGGCTGTTTTCTCAGACAAGCCTGATGTTCATTAACATGAGACGAGATATAACGTAAGTAAGTACTGAAGTAATTAGGGAGGGAAGAGCTCGATGCCTTATTATAATCAGGACCCAGGCCCACCTGGCTCCCTTCTTCCTCTCCCATTCACAAGGCAAGAAAGCCCCAAGCCAGGTCATTCATATGCTCGTGATCTCATTTTTAAGGACCTGAGACAACCATTAGACTGTTTAATTTATCAGAAACAGAGGAAAGAAATTAGTGTTTGTGAGTTTTGGTGAATTAAATTCTCTTCAATTAACATTTTTATACAACATTGATCTAGAGACAGGCCTGGAAAAAAAATATATATATATATATCTTTTCCCACTAGGAACTATTTCTTGTGATTATTTCATTAACAAGCATGGGTCTCAAATCAACTGAAGTGCAGGGGGTGGGATATGGGTAGGGTTTGGACCAGCAGGGTGACCCTGTTCTGGGGAATACATATTAGAACAACCAGTTCAAAGGACACAATTGTAGGGATATCTTAGGCTCTTCCTGAAAGGCACTCACCTCCCTTCAGAAGCGGGCAGATCTCCCAGGCATAAACCTGACATTCAGCTGTTGTAAGCTGAGAGTGCTCTGGCATTTTCCTGTCTCCTGTCACAGTAACCTTGCTAGCTGAAAACATAAAGGTCATTCTGTGAAGACCCCAAACCCTGGAGGGCAGATGTCATTTGCTGAGGTCTAATTTGCTCATTGTCCCTTCCACCATTTAAGCCTTGCTTTATGCATCCCTGAAAATTTTCGGGGAGTCTCAACACAGAAGCAGTTAATCCCTCTGTTCTGGCCATGCTTTTTATCTACTAAGTGTCTCAGACCAGACGTTCTTTTTGGGGGAGTTATGGGGACACACCCCAATACCTTTCAGAGATAAGAGAAACAGACCCTTGCAGGCCTGGACTGGGAGACGGTGACTTATAGGTCAATGGTTTGTTTCCATGCAATTTCTTGTATTAGACGCCCCTTTGCCCACAGTTGCACCTAAGCTCTCTGTACCCAAGCCATTTTCTTCACTGCCACCTTGAAAGGTGGCATATTCCAGGGCTAGGGTTATAGTTCAGGGACAACAAGCTTCTAAGACCAGTGAGGCCCTGGGTTCAATCCTCAGTCCTGGGGCTGGGGAGAAGATTGTAAAACCCTCTGATCTGCTCAGCCACTTGTCTTTTGCCCTTCTATTGGCCAGAATTTTGCTGTTGTTTCCTTTCCTGTACCCTTGACCTTGTGGGTATGTACTTTCAAATGGTGTCTTAGTCACTGTTCCATTGCTGTGAAGAGACACCACGACCAAGACAACTCTTATAAAAGAAAGTAGTTAAGTGGGGGCTTCCTTATACTTTCAGAGGCTTAGTCCATTAGCATCACAGCGGGGAGCATGGTGGTAGGCAGGCATGTACTACAGAAGCAACCGAAAGCTTTACATCCCACTCCATAGGCAGCAGGCAGAAAACCACTGGGCCTGGCATGGACTTTTGAAACCTCAAAGCCCATCCCCAGTGACACACCTCCTAATCCTTCTCAAACAGCCACCAACTGGGAACTAAGCAGGCAAATCTATGAGCCTATGGAGGCCATTCTCATTCGAACCACCACAAAGGGTGTCGGGGTGAATGCCTGTAATTTTAGGACTCAGGAGGCAGAGGCAAGAGGATCACAAGTGAGACTGGATCTCAAAAAAGAGGCGCCAATGCTTCAGTCGATGGCTTCACACACTTGCGCATTTGAATGACACTAATTTCTGATCCAGTGACTTATGAAGAACTAGGAGGAAGACACGAAAAGGGGAGCACATGGGTCAATCTAGGAGAATTTGAGGGAGAGTGGTGGTGGATCTGATCAAAACATATATGAGATTCTCAAAGAGCAAACTCTTTAAAAACCATGATTTTATAGCTTAAAATTATAAAACATAATTCTTGAAAAAAATGTAAATTATTCTAAAAATTACAAAAGGGCTGTGGTTCAAGTGGACAGTTTAAGGTCACTGTGCATAGACACAGACGCCACCACAAACAGGAAGGTTTTATAATTTTATAGTTTAGCTGAGTTTATACAGAGAGCTACGTAGGCTTGCATGTTTAAGATAACATCTGAACACAGTGCCTACATGCCATTCTACTTAGGATTATTATTATCATCATCAATTATAAGGCTTATCTATCTGTTCTGGTTCCAAAGAGACATCGCCTTCATAGACTCGTGTATTTGAACACTCGATCTCCAGTTAGTGGCATTTTGGGGACGCATACAGAACTTTCAGGAGGCACATGTTTGCTAAAGAAATAGTCATGGGAGAGGGGGGATGACTTTGAGGGTTTACAGCCTTGTCTCATTCCTGCTTTGTTCTGTCTGCTTTCTGCATGCGGTTGAGATGTGATCTCCCAGTTTTCTGCTCTGGCTGCCCGCTGCTATGCCCTCCACACAGTTATGGACTCTGATCCTCTGGAACCATAATTTAGAATAAACTCTGTCTTATAGAAATTGCTTTTGGTCATGGCATTTCATCACAGCAACAGAAAAGTAACTAACACAGTATACATAGTATTTAAAATTGACTCTCTGCAATAATCTTTGAGGGTTTTAAAAAGTTAACTTTTTTTTTCTTCTTTTGGTCGAGTTTGGTAGTTTAAAGAACATGAGAATTCAACCAACTTGAAACAGAAATGTGAGTTCCTGAGTCGGTGACAAAAAGCTGTGTCATGAGAACACTGAGTTTCTCTAGGGTGATCAGACCAGACCATAAGCCACTTGGTTGGAGCGTGCCTAGGTATCAGATCCTGCAAGAAGCCAGCAATAGGTAGGATAGTATGCCTGGCTACACTAATGGACAGACGCTTACTCACTGTAATATGGTAGGGAGCTGGAAAAGGTCATTAGGATTTCACACACACACACAGGTACATCAGTGGTATGCGTTACTTACCTGCTACTGAAAATACAAACCCATCAACCACTGATCCTTTCTCTTTCTGTTGAGGAAATAAAACAGAACGGATCAGCTCTTGGTTGTGGCTAGAAGAAGAGAGGGCTGGTAGACTTTGCCATGCCAATATGGTCCTCGTCTTTTCACTCATTTCTTCGACTGTCACAGCTGCCATCAGAGTCAGCAGCCTGGAAAGCCCAGGCTGTTCCTCTGTGGACTTCGCAGGCTCACTCAGCTAATATGTAATGAGCACACAGCAGTTGAAGACGGCAGCTGCCCTAGAGCTGTGGTATGGGTAGACAGTTCAAGGTCAGAGTGCATGGACATAGACACAGTAAGCGGGAAGGACTAAGATGAAAGGCGAGAGGGTAGGAGACATGGAGTCACAATGGTGTCCTGGGTAGCATGTTCATGGAAGTCCTTTCTGATAAGGCAACTTTGAATGGCTGAAAAAGGAACATTCTAGATAGAAGAGTGCAGAATATTAGGTAGGGCTTGGGTTGGGGACCATGGCCAACAAGTTTCAGAAACAGCAAGGAATCAGTGAAGGGCACAATGGCAGGAAATGAGACCATGAAGGGAGAACAAGTAATGGCTGGAAGGTACTAGAAGACCCTTCTGGTCGTACTGAAAGATTTAGGAAAGCCCTGGAAGGCTTTGAGCAGAGAATGATGGGAACTTTCTGTTCTATCATTCTGAATACTGAGGGAAGACCATTCAGATCAGAGCGATGACATTAGCTGGGAAATCAGGCAGAGGTTGGAAGCTTCCTGTTATTTGTGCCATGAGTTTTGGGTCTTTCCTATGACCTGTCACTCACTTGTCCTTTTCCAACCCTCCCTTTTGGATATCTAGCCTGTGTCTGTGCCACCACTGCAAGTTAGAAGCCTGAGTCTTATCCAGTTCTGCAGGGTCACAGCTAGAGAGGGACTTCTTGATTCTTCCTTTTTGTCTTTCTGTACTTCATTTAGATGATATTTAGATCTTTGAGGTAACTCTAGGACAGGTTAGGACTTGAAGCTATCAGAAGGACTGAATGTATTTGGAAAGAAGAGCATGAGCTTTTGGGGTGAGGGGCAGAGATAGAACACTATAGGGTGAATATTGGTTCCTCCAATTCACTCTTAGAGATCTGTTCCGACAGTGTGATCAATTTAGAAAACAGGCGTTGGGCTGTGATTAGGCCAGGGAGTGGAGTGCTCACAAAAGGGATTAGTGTCCTTATTATTTTTTCTTTTCCCCTTTCTTTTTGTGTGTTTTGTGTGCATGTATGTGTGTCTGCATATTTGTATGTGTGGGGGCACACATGTGTGAGTGTGCATGTATGCGAAGGCTCAAGGCTGATGTTAGAAATTATCCTCAATTTCTCTTCTACCTTATTCATTGAGGAAGGGTCTCTCTGTCAAGCCAAGTTGCAGATATGGCTAGTCCCTCTAGCCAGCCTGCTCTGTGGATCCCCTGTCCCTACCTTCTAAAGCTAAAATTACAGACCACCACAGCTACCAGCATTTATATAGTTCTGGAGATCAGAACTCTGGTTTCCATACTTGCACAGCAAGTAGTATAAGCACTGAGCCACACCCTCTCTGCTTCCAATGAGTGCCCTTATAGAGAAACCCCAGAGGGCTTGTTCCTGTCCACTACAGGAGCATGCCATTGATGATGGCTCTGGACTCAAAGACAGGCCCTCATCAGACACAGACCTTGAGGAAGTCTGATCTTGGACTCAAGAACTCTGAGGAATGAATGCACTGCTCCTGTGCCACTGAGGCTAAAGTATTGTGTGGCTGGGCTGTGAAGTCTCATGGAGCGGACATTTTAGCAAGCAATGTCCTCTCTTGGTTATCTGGAGAGCGGAAACCTCTACATATCATCCCTGAAAACAAATGGAAATAATGAAATGAAATCCTTAAGCCAGCCCTCTCTACACAGAAACAATGTGACAGAGACGCGTAGTGAACTCAGAGAACCGTGACATAACCGTTGGCCGCATGCCCCCCTCCTATGGCATCAGAATCAGTTTTAATAAGTTTCGAAGAAGGCATTGGGGGTGCTCAACCTCTTTTCTGGCAGGATGGGAAATGCCAACAATCAGTTCTCATTTTCTTGCTGAGATCTGAGCTGGTTCTATAAGAGAATAGCAACTTGGTGAGGCACTTCTAGAAACTTCTCTGCCTCCGTTAAGTACAGAAACAGTTCCGAGAGTAATGACATACAGATAATGCTTGCTGTAAGAAAAGGAGGCAATTAAGCTGAGCATGGTGACATCCATTTGCAGTCTCAGAAGCTGGGAAGTTGTGACAGGAGGATCTGGGGTTTGAGTCCGGCCTGAGCTACATGGTGAGAGCCTGTGGAATAGAAAGAGAGAAGTGGGGAGAGGGGGAGAAGGGAGAGGAGGGGGATGGGAAAGCAGGGGAAAGAGAAAGAGGCCTGCGTTCACAGGGAATGCAAAGCATCCTATACGGGATCCAAATTGGGTAGCGACGGGATTACAACCCACCCAGACCTTGCACAAACAAGGGAACTGTTATATCAAGCTCTGAAAGGCCCGGGGAAAGCCTCTCTAAGGAGCAAAGGGAGCTGCCAGAGCCCCTTCCTCACACCAGAGGAGGGCAGGCAGGGCCTCAAGCCCTGGCTGCTGACAGAGGTCTGCTGACCCCCAGTTTTCTCACTATCAACCCACACAACAGCCATTGGACCTCCACCACCCAAATAAACACAGGGCTCATTTATGTGTCTAATAGTTAACACGGGGTGTAAATGCCATGGGTCACATGGGTTAATTCAGAAAGAAAACAAATGCAATCATGCCATTAATCATTGACTGGCGATCTTAACTCCCACGATAGGCTGAACACTGGGACTTTCTTCAGAAGAACAGTAATAAAAGAGGGTGGCCCCCATGGGGCTCCTGGCAGCTCTCTACTCAGAGGAGATTGCAGGGGCCATAGATTTCACACTGGCAATTAAGCTTCAGGGCTAAATCAATGCGCAGACCTGGCATATTTCCCTAAGCCTTATATTCAATAATTCCATAGATTGGAAGGACACTACACAAAGGCAGCTGATTCTCGCCGCCACAAAGCAAGGGCACGAAAGTTCACATTCCCCTTGGCAGGCCGAGGCAGGGCACCTCGGCATCTTTGCCCAGTCTGGTTTCAATTCCCTACATCTGCCCTGAGGACTCTGTTCTACAGTAGATGGTTGGCAGCAGGAAGCCCTCCATGATTGATTTATTAACTCCAATACCTTATTTACAACTTTACAGACATTGCAGCAGGGAATAAAACCAGTTCTGTGGAGGTAAATCAAATCTCCTATGGCTGGATGTTTTGTTGACCCTGTAAACCTCATATAAGCTTTTGTGGTAAGAGGCTGAATGTGGGAATGGCAGAGAAATAGTGGTTTTTTGCTTAAAAAAAAAAAAACTAAAATAAAATTACCTTTATCTCCAGATCTCAAACAGATGGGAAGGACCACAGTTTTAAAATAGGGAAAGGACGGGGCAGGGGATGTAGCTCAGTTTATAGAGTGCTTTTCCAGTATCCATGAAGTTTAATTCCCTGACCCTCATGAGCTAGGCATGCTGGCACACAGCTGTAATCTCAGCATTGTGTTGCTAGAGGCAGAAGTCCAGTCATCCTGAACTTGAAGCCAAACCTGGCCACAAAAGAGTCTGTCTTTAAAAAATTAGGGAAGCAGATCTGAAGACCACCTCAGGGTGTAGCACTGAAGAGGGGTTGAATGAATATTTAAGGAATCAAGTACAAAGCATGGGCCTTTCTTCACATCCAAAACACTTTGGCTGTCCACTTGCAACAGAGTAAAATCTTTCTGTCCACAAGAAAACACTCCAATGCAAGGATTGCTCACAAGTACACACACAGACGCTGGTTCAGGAGGAAGACGAGAGCAGACTCCAGAAAGCCCCCCCCCCAACAGATACACACATACTTATTTCAGACATTAACTCGGAGCTTTCCACATGCCTGATAATGAGCTCAAATTCTCCCAACAAACCTGGGAACTAAGCACAGTACTTTTTGATATCCCCACATTTGGATGAAGACAGCACAAAGTGGAGTGACTTCTGTAAAGTCACATGGCTGGTAAGAATGACAGCAATGAGGTTAGAACCTAGCTGTTTCGACTCCGCCATTCATTCTGCAATCTCCCCAGAATTCCACGGTCTGTCTGTCCAAATGTGGTATCTTACCAATCCATCAAGCTGACATTGGCTTTTCAGATGCAGCCATTTGAATTCACTTCCCCTCTTAAAATATTTGTTGACTCCACTAAAGAAAAAAAAGAAGAAAACTTCCTAAACCTCTTTTAGCAACTGAACATCCCAACAGAAGGGAAAAAAAATCTCAGATGATGTTGATTTTGGGTGGTTTTTAGTCTTAGCTATATTTCTGTCTGTCCCTTGTCTCCCCACTAGCAACATCTTCTGTCAACGTGGGACCTTTGTCACAATTGATAAGCCTACAATGATGCATTGCTATCATCCAAAGTCCGTAGTTCACTTTAGGGTTCACTTTGTGAGCACAGTGGTGTTCGATTGTGGGTGTGGACTAATATGCACTGTCACACATCTGAGAGTTGGCACCATAGATCATAGGCACCGCAAGCAGCTCTTCTCAATCTGGAGCAATCTATGCCAGGAGCACAGCAGCCCTGTGCAGATGGCGGGCCATTCTCAGAGGTCTCTTGTCTCCCTTTCCTCTTCAACTCTTCTTTCAAGTTTGGTTGATTTCTGGCCTCAAGAGCACCGGAAAATGGGGTCAAGGAGATGAGTTGGTGGTTAAAATGTTTGTCATGCATGCATACATGTATGGGGACGTAAGTTCAGATTCCAAGCACCCGTGTGTTCTATTTTCATTCTGTTGCTATAATTAAACACTCTGACCAAAAGCAACTTGGGGAAGAAAGGGCTTGTTTCACTTACACTTCAGGCCACAATCCATACTTGAGAGAAGTCAGGGAAGGAGCTTGAGACAAGCGTCATGGAGAAACAATGCTTGCTGGTTCGTCTTTCTGGCCCGCTCACTGCTTCATTCTTAGCTAGTTTTCCTACATAGCCCAGGAGATGGCAATGCCCACATGATGCTGGGCCCTCCTATGACAACTAAGAAATCAAGAAAACCCTTCACAGACCCACCCACGCCCACCCACAGACCATCCTGATAAACACACTGGATTGAGACTCTTTGTTCAGATGATTCTAAACTGAGTCCAGCTGACAGTTAATGCTAACTAGGACACTCTGCTCCTTGTCAAACTGACACACGAGTAAGCTATAACCTTTCATTTTCTGTCACCACAATCTCATGTTAATATTAAAGTATTAAATGCAGTCCATTTAAAAGTTCCACAGTCTTTACATTTTTTAACATGTTAAAAGTACAAGGTATCTTTAAATATTCAATACTCTCTTCATTGTGAGTTCTTGTAAAATCAAAGTCAAATTACATAATTTTTCATTCCAAAAAGGAAGAACTGGGGCCTATGAACAATAACACCAAAGCAAAACCCAAATCCAGTAGTATAAATCCGAATCCTTAGTATAATCCTTATAGCTCAATGCCCATTGTCTTGATTCACTCCCGATCTTCTGGGGCCCGGGCAGCCCTACTTCCCCAACTCTGGTACCCGTAGTACACACTGCTTGTCTTATATGCTCAGACTGGCTATACTTTACATTTCCCTTAGTCCTTGATGGATCTTCCAAGGTCCTGGCAGCTCCAACATTCCGAAGTCTCTCACTGCGACAGACTGAACCTTCACCAGTGGCTTCTCCTGGCCTCTTTTCAGGGACTCTGACCCAGCCACGTGCTGCCAGACCTCAACCCCTCTCCATGACTCCATCAGTCTTATAGATTTCATGCCTTTAAAATACGTACCGTGTAGATGACTCTTACACATTGCCAAGTTTGGTTGCAAGTCTGAGATGTAGCCTTGGCTGCCCTGGACAAGAACATCTATATATTGGTCTTGAGGAAATACTTCCCAGAAGATTTCACCTTAATGACACTGATCTCTTATTAATCACAATTAATTTTTTCATTTCCAACTAACAACATCCAGTGCCCCAGTGAAGCACAAAAGGGTTCATCTCAGGGGCTCTGATCTCTTGTTATCCATAATTGGTTCTTCAGCACAGTGTGAGAGCTAAATTTGTGTTTTAAGTTTAAATTATTGTGCTTAAGTGATCTATAAAACAAAAATGTCTCTAATCTATAAGTCTTACTTGCCCACAGACAGGTAACTTCCTGGAATATTGTTGACTATTGTTCATGTAAGATAACAAACCCTGTGTTTTTGCTTCTGTAAACAAGCTTGGTTGCCCCAATTTCATTGGATGTGCTTGACCACACGTAGGCAGGGGGTTTGTAGGCAGAAAGTACATCAGAATGTGTGCTTGCCTCTGATTGTATGAAGACAAAAAGTACTTAGCCTTGTATGTTTTGCCTTTATAAGCCTCTGACTACTGTAATTTAGGGTCATATTCTGAGCATGAGTCTCGGTATGAACCTGGCCAGTATCCATGGTCTTGGCTAGTACTTAATAAAGCCTCTTATTTGCTAAAATGTATTAACTATCAGACTGGTGAATCTCTAGTGACCCCAGCCCTATAACAGAATTAACCATTGAGGTGAGCAGGGCTAGCTAGCTCACTCAGGATCACTGAGGAGCAGTAAAGTGCATGCTTAGTATCACTCTGCGGCTCAGAATTCAGCCAGGATCCCATCCAGGAGCTAAGCTCCAGTCTAGTGCTATTATCCATTTTCAATTGCATAGAAGGATCAACTCTGCAAAAACTGAAGATGCAGATACACTTAATACTGTACTCAACGGAATCCCAAAATTTCTTGAAATTGCAAAAACCAGTTTACACTGATGAAAAAAAGAGATGACAGGAAAGTCAAGAAATATGAAAAAAATGATGAAAAGGACTGAAATCATTGGAGAATACAGCTAATTTTAGATCTACTGTCGTTAAGTCAATCAAACATTGGTGTAATCAGAAATAGGTCTGTGCAACAAAATAAGCATGCAGAAGATTCTAGCACATGTGAGAGTTTAATACGACACAGCCAACAGATGTATTCTATGTGAGCAGGCGGCATTACTTAACACATGATTCTGACAGAAGAAATGGTTCTTTTGGAGAAAATATTATCCCTCCATCTTAAACCATTAGCCTGATTCCAATTATAAATGAATGAATGAATGAATGAATGAATGAATAAAAATTATCTTACAAGGTGAATTAGAAGGATTCAAATGATCCCAAGGCTACTAAATACCTTCAAAACCAAGATCAGATACCATACATGAGTTGTTGGCCTAAGTCCCTGATGTCAGCAAAACAATATAAGGTATTGGGATTGCTCTCATTTGCCCACCAGAACTGGATTGTAAGACCTCGCTGCTAAAGACACCACATACTTCTTTTATAGGATAGGGAGGAACTGGAAATGAACCAGAAGCTTCCTTCATGCTGACTAGCTTTCACAGTACTAGAGGGTGCCCTATAGACTCCTGGAGGACAAAAGTCATTAATTAATTTTACCCAGCTCTGGGCTCTGCATGCTATATATGCTAAGCCAGGCAAGGTATGCTTTAGTTGCATGACTATTAAAGGCAACCACTTTCTGATCAGATTTGAGGACTGCTCCACAGGAAGGAATTTATACTACTACTGTAAACCTAGTCCAAAGCCTATGTCTGGAGAGATCCTAGGTCCTCAGCGGAAAACTACTTGCTGATGTTGCACTAAGTGGACATTTTGTCAAACTGCCTTCTGAATATTTAAAGTTATACCAATAGATCAGCACTGCTCTCTGACTTGATCAGAGAAGATTCATTTTATGGTGAATGCAGAAATGCATAAAGGGTCAAAGGACTGAGAATAAATGACTGTCGCATACCCAGTCTGCAGCATCCTCTCCAAGGCGCATGGAACATTAAGAAAAATGAGGAGAGACAATGTAACAGCTGGAAGGTGGCAAACACTGTGAATACTGTCTTCTGGTGTGAAGTGCCTGTTGCACCAATGAATAGTGATGACCTACATTGGACCTATCAACACTCCATCGTGGATGAGAGATGAGCTAATGAGACACCCCCCCGACCCTGCCATGAGGAGCTGTAGGCAATTATGGTTGCTGGAGGGAGAGTCATATTCTTCAGCGATTTGGCCACTGGTAAGTTGTCTTTCCTCAAGTGTGCAAATGAGTCCCATTCCCAGAACCCATGCCCGGTAGTTCACAACCATCTATGACCCCAGCATCAGGGGATTTGATGCCTTCTCTGACCATCCTGGGCACATTTCCCTCTCTCTCTCTCTCACTCTCTCTCTCTCTCTCTCTCTCTCTCTCTCTCTCTCTCTCTCACACACACACACACACACTTAAAAGCAAAAGAATATTTTTTTTCTTGGTTTTTCAAGATGGTCTCACTATGTAGTCCTGGCTGTCCTGGAACTTGCCCTGTAGACCATGTTGACCTCAAACACAAAGATCCACCAGCCTCTGCCTCCCAAGTGCTGGGATTAAAGACATGCGCCATCACTGCCTGGCTTAAAAAATAAATCTTAAAGAGACAATAGTGGGATAATATTATCAAAGTACATTTTGTGTGTGTATCTGTGTAATTTTTAAGGAATTAAAAAAAGTAATTTAAAAGTAAAATAAATACATAAAAGTAAATCTGTTTAATTATGTGAAAATATTTTAAGCAGCTCTGGTAGAAAAATAATATATTTAGAATAAAATTATAACATAAATGATAAACCAGATATTAGTGTTTATAATATAAAAAGAAAATTGTTGAATTTGCCAAACAGAGAGAAAGTAAGAAGGCTCATAAAATATGACAAAGAGAATAAATAGACAGCCCAGCAGAGACCTCACCCAAACAGCAAAATCATTTAATTCTGCCCAGGGAGATGCAAATGTGTACCATAGTGAGATTCTCACCCAACTCTTGTTATGTGCTGAGAAACCTTAAAATTGAAAACATCCAGTGTCCAGGGATGCCACAGAAGAGCACAATGGATGGACTTTCCATCCATTGGTGGTAGAGACACACGTTTACCATGGCCTTTTGAAGAGCAGTCTGACAATGCTATTAAAATGTATTAAGTATCATCTACCCTTCTGTCTTCTAGTCCACTCCGGGGAATCCATCCTGTAAACATTAACAACCGCCACGGGAAACGGGGTGTTTACAAGGATATATATTGTAGCCTTGTTTGTAAAGACAAAATGTGAAACAGTGGCCACCAATGGGGAAATGGTCGAATAAATCATGTGTGTCCATACAAAAAAGATTTCTACAGCCGTTCTAGCCATTAGGAGAGCGAAGCAGAACTTCATCTGTTGGCTTTGCGAGACTTCCATGAAGCACTGCTGAATGAGGCAGACAGGTGTGTGTAAAATGAACCTATTCTTGCAGAGTTAATAGTGACACGTCTTCATTTGTATAGTTACACGGTCGTAGAGGAAAACTTGTCAGAATATATTGTAGGCTGTAGCCATTAACAGAGACCTGTGGCCAACAATAAGGGGAAAAGAAGAGAATAAGGCACAAAGCAAGAAAGATAAGACTATGGGATATATTAAGATCTATGAAAAATCATATGTTAACATTTTTCTAGGTAGTAACTGATTTTTATTATTTATATTTTAAGTTGGAGAGAAAGGAAAGGATGGTCATTGAACATTCTGTGTCCTTGTCGGGGAGAAATTGGCCCCATAAAGCTGGAGTAAGATGTGACCTATGACCTCTGTGTGAGTGTGGTATGTGGTGGTGACATCAGAGCAGCTCTGCTCTGGATACACACAGTTTTATTCCCACTTTTCCCTATACCTCTTTCCTCTGCCAAAAATCCCCTCTCCATAGTGAGCAGACATGTAAACCCCGAAGGTCATAAGGAGCCATCGATGCTAACAACAAAATGAGTTCTTAGGATTTAGAGGCACAGTCTGGAGTCTACGAAGCCACCTTAAGGAGATATACAAGACACTGGCATCGGATGTGAGTCCAAAGGCCTGGAAGCAAAAGGCAGGTGAGACATGGAAACGAGAGAAAGGAAGGGAAACCAGAGTTGCTGCTGTCTCTTGCAATACAGTGGATCGAGGTGACTAGAGCAACTCTCCTACCACCAGTAAGACGTTTTAAAAATTGTCTCTGTAAAAACATCACCATGCTAGAGAGAAAGGAAGGCCTCTTCTCAAGCCAAATTTAGAAGAAAAGTGAGCGCTTAAGCGGCTAAGCTACTCTGCTTTTGGAGTTGAGACACACCTTGGTGTCGCCGTTTCGACAAGAGCTTTAAAGTTAGGTCTCAACCAACATAGGAAGAATTAGGAACGGCCTGTGCAGACTTGAGACCTCAGAGATCAGCACTGTCAGCATTAGGGAAATTAGAAATAAACTAACACCAAAGAAGAGGAAATAATATCAGGGCAGAAATTAGTAAATAGAAGTATACACATACAACAGACAGGGTGCATACATTCCAAGTCACTCTTTAAAATCACATAGAACTGACAAACCTCTGGCAATCACAAATCACAAAAGGAAAAGAGCAATAATGCTTTTAAAACAACATTATGTGTGGAGGTAGTAAATATAACTGTAGTTATGTGAATATTAAAAAGGTACAGTGCGGGGTCTTAGGCTCCTGGGTCCTCACTTTGCTTTGTAGAAGGTCTTCCTCTCTATTTGCTCACTGCATGTGTGTGTCATTCCGTCACCCGAAGAGAAGCCTTTCTTCACTGGAAAAAACAACACGGCAAAAAAACAGAAAATATAGGGTGTTATAAATAGATTTATGTCTACCAAAGTGCAAGCAGAGAAAAAGATTCTTAGAAAACCTAAAATACCAAAATGTTATCCAAAAGAAAAAGGAGAAAAATTGCAATTTTATAAAAGATTTTAAAATTTCAATCCATAACTTAAAATCTCCCAACAAAGTAAATATATGATCTCAGTCTTCGATAAATCTTGTACACAATAGAAAAATAGATAACCTTTCCTGTTGTATAAAACTGAAATACACACAAAAAACCAAGACCACTTTAAAAAAATCACAACAAAATCCCTAGCAAACAGAATCTATTAATACATTTTAAAATACAATAACAGATACTGACTACATGAACAGGTCACATGGAAAAATTAAATGGTAAATTTAACAACTGGAGAAAGGTATTTGATAAAATTCAATGTCTCTTCATGGTAAAAAAAAATAAATTAGGAAAATGATTTGTAATTTTTTGAAACCTATTGAAAACATAATTATAGCTAATGTAGCCACAAGACTCGGTGACAAAGAACGTTTCCTCCAAGAGCTGAAACAAGAGCACCTTCAATGTCCCCACTTGTATGCACTCAGTGTCCCCCTTGGGATGTTAGCCGGCATGATGAGGCAAGGAGGGAGCCCTACAAGGTGACCTGAAGGCAAAATACATGTTGCATGCTGTGGTGGTTTGAATGAGACATCCCCCATAGTCCTAGACACTTAGACCCAGTGAAGAGTACCATTTGGAGAGGTTCAGGAGAGGTAGCCTTGCTGGAGGAAGTGTGTCATGGAGACAGGCTTTGAGAGTTTAAAGGCTCAAGTGACTCTCTGCTTCATGCTTGCAGTTTCAAATCTAAGCTCTCAGCCTCTGCTCCAGCTACCATGCCTTCAGCCTGCTGTCATCGTGGACTTTAAGCTTCTGGAAACGTAAGTCCAAATAAACCCTTTCTTTTTTAAATTGTCTTGGTCGTGGTGTTTTACTGATACACATGTTATATAAATTCAAGTTTTGCTAAATCCAAGGCATTTGCTCACAGCATGACATTCTTCAGGAGACACATATAGACGACCCAGAGGCTTTGCTTAACATTGTAGGAAAATTAAAGAGTAACATTGCAGGCATACACAAAGTTCTTAGATACTGTTAAAATCCCATATACGATTACCCAGCCACAGTGAGCACAGATATAGTAGCCTCCTTTAAGGGATCATATAGCCCCTATTTCTCTATACTTCCAGCGCTCAACATGCTGCCTTGCAGATAATTGGGAGCTCAGTAAAGACTTTTTCCACGGACTGAGGAACCAGACCTTTATCCTGGCCATGCACAATACTTCTGCTGCTGTTTTCTCCTGGCAGTTTCTAGAAACAAAGAAAAAAAGCACCTTAGTGTAAAATAAAAACCCCTGTCCAGTCACAGATCTTGACTTGTGGTCCTAAGATACTCTGTCAACTCCCTGGAAAAAGAAAAGAAAAAAAAAGAGCCCTTTTGACTATGCCACCATGAACCTTTCATGATTAACCTGAGATCACACAGACACAGACACACACACACACACACACACAAATGTTGCTTGCTGAGTTTCAAGGCAGGCCTCCTAAATCACTCTCTCACACCATCATTCCACATCCAAGTATTTTTATTTTGTGGTTTTTGAGACAGGGTTTCTCTGTTGTAACTCTGGCTGTCCTGGAACTCACTCTGTAGACCAGGCTGGCCTCGA
This sequence comes from Cricetomys ansorgei, assembly GCA_026225945.1. Classification (NCBI taxonomy): domain Eukaryota; kingdom Metazoa; phylum Chordata; class Mammalia; order Rodentia; family Nesomyidae; genus Cricetomys; species Cricetomys ansorgei. The sequence continues at coordinate 1,069,907 of JAMJFZ010001868.1, read as the reverse complement.
ACTCACAGAGATCCACCTGCCTCTGCCTCCCGAGTGCTGGGGCTAAAGGTGTGGGCCACCACTGCCCGGCCAAAGTCCACTTCTAAAATAGAACTTCCCCCTTGTCCTACCAAGTTACAGCTTTTATCTTTCACTTTTAAATACTTACAACTGCTAAGATTTAAATATATGCCCACAGTTTCTCATTTTGATCGTCCCCAGACACAGGACAAACCGAGACTTTCTGTGCTGACTCGCTTCCCAATTCAGGGAAATTTTGAGACTTCTGATAGCTCAAGTTCTGAGACAGCTTGAATTTCCTTCCTCTTTCTTGATTTTTGTGTTTGAGGAAGATTTTTCCTTTATCATTGTTAAAAAGTTAATAGCCAAACAACCCTTGTCCATCTGCTAGAGTTTGGACTTTAAAATATTCCCCAAAGCCCATGTGTTGAAGGCTTTGCCCCCAACTTGGCGCTAGTGAGAGATGGTGGAGGCTTTAAGGGGTGTGAACTTGTGTGCAGGGTTCTGGTTGTTGTAGGTATGTTCTTGAAGAGAAATATGGAACCTGGGTCTCTCTGTTTGCATCCTGACCATGGGGTGGATGTCTTTGCTCCCATCGTACACGCACCATGATGTGCTTCCTCCTCATGGTCCAAAGGTAGCTGGATCAATCAGTAACTCCCAAACTGTAAACCGAAACAAAACATTTCTCTCTACGAATTATCATCTCATCTCAGGTATTTGTTTCAACACCAGAAAGCAACTGACACAACTTCTCACTCCAACCTCACCTTTGCATTCCCTCTGGGGCCTGGATTTCCAAGATGATTGCACCAGCAATCTTCTCTCTCTCTCTGTTTCCTAAGGAAGCAATATGATCAGACACTTCATATTCCTACCACGATGGACTGTGTCTCCTTTAAACCTTGAGCCCAAACACATCCTTCTTTCTTTAAGTTGCTTTTGTCAGCTATTTTGTAAATTTCCAGCATCCAAGAAATGATCATGGAGAACACACCAGACTAGAGTCAGCTGACAGTCATTGTGTAATAGTCTCTCTTCTGGGTATGGAGGGAGAAACTGAGTTAAACTCCTAGCTTGGATATGTACCAAGGTAGCTTACCATGGACAAAGCACACCCCCTCAGTGGGTCTCAATTTCCTCAAAAGCAAAGGAAACATCAGTCTATAGGAGAGATTTTAGAGCCACTCAGCTGATGTTCTGCAAAGACAGGGTAAATGTTATGGTTAATCTTCATTAGCAGTTTGACAGGACTTAGAATCACCAAGGAGACAAAGCTCTAGGCATGTCTGTAAATATGTTTTCAGAGAGGTCTAAGAAGAGAAGATCTACCCTAAACAGAGGTGGCAGCATCTTTGGGCCAGAGACTCAGATTAAATAAAAAAGAAATACAGTGCATTTGTATATGAAATTCTCAAAGAAAAAAAGATCAACTTTAAGAGAGGAAAGGAGGTGGAGCACACCTTTAATTTCAGTACTCGGGAGGCAGAGGCAGGCAGATCTCTGTGAGTTTGAGGCCAGCCTGGTCTACAGAGTGAGTTCCAGGACACACAGAGTTACAACAGAGAAACTCTGTCTTAGAAAACCAAGGGGGGGGGGAGAGAGAGAGAGAGAGAGAGAGAGAGAGAGAGAGAGAGAGAGAGAATGCTGAGTACCAGCAATCATCTCTGTTTCCCAAGAATGCAATATGACCAGATACTTCATATTCCCACCACACCTTCCCCACCTCAATGGACTGTGTCTCCTTAAACCATGAGCCCAAAGCCCTTCGTTCTTTAAGTTGCTTCTGTCAGGTATTTTGTAGCAGCAATAAGGAAAGTATCTAATTGTTCTAGTTTGATTTCTGTTGTTGTGATGAAACACTTGAGGCAGGAAAGAACTTATTTCACCTTACAGGTCATAAATCCATCATCCAGGGAGGTCAGGGCAGAAGCTCAGGGCAACAGCTTGAAGCAGAAAAACCGTGGAGGGATGATGTTTGCTGGCTTGTTCTCTGGCTTGCTCACAGGCTTATGCTTAGTTAGCTTTCTTATGCAGTCCAGGATCTTACCTAGGGATGGTGTTTTGGCCTCAGCTATATCAATTAGCAATCAAGATAATGCCCACCGGCCAGGCTGATTTTGCAACTCTTTGTTTGAAGTTCTCTCCTATCTAAGTTGTGTCAAGCTGACAAAAAAAAAAACTAACTAGCACATTAATATATTGACTATAAACACTTGCAGAAATAAATTTCTGTCTTCCACTTAATTCTAGCCCATTCCATTATCGAGGGGATATGAGCTGTGTGTTGCTAATTCTTCTAAAATTCCAGGACTGTAGTCCTATATGGACCATTATTTAGACTCTCTTTGTTCTGCTATTGTTAGCTCAAAGTTTTGTAAACTATTTTGATCTTTTTTTGTGAGACTTCTTTGACCTTTTTTGTATATCATGTCACATGATCCTAAGAACATGTCTGATTTTGGTATGTCTTCTGGAACTTTCTACAATCCTCAATCTTGTCCACATCCTCTGACTTCCTGAAACAGTTACCATCAAGTCAGAAATAAAAAGTATCACAACATGTGCTAAATCAGCAACCAATATGAGAAATAAAAAGAGAAAGAAACCCTTATAGAGTCTAACTAATCCTCAGCGGACAGGAATCTAGCCAGCCAAACACAGCCTCTGCACCGCCCACAGCCTTCCTCTCTCTAGCATAGGTTCACTTAGTGGGAGAGTCCAAAGACTTCCTGCCCTTCCTGGGCAGGCTGCTTGCTGGGAGTGGCAACTCTGGGTCTCAGCACCAATTGATTTTGCTTTTGCACAACCTATGCTTTTACAAACAGACCCTGACTGCTCTGACGTCATTCCTGCTTAGGATTTCCATGACAGGCAGCTATATTGTTTTTATTTCCTGTGCTTTTAACTTCCTGGTCATAATATTATCTTATGCTCATGACGCCACTAGTCCATGGACCAGAATAATATACCATCATCCGACTTCAATCATAACCACACTGAGGGATTCTGCAGAAGCTATTTAAGAAGTTGGGGAAACAAGGCTAGAGAGATGGAACAGCAGTTCCATCTTAACAGCAGTTAAGAGCACCAGTTTGCTTTTCAGGGGACCCAGGTTTGATTCCCAGCACCCACATAGTGAATCACACCATCTGTAACTTCAGTTCCAAGGAACCCAATAGCCTTTTTCTGGACTCTGTGGGTATATACATGCAGGCAAAGTACCCACACTCATAAAATAATTTTTTAAATGTTTAGGAAAGAAGTTGGGAATAAATGTCACATGAACGCAAGGCCTAGCTTTAGACATGCCATATAGTTTCCAGACAGGGCACTCTATGTTAAGAATGGTTTGGAAGAAGCCACTGTGCCCAGAAAGCAGTCAGAAGGCAGATGTGTACAACACAGGGGTGAAGAAGGTATATATGACATGCTGAGCCTCTTTCATTTAGGTCTCCTAAGTCAGGAATCCAGAGAATATGTGGCTGCCAGATTCTTTCCCACTCCCATGGCTAAGCTGTCCATACTGGACCAGTGACCTGGTCCACTTACTGGGACTGTCGCAGACACACAACCTCACTGTGACACTCGGTACATATAGCACCCAACACAGGTGAACTCAACAGCCCATCTTTACCTACGAACACACTGAATATGAGATTTGAAAGGTGTTAGAAGCAACGGAAATGGCTAATGGCAACTGTAAAGCATGAGGTATTGAAAGACATTCTTGCATCAAAAATGTTAAAGTGTGGAGGGAATGAACCTAAAAAACAAAGGCAATACAATATTATGGATTTATTGATCCTAAAATGTTAGTATTTCAGCTGTTCAATTCTTTGGAGTACAAGGTCCCTCCTATTATTGACAGTTTTAATGACTGTGATAACATTAATATTTTTTACATTTTGTAATGTGTGTGATTAAACCCTGAGATTTCCCCCAGCTCTCTGAGAGGAATTCTTAGGCTGCCACCCTGGTTACTTTCTTTTTTCAGGAAGAATTCTTTCTCCTGGGGGAGAAGCTGAATCAATTTACAGAATCAGAGACTGAGGAGAGGGGACCAATATCAAGCATCAGTGTCCCTTAATATAAGTTGAAGAGGTGTGTGTTTGTGAACCTCAGGCTCAGAGCCTAACGCGGAGGCTGTGACCACCATGCTTGGCTGAAGCATTGGGTTAAGTCAATATCTGCTCCTGAACAAAAGAAATTAGTCGCTCCTGTAATCTAGTAGCCGAAAGAGTTTATTTCCTCCCATTACTTGGATACGATTTCAAATGCATTGCTTTGAAAGTAATTTGTCCTGACTTTTATGATATATAAAATTGTATGTCTTGTTTACAGTAGGGCTTTATGGGCCAAGTGACTTAACTTCTACCGGTGAAAACTTCAAAAACCGAGAGAAACACCTGGTCCTGATAAGGATTAAAGCAAACAGAAGAAAGTACCAAAGTCTAGGCAAACAGTGGCTTCCTCGTGCCACCTGGAAGCTAGAGGGACCCAGAAAAAGCCAAAACACAGCACTAAGAGATCCATCAAGGGGCTCGGTCCACAAAACTTCTGTACCTGCTTCCACTTTGCCCTTTCTTTGTCCCCTCTCAGGAAGCAAAGAGAGGAGGGATGTTACTCTATCTACCTGCCTACCTACCTGGTGACCCTAAAAAGGGTAAGTCCATATGACATTATGAAATATCAGAGGGTCCCACTATCATCACTACTGTCCACCATGCTCTAGCAGAAGAAACACAGTCACCTGCATGCCAGGCATTCTCTCAGCCTGGGATTAAGGAAAGCCTTCCACCAGAATAACCAAAATCTATTGGTCTTCAAAATGGCTTCCACCACGACTTTGCTCTCACATGGATGGGTGGGTGGGTGCCATTGTGAATGAGAACATGGCAGTCAGCTGTTCAGTAGGCTGGGTCTTGTCAGCTCTGAAGATCAACTTTGATGTATGCTTCCTGGGGTACTCACATAGTCCTCACAGTTACCTACTAAAATTTGTGCAAGTGATCTCTTCTTTTGCAAAGAAAGAAACTGAGGCTTGCTCAAGAACATTCAACTAATTAACAGGACTTCCAATCTCATGTGTTTCTTCCCCACCAAGTATCAGGTGCCCCTGAACTAGACCAAGAATAGGTTAATTTATGAAAGGGGGGCCCAGACTCAGAGTCCTGTTTTGCTCCAACTAGATGAGTCACAGCAGAAATGTGATGGACACCGGGCCAGACAGGAGAATGTCAGCAGTCCGAGTGAGGCAGGGACCTCCATCACATATCTGTGGGACAGGCTGACCAATGCTGGCAGAATTCCTTGACAGCTGGTACTTCAGGTTTTCCCCAATCTGTGCTTGGATTTCTTTCTCTGTTTCTTTCTTTCTTCCTTCCTTTCTTCCTTTCTTTCTCTTCCTTCCTTCCTTTCTTTCTTTTTCTTCCTTCCTTCCTTCTTTCCTTCCTTCCTTCCTTTGTTCCTTCCTTCCTTCGTTCCTTCCTTCCTTTCTCTCTTTCTTTCTATTTTCTCTTGTTTGTTTTGGTTCATTTTATTTTATTTTTATTTTTGAGAAGAAGTTTCCTGTAGCCCAGACTGGTCTTGAATTTACTAGATGGCCAAGGATGATCTTGAATTTCTGATCCACTTCTTCTCCCTAAATACTGGGATTAAAGGCGTGTGGTGCTGGAGATCGAACCCAGGGCTTCCTTCGTACATATTTAAGCAAGCACTCTACCAACTGAGCTACATCCTGTGTTTTGGTCCAGTTTTAAACAGTATAGAATTTGGAATCAGGAGGGAAAAATTAAACACGGATTTTAAACCTGAGCTTTGCTACATAGTGTTGAGTGATGTTGGGGGAGTTGCTGAAGCTCTAAGCCTCTCTGAAAATGAGGATAATTGGTCCCACCTACTGCAAAGAGCTGTTTAGAGACTTAAGTAAGAGCGCATTCTAGAGACGGGCTTTGTAAGGTGCTATCCGTGTAGTAATTAGTAGTTTTTAAATATTGACTCTCTTGCTTTTTTAAAATTAGCCTAGTCACCTGTTGTCAACGCCAATGCTCAATTTTATAAACTCGTGTCCTATATCTTCATTCAAGTTGTTCAAACAGAGAAGAGAAGGGAGAGAAAGAAGGATGTGGGGAGGCAGGGAGAGGAAGAAGGCCCAGGGCAGGTCCTGGCAGAGGACAGAGTGCTATTGTTTGACACTGGCAGCCTCCCTCTGGATGGGAGAGCACGTCTGATTAATGACAGCCCAAGTCTCTAGCCAGCCAAGCACTAATCCACTTGTCCTAAATCAGCCTGTGTTTCTCAATGCTTTTCTGAAAGAGATCATGAAAGGCTCTGTCAACCCCTTGACGAAATCCGGGGTTCTCCTTGTGACCCTCCCTTGATCTGACAGTCCAGTTTTAAACAAAGAAATCAGGTCTGCTGGCCCTGTCCTTCCCCCCTGAGTTCACACTCCCCTGCCTGGATCACCTTCAGAAATGCTTGTGAGCAGGGGTGGCAGATGGCTCAGTGTTTGAACCTGAGTCTGAATCTCAATAGCCACATCAAAAGCTGGTGCCGTACACATGTCTGGAGCCTTAGCGCTGTGCAGGGCAGAGAGACAGGAACGCCACTGGGGTTAGTTGGCCACCAGCCTAGTTCCAGGTACAGTGAGAGACCCTACCAGGGAAATAATGTGGAGAATGATAGAACAGGCACCTGACAACCTCTTCTGGCCCCTGTACACTCTTGCATGCACCAACCCCACCACGCACAGACACACATACACGGGATGTGGGGGGGGGGGGGATGCCCATATGCCCATGAGCTATTTCTTCGAATTTTTTTTCTAGAATGTTCCTTGGGAAGAACCATTTGAACAGCATGAATGAGGAGCACGATTCCATGAGCCGTGGTGAAGGGAGATCCTAACTATCCATGAAGGGGCTCAAATCAGAATTTGAGGTACAAGCACACTGACAATTAAGGTCCCTATGTATCAAGACTTGGAGCAGAAGGGATGATTGAACATTGCCCACCCATGCTGAGGATCTCATGCTTAAAGTGGTTTTCTCCTAGAGTTCTTACGAAGCATCAACCCTTGACAAAAAACTGTTTTCTTGTCAGGCTTTGATATTTTCTAGAGCCCACTGTTTCTCACTCACTGAAAATGCATCCAGCTGTGTCTGCTAGTTCTTACCCTGTCAACTCTGGTGCCTGGAAAACATAACTAGCTCTCTTACTGCATCCCATGCCTCAGTTCATCCAGTGGAGCTGAGTCAAGACCGTGGGCCTTAGAGCTCAACAGAACTGCGTGTATGTACTTGATAGTTCATTTACTGTCTTGGGACGGATCATGTTGAATCTAGGTTGTTTCATTGAAAAATAGAGATAACACCAATCTACCTTCATAGGATGGTGGAAGTGGCCAACGGGATTTGTATAAAGCATGTGGCACAGAACCACGCAGCAATTGCTCCTGCCTCTCAGAACCAGCACCTACTGTCATGTGAACCTGCATGGAGTTGGAGTGTACTCTGTACCCTAGAGGTCCTGACAGGGATTGGATGGCTTTTGACTTGTGCCAGTAAAACGCGGGCATCCCAAACAATGAACACCTTCCAAGAAGAGGCCTTGAGTGTTCTGTATTTCCACTCATCCTATTTGTACTTCTTCCATAGCCAAGAGAAGGGCATACCCTGGAGGGCCACTCGATGGATGACAATGGAAGACTCATGCAGCTGACTGGATGCAGTCCACGCGTAGCACAATGCCAAGAAGTCAGCCTAGATCAGCTAAACCCTTGCCAGCCTATGAACTCGTGAACAGGAAACAAGGACACATTGTTATATACCACAGAATTTTAGGGTGTTTTTAAGAGGTGTTATTGTGATCATTTCTAGTTTCCTCTGAAACAAGATCTGTGATTTAAGCTTGTTGAAAGCAGTTAAATGGTTCAGTTCTCGCCAAGCCTTTAGGGCAGCAGTCCTCAACCTGTGGGTGACCCTTTTGGGAGGTTAAACAATCCTTTCACAGGGGTTGCCTAAGACCATTTGCATATCAGATATTTATATTGCAATTCATAACAGTAGCAAAATTACAGTTATGAAGTAACTATAACAAAAATAGTCTTATGCTTGGGGGTCACCACAACACAAGGAACTGTATTAAAGGGTTGCAGCATTAGGAAGGCTGAGAACCACTGTTCTATGCCATGATTTTTTGTTTGGCTTTGGGAACTAGAGAGATGGAATTCACACATGGCTTCTGCAGCTTCCTGGTTGAGTAGCTCGGGAAAAGTCTGTTCTCTGAGCCTCTGCCATTATTTGAATGGCCTCTCCAAAACTCACATTGAAAATGAATTGCCAGTGTAGTACTGCTGAGTTGTAGGCACTTCAAGAGGGGATTAGCTGATTGTGATGGCTCATGTCTATAATCCCTGTACTCGGGAGGCTGAGGCAGAAGGATTCCTATGAGTTTGAGGCCATAGTAAGTTTCAAGCATCCTTGACAGGGTTACAAAGTAAGACCCTGTCTCAATAAATGGAGTGATAAGAGCAGAGCACCCATGAATGGATTAACATCAGTAAGAAGTGGAGAGTCACGGGAGATACGCTGGTCACTTCTCTGCTGCTGCTGCGATAAACACCGTGTCCAAAAGCAACTTAGAGAAGAGGGAGCTCATTTTGGCTTACAGTTCCAGGGGGTAGAGGCCATCATGGGAGGGAAGGCTTAGCAGCATGAGTATTAGGCCAGCCTGGCAGTCGGCAAGGAGAGAGAGTACTGCACATGGGAAGCAGAGAAAGAGAGAAGAGGGGAGAGGGAGGGAGAACAAGAAATGAGGCCAGACTATAACTTCAAAACCTGCCCCCAGGGATTACTTCTTTCAGCAAGGTTCCATGTCCTAATTGTCCCATAACCTTCCCAAACAGCACCACCAACTAGGGTCCAAGGGTTCAAATACAATGAGCCTTTGAGTGACATTTCTCATTCACACCACCATAGGAGAGCAGGCCTCTGATAAAACAATAGATTTGCCTTCTTCTGTATCCCAACTTGTTCTCTGTTGCTGTGGTAAACACTTGGGGAGAGAAGGGTCTACCTGGCTTACATTTCCATATCGCACTCTGTCCCTGAAGGAAGTCAGGGCAGGAGCACAAGCAGGAGCCTGCAGGCACAAACCGGACCGTGTGGTGTCTTCAGCAATAAGGTCTTACCATCAACTTCTCGTGGGCAACCAAAAGCACAGGTGATAACCTGTATTGTTTGGGGGTGTCTTCTGACCAATAACTTGAAGAAAAGGGTATCCCACATCACATCTGGTACTGGGTTTTTTTAGTTTTTTACTTTTGCAACTGGCTCTGGGAGGAGGATCATTTCCTGGGTAATTCCAATTAAATATATTCCATATATGTATCTTATAAAGTAGTGGGCTTCCATATAAATGTTTCAAACAACCTTAGTGTTAGTTATTCTTCCCCCATGCCCGCTTTCCCCTTGGTGTCATCCGTGTTCTATTATCCCCGGTCTCCTAAGATCTTTCTTCCCTCTGCCCATAAAACGGTCCCTTTATAGTTTCCTGGGATCTAAGGAACTCCAAATGAAACATACAAATCTAAAGATTGAATTCTGATACTCACATGTGGTTAAGAATAAGCAACAATTATCTTTCTGGGTGTGGGGAACTTGAAAACTTAAGGCAAGAGGGTAAATCTATGATATGAGGGGGCTGGGTTTTATTTAGTCAATATTTCCTGAATGCCCATTAATTCCATGGCTGGTAGATAAACATAGAAGATATATTCAAGAAAAGCAAAGGATCTAGTTTGGAATGGAGAGGACCCACCAACCAAAGCTAAAAAGTCAGCTGTTTGCTTGAATAGGTATGAACTCAAAAAATGAATTGGGTGGAGAGTGTTGGGGGTGTTGAAGACATCACTATGTCCTGCTATGAGCTGGGGCACGGAAGCGGGAGGGGGATAAACACGGTGACGTGTTTGCGTTGGTGGGTGCAGTCAGGGCTTGAGGGAAAAGTAAGGACGGTGCCGAAGAAAACAAACAGCCCAAAGAAAGGGCAGGTGGAAAGGGGAATCAAACACTCACGCTCTCTCCACAAGCATGCCCACAACTCTCATGACACAGGGAAATGGGGAACAGGTGCAAGCTCAGCTGCCGCGTAAGAAGACAGAGGAGACCACTGCAGGAAAGCCTGAGCAGCTCCTGGAGCTCCAGAGACACCCTGGGAACTCACACGACCAACACAGCTGCAATCAGGCCCGCCAGGCTCGAGAGCCAAACCCCAGGTAACTGGTCCTGGCGCTATTTTTTGTTTTTTTTTTAAATGAGTTATTTACTGAAGTCAGTCATGGTGGTCTTAACAAAAGATTGGAAGCTCTGAATTGGAAACAGAGAAATTTTAGATGGAGAATTATGCTTCCTAAATATCCACCCAGACCCGAGTGACACTTAAGGACGGATGCAGACTAGTAAGAAGCACTTTTTCATCCTTGCTATCGATGATACGAAACTACGAAACGCTTCTCAGCACCCTGGAAGGCAACTTTCAGGTAACAGTGGTTGACAGAGAGTGTGCTAGATGTCACAATCAAACTCTAAAATGACTGCCAGACCCGCCTAAGGTTTTCAGGTTAATAGGATGAGAATCTGTCTTCAAGAGAAAGGATGGATTGAACCTGGGTAAACACTCAAACCTGCAAACACTGAGGGAGTGGTTTGACACAGCAGGTGTTTGCATAGAAAGAAAAAGGAAGAGCCTCAGTTACATTCACAAGAGCACACGGTATAGAATGAAGGAATTTGCTTATAAACCTATTCCACCTGATGATTCCTTAAAAAAAAAAAAGTGTTTATATTTAGGCTTCACACTCTACATTAATAGTTCTTTTTTCTAATGAAAAGTAAGGATAAGTAAGTGTTAAAAATGGGTCTTAAGGCTGCATGTTGTAGAGAAACAGTAGGATTAAAGTACTCTAGTCCAAAGAGAAAATGATAAACCCCAAATGTCTCGACATGGTGCTACATTTTAAGTCTTTTCAAAGTCCAAAGTCACAGAATGAGGAGAGACCAAAGGCTACTGTAGCTCCTAGGATGTCACTCTGGGTCTAGTGCCAGTTCTCCTAGGCTGAGCAGAGAGGAAGCACACGGGTCCTCCTCTGCAGGCCTCTTACACATCCCTGGAGAGGTGGAAGGGAACCATAGCTTTGGTCATAGAGGGCTGAAGCCCTGCATTTAAGTCCCCTGCCTCAGCACAGAGTACGCCTAATTATTTATCCATTCGTGACTTAATCTGACACAGATTATTTTCCTGTTCTTGACTTAATCTGAATGTTAGATACTCTTTCTGTCCTTAGGAAGCCGTCTCATCTGACAGGAAGGAATCACAAACATGCATCAACAGCAGTAAAGAACATTTCAGTCGGACATAGTGTTGCACCCCTATAATCCTAGCACCTGGGAGGCTGAGGCAGAAAGATGAAGAATTCAAGGGTAGCCCGACCCACAGCAGGTGGGGGAGGGGGAGGGAGAAGAGAAATGGCTCAGCAGTTAATCTTGCAGAGGGCCCAAATTCAGCCCCTAGCCTACAGGAATCTGACACCCTCTTCTGGCCTTCATTGGCAACTGCAAGCACAGGTGCATACTCCCATACAGACACATGCAAATACACATAATTAAAAATAAGAATAAAGGAAGGAGAAGAAAGGTGGCAAGGTGGGAGGAGAAATTTTTTAAAAAATAGAAAGGGAGGGAAAAGGCAAAGAGAAAGCAAACCCTTCTGTAATCTTGACACACCCAACCTTTTCCGTGCTTGTCCCATCTTTCCCTGACTGTTCACACCCATCCATGGCTTCCCCCACGGCAGCCAGCATGCGAGTACCACCTTTACCCTTCTTCGCTGTCACAGCAGTTTAAATTATAAAAGAATCTACCTCTTCCTGCGCTTCCATATTCCCTCAGTCTTCATAATTATTCTCTTGAACTGCATACCATTTTTCCAGGGGGGGAAAAAAAAAACTCCCCCTTTAGTGGTTAAATGCCTGACATTTGGAACCAAAAAGACCTGAATCCAAGTTCTGACTTTGCCATTCACCATCCTGGAAACTGCGGTAGGCTTGGGCCCTCACCATGTTTGTGTCCTCATCTCTAATAAGGGGACAGTGACCACTACCTCCCAGAAGTGCTGTGAGAGTTCAGCTGAGATATTAGAAAATAGACCAAGCATGGTGGCTAGCCTACAGGAAGGGTTTGAGAAACAGAGGCCATTTGATGCATAGCGTAGAGAGGGATTCCTCTAAGGTTCTCAACAGACAAGGCTGACTGTGTCCCATGCTAGAAAACAGAGCCAAAAGGCTGTTGAGGAGCGGTGTGCTCTCCCTCCCCTCCAAACAGAGCGAGGTAGTAACCAGACACTTGGACCTTGTGCTTCATGCCTTCTCTCCTTCCTGGGTAGGGATTTACCTGCCTAAGCCCCACTGCATGCCTGCAGTCAATACAGCATCACTTTTGGTAAAGGTACATTAGCACCTTAGGGAAACCAAAGCATTAAACAGACCTGTGAAGCAGAAACATTGACCAAAGCACGCCTGGCCAGGCTGGAAGAATCTGTGCTGCCTAGAAAAGCTGCTCCTTTAGAGACAGGAGCCCCGTAGTTAACAATATGCTATTCATAGAGACTGCTGGTACAGCTAAGCTCTGAAGCCTAACGCAAGGGTGAATGCCCTTCATTAAGTACTCAAAGGTATTTGCTACCTGAAGTAGAAAAGGCAGGTTGTGTGTGTGTGCTGACAAGTTTTGTGTCAACTTGATACAAGATAGAGTCATGTGGGAAGAGAAACCTCAACTGAGAAAATGCCCCTGCGAGATTGGCCCGTGGGCAAGCCCGTAGGGCATTTTCTTGATGGCGAATTGATCTGGGTGGGCCCATCTACAAGGAGCAGTGCTGTCCCTTGGTGGGTCGTCCAGGATAGTATAAGAAAGCAGTCTGAGCAAGTAGCACTCCTCCATGGCTTCTACGTCAGTCCCTGCCTCCAAGTCCCTACCCTGCTTACGTTCCTGCCCTGACTTCCTTCAGTGATGGGCTGTCACCTGGAAGTATAAGATGAAATCAACCTCCTTTTCCTCCCCAAGTTGCTTTTGGTCGTGGTGCTCATCACAGCAATGATAGAAACCCTAACTAAGACAATGTGTATGTGAAATAGGCCAATGGGACAGTTAATATTTCTGTTAACTGTATAAGGGGGAAAATCCTCTTTAACAACCCAACGATCAAACACTCACCCACCTGGCTATTTTTTTTAATGATTTATTTTCATTTTATTTGTATACCAATGAGTGTATTATGCATGCATATGTACGTGTGCGTGTGCGTGTGTGTGTGTGTGTGTGTGTGTGTGTGTGTGAGAGAGAGAGAGGGAGGGGGGTGGGGGGGGTACGTGTGTCAGTGCTCCTGGATGCCAGAGAGGGCCTGGCATCCCTGAAGCCGCAGTTACAGCTTCTCTGGCCCCAACTGGCTATTTTATTGAACACCTATTATGTGTCAGATGCTGAGAAGGCAGAGCAGCCAATTCTAGATGCTGCTATGGCACATATATGACGTGTGTGTGTCTACATATACACATATAAGCACAAAGGATAAAACCAAAATGCCAGAAGAAATGATCTGGCAAAGCTTTCGGTCAAATGAGGAGCCCCAAAGCCAGCCCTGACTCTATTTCATATCTCAACCTGCCCCAATCTCCACACACCCAGTCCCTCCTCTTCCTGACTTCCCCCCAAAGCATCATGCCTATGTACATATATGTATATATCATGTGTGCATATATTTTATATATGCATATATAATCTGCTTAATGCTGCTTATCTATTCACCCTGTTAGAATGTAATATCTGTGTGTAAGGATTTTCTCAAACTCAGCTTTGAGACTCCCCATGTATCTAGAACCAAGTCTGGCTTGGAGGAGGCATTCAGTAAACGCCCCCAAATGATCAGGTGGGGCGAGGAATAACCACCCATCCATTCATCTCTCCAACTATTGAGTAAGCATCTGTTATCTTCTCTAGGTGAAGAAAAGACATTTTTTATTTTCTCTAGGGTCTGGTGCCCTGTTCCAAGGACAAAGATTTCCTGACTGGTGTCACAGTGTGAGCCAAGGCTCCAGAGACAAGAGTACAGGCCACAGTCTTGAGCAGGCCTGACCCTGGGTGTGGTGGTGGTGACTTGCTGGGAATGAGGCTGGCCAGGCACTGCGGGTGCCAAATCTAGAAAGCTTGTCCCCTGACTGAGCAGCTGAACCTTTACGATCCTCAGAGACATAAGCTTCATTTTAAAGTAACCCTCTTTAGATGTGGACTTGGGACTCCATCAAAGTCAAATAAACCACCAGTCTGAGGCAGAAAGCCAGACCGTAGGAAGACCAACTGTACTCTCTTCCTTGGGTCACAGACACAAACTCCACATTTTACCTGTCTTCAAATCACAGAGGAATGGGTTCATAGTCACAGGTACATTAAGAACATACTCAGGCTGCCTCCAACTGTACACAGATCATTCCAGCCAAAGGAGCAGAAGGTCAGGTGGGGAGGAAACACCCTCCTGGCTCTTTGATTACCAGTCACCACCAGGGGAGAAAGACTTGTCTACTTAAGCAGATTGTTCCTGGGAAGCTATGGGGTGCAGCTAGAAAGCCCATGTGCTTGCTCAACTTCAGGCTGCATGCAGCCAGTCCCACAAGACTTCCTGAGCCTTGTTGGCCACTGAACTTGACAGGCACCAGGGAAAAGCACAAAAGACCAAGAAGGGTATGAAACATTTCATGACTGACTCTAAGGAGGAAAGGCGATGCTTTAAAAATCGGTTTCAAACAGGCATCAAGAGACTGACTGGCTGCTCTGGCAAAAACAGTATATAAAAATAATTCTGTTATAAATTGACTCTCTCCTATATATAGTAAAGACAAATAATCACCCACTTCCCCAGTTAATGTATTTTGCAAGTTCCTGTTTTTTTTAAATACTGTTATTTTCTTAAAAGCTCGCTTCACAGGTCAAAGTTACAATGGCAGCCACAGAGGGACTGTCTAGCCATCAAGGAGGTGATCTGGAAATGCCTGAAGGGGAACAGGAGGTGAGTGCAGGGCTATTGCAGGAACCCTGTAGCTCACCCCCAGGGGAAATCAGACCGTTTGGGGAAAATCCAGAAGTATCAGTTCCAGATTTTTGTTGTTGTAGGTTCCTGTTCCCTGGCATGCTGGAGGACTCTGCGGAAAGGGGGCCTCCGAGGGCTCTTCCAGTCTCCTTGTTCTGCACGGTCTCCACCAGCTCTGTTGTACTATAAAATGTCTGGGATCAACACCCCGCAGGAGGAACCTAAGTCACGTGCATGGTCAAGGTCTATGAAATGTACCGACTTCCAGGCAGTTACTTTGGCATCAAAGCTGCCTTTCTCCATGTGTGCAGCTTAAACGAAAAGACCCAGACTCCCTTCCTGTGAGCAGCTCTGCCCGGAACTGCATCCCAGCCAATGCCCTAAAAAAGACAGACCCAACAATAAACGGGGACCTTTCCCCAGCAGAAACTCACTGCTGCGCATGCGTGGAGGAAGCCAGTCACTCTTCCAACCAATCCCAGCTGAGTCCTGCTAGGAAATGCTATCTGCTGCGCAGCCTTGTAATTCTATTCATGAAACTTCATTTTCCCTCCTTTTTGCCT
Source organism: Cricetomys ansorgei (assembly GCA_026225945.1). NCBI lineage: Eukaryota > Metazoa > Chordata > Mammalia > Rodentia > Nesomyidae > Cricetomys > Cricetomys ansorgei. The sequence goes on along the minus strand of JAMJFZ010001868.1, from coordinate 1,054,206 downwards.
GTTTCTTCCTCAGTCTAGGGGAGAGATGTGAGCCTCACTGCTTACCCACAACCGTTCTACTGGGAGACAACTGAGCAGCAAAGAAGACATCCCAGTAAAGGGATGAAACAGCACGAAAAACAGTCTAGGGTTTCATTAAGCCCTGGGAACAGGACCCCGGTGATGTCATTATGCTGTCAGTAAAGGGATCTGAAATAGCTGCAGATTATATTTTTGGTGGCCTTCCAGCTACTTCAGTTGGAGACTGAATCCATCCACTCTGAGCATGTGTGGAAAGTGCACCACTCAGGACATTGCCCATAGCTTAGCGAACTGTTGCAGGCCCAGCACTGGGCAGGTGCTTACCTGGGATGTGTTGTCTAAAGTCAACCCTCCCAAACTCCTGTCAGAGTCTTGCTATTGTGATTCCCAATGTATGATCAAGACCGCAGTGGCCCTGGGAGATTAATTTCCCCAGGAGCATGGAGCTACACCATAGAAAGCCAGGACCAAATCCCTTCAGGTTCCACACTTAACTGTCCCTCTCCAATGTCCCCAGGGGAGATGTCCGAGGGAGGTTGCACAACTCTCCCTGAAAATTGGTTCCAGGCACTGCCCTCAGAAAGTCCCTCACCGAGCATTTGAACTTCTCCCACTTCTGTCACAGTCCATTTCCTCTTCCTGGCCTCTACGCTAGAGAATTAGGTGTGGCAACTTCCGAGAAGGGGGGGGGGGGGACCCACAGGCCATCCTACAGCTCTGAATGGGAGCATTCCTTCACAGCCATTGTACCGGAACCAAATCCCTTCCTGTGAAGGTCACCGGCCCCCATCAGAAGTCCCCCACCCCTGCATCCTTGTCCGAGCCCCCTTCCCGAGCCCTCTCCATGTGGAAGAGCAAAAGTTCATTAGCCTGCCAGGGAATCACATCTCTGCCTCTGATGCAACATTCCTGGGGTCTTGTCAAACAACAGCATCTATTGCAGGGGACAGGGGGACTTTAGGCCCATGGGCAAATGGTACTTTTGGTGCCTTGGAACGCCTGTAAACCTGAAGTTCCATCTGATGCCATTAAGTAGCCTTCTTACTTATTGGCACATGCTCAAAAGTCAGACCCACCATAGGGCTTGTTAAAGTTCAGAAAGCAGGACCGCACCCCCTGGTGGACCCCAGCCCTTACATCTCTAACAAGTTCCCAAGGGGTGCTGATGGTCCTGGACCACACTCTGTGTCTCTAGAGATTGCTCTGTGGAATTTGCAGTGTGGTGTTAGGCCCAGCGATGCCATTTCCACAGAGCACAGTTTGAAACATGCTTCCAGGATAACATATTATGCAAACTCCCAGAAGCACAAATCGGTGTGCAAAGTCAAGAGGTAGAGGAAAGTGACGAAGTGAAACCAGACAAGCCCAGCCAAACATCCATTGAAGACAAAAGCGCCTGAAGACCTGTGCAGGCAGTAAGGAGCACACTGAGAGGAATTGTGGACAAAGCCTTGTTTATAGCCAGGCTTTCCACCTCATTCCTAAGACGACCACAGTTGATCTGGGCATAACAGGCCTGCCCTGCCCAGACCTGCCCAACGTGCTCCCTCCTTTCTTGGAGATGGTAGTGGTGTGGGGTGGAGGTGGGTGAAGGGTATGTGGGACACTGACTAAGGATACCATTTGTCCCTCTCAGCCTGCCATCCTCATGGGACTCTGGCATTGCAGCAGGAATAGCTGAGAAGCCAGGGTTCGGACCCTTTTCTACAACCAGATTTCTAGAATGTCTGATGTCTAGAAACACAGACATCAGAAGCTGAAACATGAATAGGTTAACAACTCAACTTCTTTCGAAATTCCTTTGCCCATTCTCTTGCTTCTGAATGGAACTTCCTTTCTCATGGCCATTCCTAGGTCAGCTATGGTCTTCTCTCTAGAAGGGTGGTCCCAGATACTCTGCTCCTGCTTCTGCTTCTGCTCCTGCTCCTGCTCCTGCTCCTGCTCCCACACTTCCAGCACCCTTACACCCACAAGCGCTCCCCGCCAGTCAGCATTGTCTTTGCCTGCTCCCTGCTCCATCATCTCTTCCCCGTGTCCTCTCTGAATTAGCCTTTTCTCATCCTTGACGAGACATCGACCACGAGAATAGGGAAAGGGAACTGAGGAGACAGAAGGAAAGGCGGCCCCGTGTAGAGCGGAGTTGGAGAGAGATTTTCTCTGAGAGAGAAAAAAGAAAGGGTGTAGAGGTCTGGCAGGTCCCTGGAGGTTTTGAGGACAGAGAACCCAGGGAGGTTCAGGCTGTGAAAGTGAAAGGGACCGGGAGGAGGGTAGCTCTGCGGAGTGTTTGCAGGGTGTGACAAACTCAGGGAAGGGCCTGCGGTTGTTATGAAACCTCCTGGGGGCCCTGGGACCCTTGTGATTTGACTGCATTGCCACTCTGGCACCAGATGTCCCGGGCTCAGCCTTCATTGGCTCACATGCTCATGTTCCTTCCATCTTTGACCTTGCCCTTCCCAGTGTCTGGCACAATGCCTAGCCCCTGGTAGATGCTCAGAAAGGGCTCCCTTCTTTCCTTTCCTCAGCTCCCGGGCACCCTTCGTGTTGTCGCGGTGGCAAAATGGAGCAGAGGCTGATAGGACAATGGAGGTGGGGGAAGGCAAATAATACATCCCACTGAGCCTCCCAGGACCAAATACCAGTCATACAATGCTGATCTTGGCAGGGAGCCCACCATCTACCAGCCCCCTGCAGGCCTCTGGGGTATGTGGCTAATTAAAGACATGGTTACTCATTTCATTCCCAAGTCACTATTTAAGGAAGTAGAACCATGCCATTCCTATAAGGCCTCTGACCCAATACTAGAGGCAAACAATGCCAGGGCTTGTCCAAGTGGCCATAAATGCAGAGCTGTTCAAAGAGCAATTGAGGGTCAGAAAGGGAGGACAGCACAGGCCACACAGCTGGACCAGCTGCAGGGATGCCCCCGCCTCTGTCCCACTCCCTCCCCTGCAGAATCTGGTGGCAACCCCTCCAAGCCCCCCTGCAGTTAGCTCCTGGTTTTCTGGGCTTATACAGAATCACAGCTGATTCAGAAAAGCACTAGTGATCTCTGAATTTCAAGCAGGAGCAACTTGGAGCATTTGGGATTTTTCAGGGGTTTTTGTTTTGTTTTTGTTTGTTCTTGACTAAAGAAAATCATGTCTTTTGTGTGTATGTGCACATGTGTTCAGATGTGCATGCCTATGCATACAGGTGGAGGGTAGAGGAAGACAGCTGATGTCTTGCTCTGTTACTTTCCTCTCTAGTCTCTTGCTGAACAGGGTCTAGACAGGGTCTCTTGCTGAACCTGTAGCTGGACTGGTTGGTGGTCAGTAAGCCCCAGTAATCCTGTCTCTGCTCCCCCCACCCCAGCACTGGGGTTAAAGGTGGACATGTAGCCATGACTAGCTTTTAATATGGATGCTGAGATCCAAACTCAGGTCTTAGCTCTTACTTATCGAGTTATCTGTTCAGCCCCAAAACATGAATTTTAATCAAGAAACTCTTGGCTGAGATCTGCTCTATGTCAGACCTGGGATTGAGAATGAAGTGGGCAGAGAATGCAAGGTTCATGATAGACTGTGGCAGGTGCTCAATAAAGGTCTCCAGAGGCCACTCTGCTTCCTGCACTGTGATGGAGCTTCCGTGTACTTATTCCTGCTGCCATAAGTTTTTCCACACCTTCCCTGCTGTGACAGACTGAAACCTCTGAACCCATGAGCCAAAATAAACTTTCCTCCAGCGTCTCTGTTGGGTGTTTCGGTCAGAGTGATGTGCAAGTAACTAATACAGAAAGCGGGTAGTAGAGAAGTGGAATGATTTTTGTGATCATCCCCAAAACATACTCTGCTCAGGCTTTGAAAACTGGTTTGTAGAAGGAGTTTGGAAATTAGGAGCTGTGGTTTGGGAAGCCTAAAAATGTTGTGGATAGAGCTTAATGGATGATTCTAGAAAGAGTGTAGAAGACCCACAGGTGATGAAGGCCAGGCTCGGAGGCTCCAGACAAGAACAGGAACTCTATGGAGAACTGGATCTCAAGCCATTTATGGTGCATCTTGGCAAGGAATTTGTCTACATTGTTCCAGTATCTTTAAATTTTGGAGCGAAGCTAGATTTGTTTGGTTTGGTTTTTTGGGACAGGGTTTCTCTGTGTAACCCTGGCTGTCCTGGCACTCATTCTGTAGACAGGCTGGCTTTGAACTCATAAATCTGCCTGCCTCTGCCTCCCCAGTGCTGGGATTAAAGGCATGCACCACCACACCAACTTTGAAGCCACAGCATTCAGGCTGATGCAGGGTCATTGTTGGCTATTTTTAGTCAGGTTTATAGTGGGGATTTGGAACAAAACTCTGAGCAGAAAGATGTGGGGAAACATGCAGTTTGACAAAGAAAGACAGCAGGAACTTGTTTAAAGTTGGAGATAAAACAATTATGGACAAAACAGTTAATCTACTAAAGAGATTAGCCTGCTCAAGAAGCTGCCCCCCTGCACTAGGAAAAACAGTAGAGGGTCAGACTTTACCCATTGAAGGCTCTCCAGGATAAAAGTACAAACTCATTTGAAAGAAACTCCTTTAAAAAGAGTAAAAAGCATGCTCTCCTAAACAGTCTTTTCCAGACACAACAGAACTGATACACGTATGAACTCACAGAAACTATGACAACAGGAACAAGACCTGCACAATTTCAAGCCAGACAAAACCCCAGTGCTGAGAAGGGGAAGTAGGCACAGGTCCCACCCCCGAACCAATCCTAACCAACAGTTAGATGTAACTGATGCCTGTTGGGAAGGGGAAATGCGTTTTCTTCAATGGAGTGACACACAGGTATAGCAACCACACTCTAGGGCAGACTCCACGCTCAGAAGTAGTTGGCTAGCACAAAATAGACTCCACGTGTGTGTGTGTGTGAGTTTTGTTGTTTCATTTGGTGTTTTTGGTCTTGTTGATTTTCCTGTCTCTTTTTGTTTGTTTGATTTTTTTTCTTCCTTTTATCTTTCTTTTTTTCTTTAAGAGAGAACATGAAGCTGGGTGAGTGGAGAGATGGAGAGGATCTGGGAAGAGCTGGGAGAGAGGGAAGAACATGAACAAAATATATGGATGAAAGTTTTTTAAATTAAAGTGCTGACTTTCGTGCTTGTTTGTTTGTTTGTTTGTTTTTGTTCAACCAAATAGGCACTCAGGGGCTGCATGTGCCCAGATACCACACAAGTAGCTGCAGGATTTAATGGTTGTCATGTTCCGGTTTGGTTCTGCTTTGATCCGAACTTTTTTGCTGTCCTCGTGTTCCTCCCTTTTGGCATGGCAATATTCACCCTGTGCTATCTTATATTAGGAGTTTGTCATCTAGCTTTTGGTTGAATGACTCCTGGTTGAGAGTTTCTCTTAAACCTAAGAGGAGACACTGGGCTCTGGAACAATGTCAGAGAATACTACAGGAACTCTTAAGAAACAGACAAGATGCAGCTTGTGTCATAAGCCACCCAAGAGCCTTTGAGCCCAGGGGTAGACTATTATGGTTTGAATCTGAAGTGTCCCCCACAAGCTCAGGCTCTTGGGTGCTCACTCACCAGCTGGTGGTGCTATTTTGAGAGGCTACAAAATAGCCTGAGTGGGTTGGAAGTGGGGCCTGGCTCATGGAAGACGGTCACTCAAGTGGCCTTCCGGCCTCAGCAGATAGCCCAGCCTCTCGCCCTGGACCACTGGGTTGTAAGGGTCCTCCGTCACATGCTCCTGCTGCTACGAGCTCTGCCACGTCTGCCCCACTCTGATCTTCTGAAACCAGGAGTCAAAATAAACTTTTCTTCTTAAGCTGCTTCTGTCAGATCTTGCGGTCCCAGTGATATGAAAATAACTGATACAGAGAGGAAATCAGATAACAGTAAGTCCACGCGCAAGATTTCATTCTAATCAATGTGCATTCGTTGGCCAAAGAATGAAGGGTGCCCTTCCACCAGAGAACCCCAGAGGAGCTCAAGAGTGGGGTTCAAGAGTAGATTCCAATCTCTGTCATGGCTCCCAGGAGTACTTACAAAGTCATGTGTGTGGGTTATGTGTGTCTGTCTCTACAAGGAAATTCCCCAGACCCTGGAGGTCTCTAAAAACCTGTCTTTAATTGTCTAGAACTGTTTTCCATTGACACATCATATCGGCAGATGGCTGATTGATTTGGCAGTCAAACTTAAGTTTATACTTATTCTTGGATGTAAGGAGTTTCCTTACATCTAACTTTAATGATCTGTAAAATGGGTTCATTTCCATCTCCAAGTGGTTTCAAATGTTAAATGAGGCAATAAAGATAAGGTACTTATTAAAGTAATTGACAGAGCCAGGCCTGGTGGCTCATGCCTTTAATCCCAGCACTCCCAGAGTCAGCCTGGCTACACAGTGAGTTTCAGACTAACATGAACTATACACAATGTGAGACCATGTCTCAAAACAAAACAGTGGCAAATGCCAATGACTGACATAAAGTAAGGATTATAAACAGGAGCTGTTGTTTATGCCACTGTTGTAGAAGCTCACATGCGCGCATCTAGGTGGGTTTCGGAAAAGAGGACACAGGCGGTTTAATGGGACACAGGCGGTTTAATGGGAAGGTCCTGCTACACATCCCTGTAAATGGATACTTTCCACAACAATGCACGGCTTAAGTGGGATCAGTCACCTGGTGGTCAGATGTTTCCAAGTTCCTGGGGGTGAGACAGTTGTGCTGGGGGAGCCCAGGAATGCAGCCCTGGTTTCCTGGTTCAAAAATCACACCTGTGAAACTCTATCCAGGTGGGAAATTCTTCTGCTGGAGTCTCCTGAAGCTGTGGTTCATTATCAAGTTATTTCTCCAGGTCACTCTGAGGTCACCTCCTTAATTAATACCACAGTAAGGGAGGCCAGCCATCCAGGTCACCTGCTCAGGCTTTGCCTAAAATTCCATAATAACACCTCTTTTGTTGACTATTTACTACATACCGGCTATCACACATACAGCCCTATGTGCATTCATCTACTTAGTCTCTCTAACTACTCTCTAGGGTCCAGTTACAAAAATCTCCAGCTAAAAACCAGAACCTCATGCTTGGTAAAGCCCAGTCATTCATCTACGATCACAGCCAGCATGTAAAAGAGCCAACACTCCAGGGCTTTCTGATTCTGGTGCCTGTTACCATCAGGCTAGACTTCACAGAACTCACAAATTACCCTCCCCTGTCACATGTGATTACCCTGCATCGGAGAACCGAAAGGGGTTTAAGAATCTCATGCTTTTCACCTGCTAAGGACACAGCACAGCCTGTGGTCACAAATCCGTGCTCTCCAGAATATTATCCCAGCCTTTCTCATATCATATCATCATTTACCTCAATGCATGCTCAAGACACAATATAATAGCCCATTCTGATTCTCTTGTTTGGCTAAGCAGCCCCTTTTCAGACCACCCGGTCAGAGCAAGAGTGCCACCTGGTGGAATATCTGGGTCACTGCCAACACTGAGTCCTCCAAGCCAAAGTGGACAGGATAGCAGAATGGAGTTGCTGAGTATGTTTCATGAAGGCTGAGTAGGGCTCACACTTCCGGGACAAGTTCCTGGACAGCTCCAAGAACTCCCCCAGCAATGTCCAGGTCTTGACTTCACTGAAATTGACAGGTGTTGTTCAGATACAGTTTTGAAACTTTGAGGGCATACATCCATGGGTTTAAAGCCCAGGGCAGAGATTAGGACAGAACCCAGAAGCATACCAATCAAGGATAGTATTCTATCTTTCTATAACATTTTAAAATGTTGTTTGCCTGGTGGTGGTGGTGCATAGCTTTAATCCCAGCACTTGGGAGGCAGAGGCAGAGGCAGAGGCAGAAAGATCTCTGTTGAGTTTGAGGCCAGTCTGGTCTACAGAGTGAGTTCCAGGACAGCCAGAGCTACAACAGAGAAACCCTGTCCCAAAAAACAAAAACAAAAACAAACAAATAAATAAAATGTTGTTCATCATAACCTTTTGGCATTTGTTTTAATGTTTTAAAACTATGGCTTTGTTTACAGACTTTGGGGAAGCATCCCTTTCGATTTGGTGCCCATACCAAACACCTCCCTTTGCTTTGCTCTAGTAGTCACCCTACCAAAGGCCTCTGGGAAAACATCCTGCACCTCCACTCTTACTGTCTGACACTGTCCTGGGTTTACCCCTCTCATCAGCCCACCCCTCCTATCTGCCTGATGCACCAACTCAAGTCAACAGCAAGCATGCAAGCCAGCACTCCTGCTGGGAGGTCACCTGGGATGATCTGGTAAAAATACATTTGTTAGTCGGTGGCAGATCATTGCTCCTCTGCCTGTCAGTGGCCTCGTTAGGATGTAAGATGCTTCTATTTTGTCATGTTGAGGACCACCAGGCCACAAACCCAGGCAAAGACCCCTGTCTGCACTACGCCCTCACCTAACACCACAGCAAACTGAAGTCTGTCCTGGGACATCTCCAACAGTTTTAATATCCCCATACAGCCCTATGCCTGCTGGGCTGGATCATCTCTGTACACCATCAGGCTAAGGCCAAGTAGAGAGTTCCCAAACTGAAATGTATGAATGGCTAGCAGTGGGGGTGTCTGGGAAATGTTGGGGTTTTATGCAACAAGTATGTGAATTTTCTGGGGAGGTGGTTTATCATGCCCCACCTACTCTCCAGGAAAGCTTTGACTTTGTAAGGCATAGGCTTTACAAAATCTTCAGGCTTTCTCCAGCAAAGGAAAAGCCATCAGTGGCCAGCTGTGGCTGTAGAAACAGCACGGGCTGCCCTGACACAGAGACCCAGGCATTTCCCAGAGTGTGTGTGTGTGTGTGTGTGTGTGTGTGTGTGTGTGTGTGTGTGTGTGTTGGGGGAGGGGAGCTCCTCTTCCGGAGTCTCAGCAGCATGCTCCACACTTCCTCCTTTGCTCCTAGCTTGCTGCTTCCAGTCAGTCCCTGGGCCCTACCACAACGGTTCTAAAGCAAAGTTCTAGGAAAGCTGCAGACTCCTCGGTACCCATCGACCCCAGACTGTCCTGTCTTCTGCAAGATGCTTTCTGTGCCAGCCCTTGCTGTATCTCCAGGCAGCCCTGAACATGTCACAAACACTCCTGTTAGCAAACCATGTTTTCCAAATTACATCAGCATTTATCTATCTTTCCCACAATTCGGTGGGCTCAGGAGGGCAGGCTACCAACTCCTACACATTTTGAAATCCTTAGCACTTAGCATGAATGTTAAAATCTTTCAATGAATGAATAATTAAACTGCAATTGAGGGAACAAATATTTATAATATTCTTTTCCTAAAAACATTCCTGGGCTCTTTCAGCAATATATGAACCTTGGTTGGGATGACTGAAAGACAGATTCCACCACCACTCTCAACATTTCCCGGATGAGGAGTGAGTCTCTGATAGAGTATGTGGGAGGGGCACAGCCCAACTGGGCTCTCCCGGGCGTGTCACCCAGGCCAGTCTACAGTTAGGTTCAGAGGGCAATGCCCACTTTGCAGTTAATGGCTACAACCGTACCACAGGCCTTGCTGGTTCGGCTCTTTGTAACTCCCCAGTTGCCCCTTCCCATACCCAGAGCACTCAAGAGAGACAACTGACCAGGGGAATTCACGGGAGAGAGTCAGCATTGCCTGAAGCCAGCTGTCCCCCTGGCAGGGCCTGGGATCCCTGGAACCTTGTTGTTAAAGACCCAGACCGGAATCTAATTCGCTTAACTTACTTCCTCATCAGGATAAAGAGAGCTGGATTTCATGAGCAGAAGGGCCTCCATCCACCGCTGAGTTCAATAGCTGGCTTTACTCTGCTTCCTTCCAGCAGGACAAAATTCACAAGAAGTCTAATAAGATCTCAGAGTGACCACTCCAATCTCTGCTTCTCCCAAACCCACTTCAATGGAGGCAGGAGGACTACCCAGCTGGTTTACACCCACTGCAGGGACAGGGCTACTGGGAAACAGGACGAGGCCCCACATGGCTGTGGTTGCCACTGAATCATCCCACTTGCCCCAACAACAGAAGACATTCCTGCACGTTGCAGGATGGGGTTTCCCACTCTGTTTTGGGTCCTCTTGTGCTGTGACTGGGCCTGTGAGGTTTCTTCATTCTGGATTCTCCTGTCCCAAAGTCACTGAGCCATCGGCAATATCTCACACCCCTACACAAAGATGAGGGTCATCTTGCACGTGTGGAACCTGAGGACTACCGTGGCCACATCTGCACTGAACACCCAGAGACTTCTTTCGTGTCTGTTTTCTCTAAAATATGCAGAACATCAACTTACACAGTATTTGCGTTTATACTGTATTGAGTGCTCTAATATGTAAAGTTATAATATGCATTCAATGTTAGAGGCAATTTAAAGCGTGCAGGAGAATATGCACAGGTTATTTTTTTTAAATACACCTTATTTCATTTGTTTGTTTGCTAATTTGCTCATTTATTTATTTCAGATGGGGGCCTCATAACGTTGACAGGCTGGACTTATAACTCCTGGGCTCAGAGGATCCTCCTGCCTCAGCTTTCCAAGTGCTGGGACTTCAAGCAGAAGCCACCACAGAGGATGTGAAAGGGCTGCAGATGTGACATACATATTTGGCACGCACAGGGGTCCTGTTTCCAGGAGAGGAACCTGCATGAGATTTGGTGTCTATCTGCAGTTCTGTGAACAGCAATTTGACACACACACCTCCCCCTGCTGCCCTCTCCTCTGAGCACAGGTGTTGTTTTTAGTTTTCGGTCTCCCCAGCACGTTCCGCCACCACCCTATCCCAGCCCGGAGCTGGCTGGGAAGCCGCTTGGTTCCCGCCCTGGCCAGGGGTGAGAAGAGGCAAGCCGAAAGCCATGGGGAAGCACCGGGGACGCTTGGGACGTGGGTTCCTAGGACTGCGTGGTGTCGCCTGACCGCGCTTGCTGAGAACAAACATGAGACGGAGACCGCATCTGGTGGACCCGAACTCGTTTATTCAAGGGGTTCTTCCCCAATAAATAACCTCTTCCCATAAGGGTGTGGCTTCTCCCCTCAAGCGGGGAAGCCTTAATGAGCATGGCAGGGGGAGTGTTCTTAAGCAAGGGACCCGCCCCAATGCAGACAAACATGTTCCTTTAGCTTCTTGTGAAGCGAGCAAGTTATATTATTCTGGCTAGGGACCTTCCCGGGCTGGGAGAGCAGGAGTCTGCCAAGCGTCTCATCCTTAGTCACCGTTTTCAGGGAGTAGGGGCACTTGGCCTTGACTTCTACTGCTTTCCAGCCCCCGGGTCCCACACACAGGTCTCTCCTCTGAAGAACACAAAAGCCCACAGAGAAGGAAATGAGAAGAACACCCCAAATTCAGAGCTAGGCAAGGGGAACTCGTTGCTGTTTTCTTGGATGTTCATGTACTTCCAGGAACTTCAGTTACAAATAGATCGCCCAGCCCTGACCCATGGTTTTATGTCCTGTGCTGGTCTTCCATGTGGCTCCAGGTCTTAGATCTCTTTCTAGTCCCTTTCTTACTTGTGAAGTGGGCGTGTATGGGTTGATGATAGCCTCAAAATCTAAAGCCAAGAATACCGGTCACTTCCAAAGTGTTGTTTAGTCAGGCCCTTGATCTTACATTCAGTGCTTACCATAAGCCTCCAGGTAGGCGCTGTCACTGGGATGTTATGGGCTTCTTTGATGGCGGAGCATTTCAGCACTGGGGTTCGGACTTCAGGGGGCTCTGACTAGTAAAGCTATGCTCCTCATCACTCAGGGACCACCAGTGTTTCCAAAGATGACCTAGGGAAGCTTTCTCTGCCTGAGCTCATTGACAAGGGCACCTAAAATAAGGCCAGAAGCCAGTGCTGGGGAAACTGTACCAGCAGGTCAGGGTTGTCGATTCTGTTCAAATACTCCCAAGCCCAGCTCTCCTTCCCAAAGTCCTCCCACTGCCTCCTAACCATGCCCACACCTCTCTGCCCTCTGCGCTGTCCAGTCTTTCATGGTCTCCTGTCTAGTCCTGGGACAGAAGCATGGCATAGCTTGATGTTTTTGAGGTCGTGTGCCACTGTTAAACTCACCACAATTGTGTCCAGAGTTGACTAAGTCTACGCAGCACTGTAAAAGAAATATTGGATCTTAGAATCCTTCTCAACACAGCCTTTCCAGGTAGTTGCTGCCAATCAACCGACTTCGTTTTGACTCAAAGCCCATTTGCACCATTAGCAAAGCAAGTGACCCATGACATTTCATTGTCTGCTTCTCATCCTTCCTGGCTCACCCGGGCTCATCCAGTATTTCTAGGGTGGCAAAGAGGAAGAAGGAGGGAAGGAAGGAAGAAGGGAGTGAGGGAGTGAAGGAGGGAGGGAGGGAGGGAGGGAGGGAGAAAGAGAAACTGACTCTCCCCTTGCTGAGGAGCCTCAGTTGGACCGCTCTTTACTCTGCTGACTTTGCACCATTCCAATGCTGCCTTACAAAACTCACTCTCCACGTGGTGTCTGTTACAGGAAATGGTGAGGTTCGGGGGTCATCTCAAGGCCACAGAGGCTCCCCTACATCAGCACTTTGCGTCTCAGTCAATCTCATTTCCCCCTGCAACGTATGCCTAAGCTTGGAGCCATCCTTTCTCAGCATACTTCCGTCTTCTTTTTAAGGCTCTAGCTGACAAGGAAGTTTCTCGTCCCACTTCCCTCCTTCTCCCCCCGCCCCCCCCCCCGCCCCACCCCGTGTAAAGAAGTAACTGTGGTGACTTTCTGGACAGTGAGTGACAAAACACTCTCGGGGCCGGGGAGCCACCTGTGTCCTCACTTCGTGCCACACACTGCTGAGTTTCAGAATCAACCCATGGCACAGCTCTGGGTAGAGAAATGTGTTTCCAAGGCCTCCCCAGAAGCCCCGGGGGTGCATCTGGGTATCTTTTCTCAGCAAAACACCGCTCAGTGTGTTTTGTGAAATATTCAGGAGAGCTGGGGGAGAAATCAAATGGTTCTTCTTAAGCAGCATTTTGGTGGTCTGGATACACGGAAATCAAAAGCACTGGATGCCATGCGGTCTAAACACATTTTATTTCTTTCTGAAAGGAAAAAAAAAATTCCAGGGGAAAAATACATTTTACAGAGTGGCATATATTGGAAGAAGCTGGAGACTTTTTAAGAAACCTGAAATGTAAGAGGGTTAGCCCAGACTTAGTTATTAATATCATGGAACCAGCTGGGGAGTAAAATTGGGCTGTAAAATCATTGCACATTTGCCGTGCCAAGCTAGAAATAACGCGTTTCTCACATACTTCTATAGGAGAAAAGTGCCACACTGGGGCACAGGAGAGATTTGGTCTCCTTGCTTTGTTTTCTTATATGTTGGGTTAATCATTCCTTTCGCTGAGCTCACAGATTACAGGGTCAAAGTGCAGAGGTGAAGGTAGGGTCTTGTAGTCAGGCTGCTGGCGCTGTGCTGGGCTCTGACACTCAGCTCCCTGTGTCCTCATTCCGTCCTCTAGAACATGGTCGTGGTGGTAGAGACAGCTGGTCCCCCAGCATCCAGGTGGACCACAGGACACTCGCTGTCACACCAGCTGCTGATGTCCTTCCAGCAGGGTCTGCCACCAGATCCTCTGCTGCCCACTTCAAAGACTGACAGCCCCTTAGGTAGCCTGATAAAGCGAAAGAGAAAGTACAAGTAAGTGCCAGCAAAGGGAAAGTGGGGTGTCACCACCAACCTCATAGAAACAGGCGGGCGGGCAAGAGACAGATAAAGGCAATTGTGCGTCAAGGGCCCAGACAGCCTGGCTGTAACGGCAGACTCCAGAAAAATCACCCAACTGCCACGGGTAGAGAGAGAAAGTCAGGAGAGATCTACATCATGAAACTGAGTCAACAGGGAGATATCTCTCTGTGAAGAAATCTCAGGACCAGGTGGCCTCACTTGTAAATTCTCTAGAACATTGAAAGAGTTAACCCCATTCTTGTCCAGCCCTCCCAAACAACGCAACAGGATGAACACTTCCAAATTCATTCTGTGAGATCAGCATTGCCCAGAAGCCAAAAACTAGTTCCTTTCTCTGCCCTCCCTGACCTAACCTTCCGAATTCTCTCACTCCAAATTGTTTGTCTTCTTAGCTTTGATCCCTACCTCACAGGTTACCTACTTGCTTATTCACCTCCTGTCTTCTCCGTTAGCATTCAAGTTCCATTTGTTGTTGGAGTGTTTCTTGGTAAATTCTCAGTGTCTGGGATATTACCCTACCACATAACAGCCGCTCGGTAAAAGTTTACTGAATAAGTGAACACGCCTTCTAATCGTTCACGTGTTGGGAGACCACAGAAGAAACAAGGGAGGGAAGAAATGGCTGCCGGGAGAAAATGAGCTCCCAAAGGCAGATAAGCAAGAAAGTGCGGTGTCGGGAAGAATAAAGGAAATGAGTTTCTTAAAAGCTGAGTGTGTCAATCAGCTCCGGAAAGTCAAGAGCACAGATGTCCATTGGAACTTCCTGTGAATGAAGATTACTGGGCACATCACAAGAGCCACATGGGGACATCAGAGGGCTATATAAATAGAGCAGCTTTGGGGAGTGAAAGCGAGAGCCAGACCCTAGGAATTAGGTTTAATTTCTTCTTTAAAAAAAAAAAAATTCACACATAGTCATTGTAAGTATGGGGTGGGTACGGGGTGATAATATGATACATGTATGTAATGGTATGTAATGTGTGATGCTCTAAGCGGGGTGATTAGCACATCCTTCTCCTTAATCAGCATTTCTTTGTGTTGGGAACCTCGAGCTCCTCTCTTCTCTTTTTTTCTAACATTGCTTCAGTTCAGTTCTTGCTGCAGGACATTTTGCTGTATCCCCAACTTAACAACATGTTCCCATCCATGCTCGGTGTTTTGGCTTCCCCTCACCCCTCCTCCTCCCCTTTGCCCTTCCCAGCCCCCATTTCACTTCTGCTCCTGAGAGATTAACTTGTGTAGCTGCCACAAATGAGTAAGGGCACGCAGCATTTGCCTCTGTGTCATCTAGCACTTCAGAGTGAAATCTCGTCTCTTGTACGCTCGGACGAGATTCTAGAGTGGTTTGTTTTTTGTTTTTTTTTTTTTCTATAGAAAAGGAAGTACAGAGATAGGGAAAATGCTGGAAAGGGCGAGGGAGCAGTGCAGATATTGTGTTTATGTGGTTAAGACTTCTTCAAGGCTGAGGGCCTGTGGAAGAAATAAAACTCGGGTGGAGTGGAATATCTAACAGAGAGGAAGGGTGTTAGGAGAGAAGCTGGACCCCAAACCACAGGAATGGTGTCATCAAGAAGAAGCCATCTTGTCTGTACCTCAGGCTACAGGCAGAAAAGTAAGATGAGGAAAACTGATCCTCTCAGGCCCAGCCAGGACCCAGTCTCCTGAAACCCAGTCTGTTCACTGTGTAGCTCTTTCTCTGGCTCAGCTGAGGGTGCTCCAGGGCAGAGCAGAGACTGGGGATGGGGATAGAGGGCATGGGAAGCAAAGCCGAGGAATGAACATGCACACTTCTGTGTTGTTGTGGATGTGAAAGACACTTGGCACTCTGAGTGATGCTTCTTTCTGCTGTGATTCCCGTTATGATAATAGTCTCCCCACACCCTTCACCACCCTACCCTCAGCGCCCCTCCAAGTATGACGAGGATTACCCCATGGGTATCAGTGGGGAGATTTGTCTTGCCCATTTCCAGTCTGCTTTTCCTTTAAGGAAACAGAAATGGTAAGCAAGGCCACAAAGCTTCACTCCATACCTACCTATAGGGAGAGGGGGAGTGGCCTGGCCTTAGGAAGCCATTTGCCTACTCAGACCCCAAGAGCCCAGCGTCTGCTCTACTGGGGGAAAGGTGATGCTTTGATTTCAATATATATGACTTTCTCTTCTGTCCCCCACTCTCCCCTGTGTCGTCTCATCCCCACCACCTCCACCTCCACCTCCTCCATCACCTCCACCACCTCTACCTCCAACTCCTCCTCCACCTCCACCTCCACCACTACCATCACCACATCACCACCCAGTAGGGTCAAAAAGAGACAGGGAAGCAACAAGAGGATTACTGCATTGGGAAATACACTATGGAATGTGACTTGTGGAATGCGCTTCTCAAAGATCATTCCTTCTAGTGAAACGTGAAACATGAAGAAAATACTTTCTCTATTATTTCATAATGGGGTCCGTTCGTCTCAAAGAGAACAACTGTAATGTAGAACTGAGAATTCGATGGGTGTGTCCAATCTGCTCTTTCCAGGACTCCGCGGTTTTCTATCTGGAAGCAGCCATCACCACATGCGCTGCTTCAAGCTTGAGAAAATGCTCCCGAATCATCTCGCTACGTGAAGGAGTCTGCAGAGCAGCAACCACGCTGCAAAGGCAGGAGAGCGTCAGCCAGGCACATTCCTGACGGGTGAGAAAATTGCTTCAGCGATAGCAAAAGCAGGTGCCACCGCCCAGCGCATGCTGCCCAGGGTTCAGTCTTCAGACCTCTCCCTCTCTCCAGCTGTCCTTGTGCCAAAATGTTGGTCCCTGTAATCACTTCAGAAATGGTCACTGTCACCCTCCCCAGTTACTTCAGTCTCCGTACTGAAGATCGAAAAATATTGGCATCGACTGTGCAACCTCTCGCTCTGCAACTTCTACTGTCTGAAAGCTTACCAGCGGCCCGTGAAATCGCTCTCACAATTCAACTAGCATGCTCTCTTAAGAATTAGAGGGGTGGGGGTTGTTCAAAGTGTGTGTGTGTGGGGGCATTGGAATCTGTGGGAAGCTAAAAACTCCGGGGCTGGAAAGTGGGTGGGGACACCATTGGTGGGGGTGACGCTGCAAGCCTGGAGCTTGTGTGTGGTCCTCACACTGCTCTGCCTATGGCGAATGACCTCCTGCCACCTCATGTTATCCTGGCAGTTGTTTGAAGTACCCAGAGGGAGATTCTGGCCCCTGTTTTTTCCAAGCAGCAAACATTTCCCAGCCCACCCTCAATCAGATGACAGCCCACAGGAGCAGATTTCCTAAAAGGAAGATGGGATGCTGATAAAATGGTGTGTGTGGGCGGGGAGGAGTAGGAGGTAGTTAAGCCCTACCCGACAGGCTGAAGTCGCCTGACAGAAGCCATCATCCCTAGGCTTTGTGAGGCACTGGCTAGTGTAGGCATCAACTCAGTATCTTGACTCACCCAGGACTGCCTCCTACTTGGTAAGCCTGGCAGTCTTGGCAGTTCTCATTGCTTCATCCTTCATTCTGTTTCTACCATTGAGGCCCTTCTGATATGAAAGCAGGAACACGCCGGTGACCAAACTCAGTTTTGACCTTCACAGAATGCACAGCCATGTCAATACATCTGGGTTAAAAATATAACTATCAGTTTCACTCCAGTTGCTTGGAGCCCATGGGGGATGTAAAAGAATTATATCTAAAACCTAGCCTTGATCATGGGGACGTTCAGGGAAACCAGATTCCATTGGCACGGACTTTAAGTTCTAAAGTTGGAGAGCTTCGGGTTTGAATTCTGTGAGAATGAAAAGGCTAAGCCACTCTGGAGTGAAGGAGAAGGGAGTGTCACCGCGTCACAGAGGAGAGCATCATCCAGAGATCACGGTCAGGAAACACAGCTTACTGGAAACATTGCCGCGTGGAATTCTGACACACAGTAATTCGAATTAATAAACACTCCCATTTCACAGATTTGTTGTAAGAGATATAAACTTTGAACTCAAAGAAGGGGCCGGTGAGATAGCTGAGGGCAAAGATGCTTGCCGACAAACTTGATGACCCCAGTTCCATCCTCAGGTCCCACATGGTGGGAGGGGAGAACCTCCTCTGAAAGCTTTCCTTTGACCTCCACACAAGCACCACAGCACGCCACATTTGCACATGCACGCACACACACACACTCTACACAAATAAGCATGAAGAATGAACCTACGTACAAAGTTGGGGGAGGGGTGTTTGCGTGGGGTTGTGTATCAGACAAAGACTAAGCTAACTTTTCCTTGTTTTCCCTTGTGACATCTGGGTGCTCACAGTGGTCAATGTCATGGAAAGTTACAATCCTTGAAGGCTGACTCTTGAAGGTCTGACTCTCTCTGGGGCCTTACTGAAATGTCACAGCTTCTCTGAGGCTTGTCTACCCGCTCTGACACTAGAATAGTGCAGCCTGCCACTTGTCATACATTGACCATGTGTGCCAGGCTCAGTGCTGAAAGGTTTCATTATTCAGTTTAGTTTGGTTTTGATAGCATCTCACTATGTAGCCCAGGTTAGACTGCACCTCGTGATCCTCCTGTGTCAGCTTCCCCCAGTGCTGGATTACAGGCATAAGCCACTTCCAGCTTTATGTTGGAAATTTTAATTGTGTTATATTACTTATTTTGTCACAAAAATCTATTAAGGTTTTATTTCTACTAGTTTTACAGCCGAGACCTAGATATAGAGTGCTGAACCCATTTGTGCACATCCACAAAATTGATAAGCTTAGGACAGGCAAAAGCTTTAGCCAGGTGTGTGGCTCCACAGCCCCTGCTCTCCAGTAACTCATTCCACCACCTTCCAGCTGCAGATCTGGAAGGACAGGTCAGCCACAGCTGAACCAAGTCACCACTCACCAAGCTCCTCCTCAGCACTTAGCCATCAGCAAGGGGCTTTTACTAAGAGCGTAGGAAGGCTGCTTGTGTCCAGCTATCAAGTCCACATTCCAGCTGACAAAATGGACACCACCTGAAAACTGAATGGAACATTCTTAGGTCCCAGTGACCACTTGGCTGCCAGCTGCTGCAAAGGATTCTGGGGAAGGTAGTCTTGTCACAAACCATCTATCTGCCAAACAGAAACAATGGGATCTTACTGTTAGGGAAGAGGAAAGGGATGATCCTGCAGGGCATTCTCAAACATTGGGTGTGGGGTCTGATGACGTAAAACATTGATCTCACCAGGTACCCAGTGGCTACTTATGGACCATGTACGGCTGCTTGTTAAACACACAGAGGGAAAAAAAACAAAAAATAAAAACCAAGTCTAACCAGGCAAAGAGAGACAACAGAAAGGAGGAAGGAGAAGGAGTTTTAAACCCTGCCCCTGGTTCTATTTCAGAGCCCCTTCACTTCCACAGCATACCGCCTTTGCCCTCTGCAGCAGCCCCAGGTCCACGTGGAGGGCAGTAACAGGAGATGCTTCAGCAGCCAGGTCTGCAGAGCCAGACCCCACCCCAGAGCCAGGGCGCAGCCGTCGCAGGTAACCCCACCGGTAAACAATTTCTACCGCAGCAGTTAATGGAAATGCAGCTTTCATTACAGTAAGGAAATTGAAATCTCAGCCTCCCTCTGTGGGTTCCATCTGGCCATCTTTCATTTCTCATAAGGCGATGTGCTGCTTTCATCCCCTCTCGATTAACCTTTATCAGGAACGCCAGGGAAAGCTGGGTGATTGAAATCCTCGACATCTTAACAAGGAGAAGGAGGGAAGAAACTGTTTTGTTTTGTTTCTCATTTGAGGAGGAGATGTTATCTTGTAGGGAATGTTCCAGATGGCCTGGCTGAGTTTAAGAACTAACGGACAGGCATGCAGAAAGGGGAGAGATGAAGGCAGAGTGGCAGCCAAGTGTCCCGTGTCACTAAAATTCTCTCAGATACATTGGACAGCCTCCCCTAGGTGGGGGATATCCGGGGGAGCATCGATATTGTGAATGCCCCTGCTGTGGTGCGAAGGTTTACAGCCATCATACCCAAATTCATATGTGAATTTCCTACCCATCCAAGGGGAGATCTTAGCAGGTGGAGCCTGTATGAGAACACTGGGTCTAGGGCAGAGCTCCATGTTCAAGAGAAGTGCACTAAAGGATCCCAGGGGGATGCTTGTCTCTTCTGACATGTTAAGACATCATCAGAAAAGGCCATCTACAAACCAGGAAGGAGCCCTCAGTAGACATCCAATCTACCAGCAGCACGACTGAAGTTTCCTAGCCTTCAGCCTAGGAGATACACGTTTCTGTTGTTTATAAGCCACCCAACCCAAGGTATTCTGTTATAGCAGTCCAAATGGGTGATGAAATATCCCAACATGAAATATTTTTTCAACTCATTTTATTTAGCTCTCTGAATTGCAACCATTTGTGGCTGTGCACATTTTCTCCCTCGTTAGAGACAAATGAGCTGATCAAGGATGGTAGAGACTCGCTTCCCCAGATGCCCTTTGCTCTAAATTCTGGATCACATCCCAGCTCCTGAGCACTCAGAGGACCCTTGCTGCCTTTCCTGTCACTGTCAGCTTCCCCCGGGCATGTTTTACTTTTACACCACCCCCTTGACAGAGGAGGCACGGAGCTAATAGATCTGTGTCAGAGAGAACATCTGCTGAACTGCAGAAGCAGTCGTGCTGAATCTCATCATTTTGTCGAGAAGGCAAAAAAGAGAAAAGACATCCTCTATTTGGCAGAGACCTGTCTTGGGGTTTTCGTTCTTCTCTGTGGTTTCAGTCTCTGTGTTTTTTATAATTGAACAGTTTCTAGCATTTTTTTTTCCTTTGCCCAGAGCTGATTTTGTGTCAACCATTATGTTGGATAGCTTTATGTCAACTTGACACAGACTATAGTCATCTGAGAAGGAGGGAGGCTTAACTGAGAAAATACCTCCGGAAGATCAGGCTGTAGGCAACCTGTAGGGTATTTTCTTAATCAGTGACTGATGTCGGTGGGCTCAGCCTATGGTGGGTGGAGACATCCCTGGGCTGGCGGTCTGGGTTCTATAAGAACACAGGCTGAGCAAGCCATGAGCAAGTCAGTAAGCAGAAGTCCTCTATGACTTCTGCACCAGCTCCTGCCTCCAGGTTTCTGCCCAGTTTGAGCTCCTGCCTTGGTTTCCTTAATGGATATATAAGTCAAATAAATTATTTCTCCTCAAGTTGCTTTTGGTTATTGTTTTCATCAATAGAAACTCTAATACAGACAACCTGCAAGCAATTTGCAGAATGTGGATGGGAGGCCAGGGTGAAACCAGGAAGAAGGGAGAATAGTGTTTTAGCAGACCACTAGAATCAAAGGCTCCAGAACCTTCTGTACCCTGCATGCTTCAGCCATGACAAAAATCCCCAAGGAGGGATATGGGGACCCTTAAGGAGGAGAATATATTTTCTATCTGATGACACCCTCAGGAAGGAAATTGCTACACCCTCAATTCTTCATTACACTGCCTCAATTTCTTCCTGTTCAATCCTCTTCTTTGCAGGAAAAGTCTCTTATTGTGGTTGACATAACTTCACAGGCCCTCGAGCTAACGTAGTCTCTAGGAGAGCGTGATAAAAAAAAATTGCAGGTAACCTGGATTCTAGGCTGGAGGTTGCTTCGTTACTTTACAGTTGGGGCCGAGACCCTCTCAAGCCTAGAAGTTGCCTGGCCATTCATGCCACACTGGAGTGGGTCTGGAGGGAGAAGTGAGGTAAAGAGGTGGGAAGCACGGAGCACAGTAAGCTGCTGTAACAAGTTCCCAAATACCATGGTTTAAAGAACAAGAAAGGCCGCCTCCCTGTCACATAATAACCATGATGCAAACTGTGTGAGTTCATAAGGAAAGTCCCTCTTCAGTCATCAGGAATTTTTATTCTTTCCATGTTATCACTTCACAATCCTCTCAGAATCTAGTCATGTTAAGTCGCCACCACTTCCAGATGTTAACCAGTAAGGAGGAGGCATAACCCTGTTCTTAAGACTCAGGATAAAAAGTGGCACCATCATTTCTACTCAGTTTCAACTTGCAAGAACACCATTGCATAGTCACACCTAGCTGCAAGGGAGCCTTGGAATGGAGTCTATCTGGGAAGCCATCAACCTAGAAAGGAGGGAAGAACAGACCTGGATTCAAACCCACTTCTTTCAGTTGGTCATAACGTTTATCCAACCAAGCCTCTTTCTGCTTCATTTTGTTCATTTAGTACCAGTTTTCTCTTGTTGGACACTTTCTTTCTGGGATTATTCCCTAGGTAACGTCTATGTGCCAGGGGCTGTTGTCTGTCCTGGTGATCTAGCTGTGAACAAGCTCTGAAATCAGATTCACTGCAAGACGTCTCAGAACCTGTCCAAGGACCTTTTCTTCTTATTCTCAATGAATATTCACTTTCATGTCTAATCATTTTCTTCCAAATTGTTTTTCTTTAAAAACATCCTTGGATTTAAGTTCAAAGTCGAGCCACAGAAGACCAACTTTCAAGGAACACACATCTTAGTGAGGATAGAAAGGAAAGGAAACAAACATGTACTTACACTAAATAGTGATAGTGTTCGTATAAAATACAGACAAGATCAGGAGACAGGGTTGTGTGTATTCATGTGTGTAAATGTGTGTGTGTGCATATGTGCACCAGCAAGTGGCCATCAGAAGTTGACGTCAGCTACCTTCTCAATTACTTTCTGTTAGTTCTATCTATCATCTATCTATCATCTATCTATCATCTATCTATCTATCATCTATCTATCTATCATCTATCTATCTATCTATCTATCTATCTATCTATCATCTATTTATTGGGACATGGTTTCTCACTTTATCTGGAACTCACCAATTTGGATATAATAGCTGACTAATAAACTCCAGAGATCCAGATCTGACTCCCCAACATTGGGATTATGGGTACCTGCCATGAGAGTGGCTTTTAAAAACTAATTGTTTTATATATATATATATATAAAATCTATATATATATAAATTTTGTGTGCATGTATGTCTGTGCACTATATGTATGCTGTGCCAGCAGAGGTCAAAAAAGGCCACTGGATCTCCTGGAACTGTGTGGGAATTGAACCCAGGTTCTTTGGAAGAGCAACCTTCTCCCTTAATTGTTGTTTTGTTGGTTTTTGTTTATCTTTCCTTCCTTTTCTTTCTTTCTTTCTTTCTTTCTTTCTTTCTTTCTTTCTTTCTTTCTTTCTTTTTTTTTTTTTTTTTGATGTCCTGTTTATGTAGACTGGCCTTGAACACACAGAGCTCTTCCTTCCTCTACTGGGATTAATGGTGTGCGACCACACCTGGCTGGCTTTGCTCTTTAATTTGGGTTCCAGGAGATCAAACTCAGGTTCTCATGCTTATGCTACAAGTACTTGCTGACAAAGCTATCTCCCCAACCCTGACACTGGTCCTTTTTCATCTGTACAGTTGGAAACCTTCTCTAAGGATGTATCCTATGAGCACAGATGGATACAGGGAGTTGTTTCTACTTTATACTACCATGAAGATGACTGTGATTCATACTCCTGTACACACACCTTCATGTATACTTCTGATTAGTTCTTTGACTCTATTTCTGGTATGGAGTTAATGAACCAGAAGAACACGTGTTTTAAGGGTCTCAAGACATGTGCTGAAGCCTCAATTTTTTATTGCACCTTCTCTTTAGAGCTGTGAAAGAAGAACCTAACAAAGACAGATTTCAAGGCATTATGAGTGTATACTTAACCTTTTGCAGTGTCTGAAGACATGAAAGCTTTCCTCCCTAATCCTCTTCACCTCCCATATCCACATTCCTCTGAGCCATTCCTTATGCTAGAGCTGTGTTAGGTCATGGGATCGTAGTGTGAGAAAGGATGACCTCAGTGATAACAAGTCCACCCAATTTTATAACTGGGAAAACTGAGACCTAAAGATACTGCTGAACTTCTTGAAGCCTCATAGCGAGTTCATGGTCAATAAAGGCTCACACTCTGGTTCCTGTTTCTTCAACAGAACTAATGGTAAGTGAGATGTCTACATGGTGTTTTGTGATGAATGAACTGAAGGTAAAAGTTCAGAGTCAATGCCATGGATACAGACTGCCAGATTCACCTATCCTGCAGGCGGTGGTGAGCATTAATGCCACTAGACAGTAGCTGTGAAGACATGGGACAGTGATGGACAATTAAATGTCAGTGATGGCTACTTCTTTAGTGACCAAGCAAGAGGCATGTCCCTATATCACATATGGGGCCCCATGGCAAGGGTACAGGTGAGGGCACCATGGCCTTGGGTCCTGTAGGCCTAAACAGAAGACCTCAGAATCCCTGCACCTGGGGAAGTACTCACATAAGGCCACCCCGAGGCACCGAAACACTTCAACCCAGGTCAGGGAACAGCAAGAAAAAGCAGCCCAGTCCGAGGCCTCTGACAGGGTCAGCTTTCATGGGCAGCCAGGTCTCTCCATGGAGGCCAGCTGCCCAGCCTAAATGGCTTGGGCCACCCTGCCACGTGAGGAGACTCTTGTTCTCTCACCTCTCCCCTTTCTGGGCTCCATTCCAGGCACACAGGGGAATGGCGCCTAGTAAGGGGAGGGGGTGAGCAGAGAAAGAAAGGAGGAGGAGCATGCCCCCTTCCCAGGGCAGGCTTCCAGAAAGAGGAAATCAGTGCCAAGAGAGAAGATGTAAGGCTAAATCATTCTCAGCGTTTTAACTATTACTCTGGACTTGAAAAGCTAAGACCTGAGTGGAGGCTAATTTTTTTTTTCCAATTCAAATGATTTTTTAAAATTGCCTCAACCCAACACAGAAGTTATAGGCCTTTCCTAGTCATCAAGGGGGGACAGCCGAGTTCTACCTGTAATAGATGACACTTAAAGAGACAGCGAGAGGCCCTTAGCTACTTTTCTCATTGCTGTGGTAAAACACCTGACAAAAGAAATTTTTAAAAAAAAAGAACTTACTTTAGCTCATTGGTAAGGAGGGATACAATCTACCATGGGAGGGGAGACATGGCAGGAGCGAGTCAGCTTGTGTCCAGGGTCAGGAAGCAGAGAGAAATGGATGTTGGTGCTCAGCTCCCTTCCCCCTGTTTTCCCTTTTCGTTCAGTACAAGACCCTAAGGAATGGTGCCTCCCACATGCAGGGAGCTTCTCTCCTCGGTTAAACCTTTCTGAAAACAGACACAGAGTGGCTGGTGTGTGTCTCCTAGGCGATTCTAATCCAGCCATGATGAAAGTGAAAGTTACTGTCCAGAGATGCACAAAACTTGGATCTGCCTCTACTGCTTTCATGGGGAATGGGCAATAGATAACCAAGAGAGAGGAGGTGGGGGACATTTTATTCACTACCTCTGTCTTACGCTTTTCTGATACTCCAATTCCAAGTGAAGTTGACTTGACCTGAATTCTGACTGTCTTACCTACACACAGTGGAGTTTCCTAAACAGACCTTTCTGCCAACTGAACTCTCATTCTACTCTCCTGCATAACCCATGATACTCCTCTTTTAAGCTTCAGCTGCATGATTATGTTTTTTAAAAGTTTTATTTTCTAAAATCTTTTAACTCTTTAGAGTACCACCAACATGCATGATCACAGTCAATTGCAGAGGAATATTTATTTAATCTTTTAATTCATCAGCGTGGCTGTTCTAAGATAGAATGTTGGTATGCACCTTCAATCCCAGTATTCAGAAAGCAGTGGTAGCACACACCTTCAAGCCCGGTATTCAGAAAGCAATGGTGGTGCATGCCTTTAACCCCAGCACTTAGGAGACAGGAAGTATAGCTCAGAAGGAGTTAGTGTCATACAGGAAGTGACGTTCGAGATGAGTCAGAGTGAAGGGCAGACAAAGTGTCAAATTAGAGGAAAAGTTAACAAAGTGAGACAGAGTGAGGATACATCCAACTCGCATGACAGAAAAGCAGGTTCTTAGCTCAAAGAGTCAGGATAAGACACAGGAGAAGTATGAAGCAGGCAGTCTGACTGGGGAATCTGAGGAGTCTGACACACAGACACAGAGGCAGCTCAGTAGAAAAAGTCAGTATTAGATAAGAAGACTGAGTCAGCTTGAAGCTGAGTAGCAGTTCAGTCAGAGAAGTTACAGGAGTCAGCCGGAGTCAGGATAGTTCGGTCAGAAACAGCTTGCTCAGAAGATCAGTTTGAATCAACCACCTTGGAGTTTGAGCCAGAACTGCAGGAGTGAATTGAACCAGAAAAGCTAGTTCAGTACAGCTCTGAGTTTAGAAGGAACTAGTCAGAGTGGCTCACTCAGAAGTACGTCTGAGAGGTTTAAACGTCCTAGATTGTACGGAGGCTGAAGCCTTCCAGATCTAGGCTTAAGACTAGATTGTATGGAGGCTGAAATGCTCCAGGGTTTCAGGACTAGGACCAAGATTGAATTAGTCAAAAGAATAAACTACCTTTTGAACCTGAATCAGTGGCTATAGTCAATGTCATTGAATGCAAGCTTAACTCACAATTGTAAACATTAACTCCTCATGTCTGAAGCCATAGAGGCCCATATGTTTCTAAGCTCCCCAAGGTGGTCCTCAGCTCTCTGCTGAAAATCCAATTGTAGGTGCTGATGTAAGCATTAATTTTATTTATTATTCTCATGGGTTCGTGGCAAAGGCAGTTTATTCCTTTCTAATTCAGTCCCCAGTTCTAGAACGTTCCAGCCTCCAAAGAATCTAATCTTAAGCCTAGACCTAGAAGGTTTCAGCCTCTGTACAATTGAATCTTTAAGATGCAAGACCAGACCTAGAAGACTTCAGCCTACACACAATCTAATCAGTAAACCTAGAATGTTTCAGCCTCTGAGACTTATTAATGACTGAACTCACTCTGACTGTCTTCTGAACTACCTCTTTTCACTCTGAGCTGTATTGTGAACTCTGAACTGCAAATCATAAACTGTTTCTGACTCTCTGCTTTCTCTCTAAGTTTACTCTGGACTGGCTCTGCTCTTCTCTGTTTCTGTTTCTGAACTTAACTATCTGTGAGGTGACTGCACTCAAACTGCCAGACTTAACTCTTAGTCTCTCTCTGAGCTCTGCCTTTTCTTTGCTTTCTGTCTGCTTCCACCTTGCTTCTCTCTTTCTGAGCTGCGATTAAAGGCATGTGCCACCACTTCCTTCTGAGTTGAGATTAAAGGTGCATACTACATTGATTTAACCATAGAAATCCCTTTCACCTAGCATTAGCACAAACAGAGGACAGATTAGTCTGATTAACTTTCTGTCTGCATTTCATCCGAATCACACAGGCCTCTGAATGCGATCCCTTCATACAGGTCTTTGAATGTGATCCCTTTCTAGCTATCACACAGGCCTTTCAATGTGATCCTTTGCTAAAGCAGACATGGTAGAATAAAAGATTAAATGTTCCTCTATAGCCCATGCTCCTCATTCATCCATTCAGTCTTTGTTAAATTGTCTGCCCTTCATATGCAATCACTCTTCAGAATGCTGGAGTGCACACCTGGGAGCTAAATGACCCTCCCTGCTCTCACCTGTCCCTGGACTATATGGATGTCGAATCACTGTGAGGGATGATCCTGGCATTGTATTCAAGATATAGTAGGAGAACAGGGGTGCTATAGTTTGATTGTCTTCCCTAAACTTCCCTAAACATCCTGAAACTTAATTCCCATTGTGTGACATTAAGAGAGCAGAAATATAATCTAACAGTCTTTGGAGGTGGGACATTTGGAAGCTGAGGTTAAATGAGATCAAGAGGTAGGGCTGTCGTCCAATAGAACTGTGGCCTTATAGCACAGACTAGACCTGAGCAAACACATTCTGTCCTTCCCACTGTGTAACATCCTCCACCATGGGCTGACTCACCACAAAGACTCTCCCAGATGCCAGACACCAGAACCTCTCTCTGTGGGGCACCCCTACACCTCTAGTTTCAACTCTTGTCACATAAACTCCAAGCATAGTCCTGAAACCCAAGGGTGGAGAGTATAGATTATTTCTTTGCTACTTCAGCATCAGAACCTCAGCCACACCTGTCCTGGTACACTGGTACCTCCCAATCTGTAGATGTATACAACCTCATAAAGTAACACATGACCACATAAGGGCCAATGGTCTCACAGCAAAGCTTTAATGACGGCTGTGGCTCCTGCAGTGCAAAGACCCTTCTTACTTTTGTCTGCTGAGAGAACTACTCTCTTTGTATTTTTACTGCTGCAGTCACTTACCTTGTAAAGCTTTTAAAATTATGCAACAGCATATAATTCTATTGTGTAGTACAACTGGAAGGCCTCCAATCTATTCTGCTCTTTCTGTAAATCACAAACACTTGCCTGCTATCTGGCTTTGTGTCTCTAATAGGAGTCGAGTAAAATCGATCATCAGTGAGTCCTATTGTGTGCCAGGTGCAGCTGCTTGCCTATCATCCTCAGAACTTTGGCAGCCACTCTCATTCCCACCGGGGTTGCGACATAACGGCAAGTTCCAAATAGATACCAACCACAGCACGCATGTGACCAATGGCAAATGAGTTGCTCAGTGACCTAAGGTCGGCAAAAGCCAAGCATTCCAGAACTTTCCAGGACATAGTTTGAGACTGCCTCAGATACCAGCAGCTGGGCTCCTTCTCTCAAGGAAGTATCATTTAAAAATGTTTAATCCCAAACTCCTGCATCCTGGAAACAGCAGAGAAGAGCTGTCTCAGTTGCTACCCCACCATGGCTACCACCACTAACCAGTTTAGGAGTTTGCCAAGAGACAGCCAAGCTTAGACGGCTTGTGTTCAGAGTTGCTGTGGGCCCACCCCACCCACCCCACCCAATCTCCTGTAAAAGCTTAAATCAACAGGCATGGAAAAATCAGACAAGCCATCTTAGGATAGGGGGAGGAAAAATCCCAACCAACAGCGGCTGCCTAATTGGCCTTCTAAATAGCAAGAGGCTGCCAAGTGCAGGAATGAATTAAACGAGCCTCTTTCCCCCTTCAGGGTGGAGCAGCAAACTGCAGGGCTCCACCCAAGTCACACCCTAGCTGCAGCTATTTATAATATCGAAAAGCCAGATGGAACCTGCCAAGGGGAACAAAGATCTTGACAAAAAAGCACAGACCCAAGCCCAGCTCTCTGCTGGAGCAGACCCCAGATCCTGAGGGGCCCCTTAGGACTGTAGGGGCAATGGGCAGACTAGTAGAAGAACCCAGCCTTCTGCTGAGCCTTTCGCAAATCAGGCTGCAGGTTGGGAATAGAGTGTTTGCAGGCTGTACCTGCTGGATCCAGAGGAACTAGCTGATTCCAGCAGTGTTTTCTCCCTGGGCAGCTTGAGCCCAATTAGAAGGAATAGTAGCCAGATGTGGACTGGCCAGGTGGAACGGCTGGGCTGCCCCTCAGCCAAGCAGAACTTGGAGTGAGGTGGTGCATGGTGGTCCAGAATGCATCCTGGGAGATGGGGACCAATTCTGATTTCTTGGCTGTGAGATATGCTTGTCAGTAAAACCTTGGAGAGTTGCGTCCTTATTTATGAAATACAGGGCATAATCACACCAGCCAGATGGGACTTTTGAGAACATTAAACATGCGGCAGGAAGGATAGTTTTGCAGCAGAAAGACAGCAGCTGTTACTATAGGACTTGGTGTCTGATCTCAAAAATGCCTGTGTTGGCCACTGTGTGTTAGTCTCTGGTGTGGCAAGTCCCCGTGTCCCTTCCAGGCTGAAGTGGCTTGGAGACAGATTGCATCTTGGCCTCCTACTTCCTGCCAACGAACAAAGGCTTGTTTGAGCTAACAGGCTCAAACAAGCAGGCACCTGGTAAAATCCCATTCACATCCGGCTTCCCGGGATGCTCTACACAGCTGGTCTGGTTCTGGGTTACAATTACTGCTCCCCAAACTCCAGCCCCATCATGAAACACTGCATTCCTAGCTCAGCCCTGACCCATCCTGCCCAGTTTTCCAACCCTCTGTTAAGGTGGATCTTCTTCAAGTCTCTCAAGGGCTCATGTGTTATGAAGGCCCCATCTCCTTGACACCGGTGCCCCGAGGAGGAGCACTTTTGGAACTGACTGGATCACAGTGGCTCAGACTTCATAGGTGATTAATCTGTTTATAGGTTAATGGCTGAACGAGCTTTGGAGGAGTGGCTTTATGCAAGGTGTGAGGTCCTCCTCTGCTTCCTGGGTCTCTGAGGTGCACAGCTTTCCCCCATCACGCACACTGCCACCATGTGCTGTCTCAGGCACTGGCCTGAAGGCAAGCAGACCAAGCGACCAGGAAACTATGAGCACAGACAAACCTTTCCTCTTTTTACATAGTTTCTCTCTGGTATTTTGACAGTGATGGAATGCTAATATACCCTCAGACCACATTGGTGGGCTTTTCTTTTTCAGTATTCCTAGAGCAAGGCCACATGATAGAAATGTGACACACACACACACACACACTCTTTTTTGAGTGTTTTAGTAGCCACATAAGTCAAAACCAAACATCTAAATATAAAATTAAGGTTAATATTCTATTTAATCTACTCTATCAACAGTAATACTGTTTTAGACAGGGCATTGCACATTCTATCAGGGGCATCTAAGCTCTGATGAGCACTGTATAAAGTAGGGTGTCTGTCTGCTCTAGTTACATTTCCAGTGCTCTGAGGCTGTTTGGGCTCGGAGCTACAGAATGTGTCTGTGCCATTCTAGAGCTTTTGCATGGCTTACATCCTCTCGTTTGGGAGTCTTCAGCTGGGGTGTTTGAAGCTCCCTGGTCTGTTGGGAAGGTAGCAGAAGCAGCGTGCTACTACCCACAGGCCTGTCTGAGGAGCCTGGAGGGAAGGACTGTCACCTGAGGGTGAAGCCTGGTCAAGTGTGACTCAAGCACCTGCTGCTGCTCTCAGGGCTTCTGGCTGTCAGCAATCTTGGTGTGGGGTTAGTCTGGGGTGCAGATGCAGGATGGGATAAACCAGAGAGCATCCTCCCCCCTCCACAGAATTGCAGGTCACAGGGACAGTGGCTGCTCTACTCGGAGCCCCCTCTAGGAGAGGGTAAATTTTTTTTTTAATCCTCCACGTAGCTCTCACTGTTAGAGTGAAGCTTTTCAAGGAATTCTCTTCCAGAGGAAGGATGGACTAGGCCAGAAGCAAAACAGATGGAGGGGGAGATGCTGGTGTCACCTGATGGAGCACGGGCACCTTCTTATGCAGCCTCGGGAGACAAGGAAGGCTTCTTGGGCTTCTGGGGTGCTTGTAGCATTCTTGGAGGGGGTGGTCAGTGGACCTTTGCAGTTGATAGTTTCCAAATATGTCACAGGAACAATAGTTTCTCTGAGTGGACAGAGTCCCTTTTGATCCTCCCAGTCAACCGTGCAGCACTTCCTGACTGGGAGGTATCTGTCTGTGGTGGCAGCTGCCCACACCGCACTGCACCTGCCACGGGCAGAGGGTGCTGGAACCTTCTAGCAAAACCTGGGAAGGGAAATTCTGTGTTTGGTGCCTACCTATTCTGAAGCCAGGGAGGGAAGCCATCCTTTCGTACATGCTCCCCCACCCTGCCAGAATGGCCTAGCGTTGGCCTCTCACTCCTCTCTTGATGGCCCACAAGTCACCAGAGAAGATCTGGAATCTGGGTGTGACCATCCCAGCAGGAGGGGACGTATTCTAAAGAGGGGTATTTGTGCCCCTCCCTTTGGCTATCAGATTGTTGAAACAATGATCCCCAAGGAAATGGAATTTCCCTGAATCTCATGCTGGGAGAAAGAAAAGGCAGTGGAACCTGGTGCCAAATTGCGGGGGTGGAGTGGGGTGGTGGGGGTTGTCTTCCAGGAAGAGACTTCACACAGTCCTAATGTGTCCGATTAACTTATATACTTCTTGCCCTCTGTCTAAACCCAAACCTCATGAAGTGACCTTGAAGATGGGCTTGGGGAGGGCCACTGAACATTGACATTCGGTCCTCTTCCTAATGTGGTCACACTGAATTAGCTTCCCCCCCCCACTATCAATTGTCCTTTTATCGGTCTGTTGAGGATGGTGGCTGAGCCTAGCCGGTTAGGGCTTCCAGGGCCCAGACTCTAATCCTAACTCAAGTACTATGGGGAATGACGGATATTACCATCTCTGGTTGGATATGGTTGCACAGAACTGCAATCCTGCCATTCCAGAGTCTGAGGCCAGAGGATTGCTAAGAGTTTGAGGCAAGTCTGAGCTGTATGAGAAGGGTCGGACCAATCAGTACTACACAGCAAGACAAAACACACAGAGGGATTGCAGGGTCTTATCATCTAGGGGAATTTAATTTAGGACAGTCTGAACTGAAATGACCTCTCTTGGCTAACCTTGCCTCTGTTGTCCCTGCCCTCAGGGAGCTGTCAGTACTGGGAACAGAGCCAGTGAGCACAGCGAGATCTCCCTAGCTGTTATTCTTATGGGGGAAAATGGCCAATGGCCACCTTGTTTCTGAAGACAGTTTCCCAGGAAAATTGCTACATCGCTCTCCCTTGAAAAAGAATTTGCTTTCTTCCTCATCACTTTAAAATCTTAAAATTAAAATGCCGAGGTAATGGAGGTTCTTCTGATACCTCTCTTGGTTACAGGAACCCTTTTATTTTAACCACTGATGCTGAAAATGTTTGTCTTGTGGAGCGGTGCCTTGGCCTGTCTTTAATCATTCAGGACACACTGGGCTTCAAGGCACTGAGACTCCAGATGGCAGAGCCCATAGACAAGCAGTGCACAGCCACCAAGTCAAACCTGATCTCGGGCCTGCCACATGCTGTGGCATCTTGTTTCTGTATGCGCTTTCTGTCCAACAACCCCTTCAATGAGTTCATTTTACAATAGTGTGGGCTCTAAGCATAAGGATTCAATATGAGGGCTCAAGTTGGTCAGGTTCTCCTGGAGGCCAAGCTGGGGTTGGAGCAAAATGCCTTTGGCTCTCACGTGGCGCCTGACTGCACTTTGACTGTGGGATGACTTTAGCTTTTACTTGGCAAGGGCGTTTCCATTTGGCTCCCTGTGAAGTCACAGAAAGCCTAGCTATTTCTGCAGCGTATGATTGCCTGGTTATTTATAAGACCCATCCATCAGGGACTGAGTGTCTCTTGTGTCTGGAGCCACTTGTCTTATCACAGCTATAAAATGTTTATTTTCTTAGATCATACAGCTGACAAAGCACTCTGGAGCCATTAAAGTTCTTTTAACTCAAGATAGTTTAGATAAGAACATGACTTTTGTGGTGGGCGCTATACCATGAAGAGAGTGTAACTGTCACACAGACACTTTGGGACCCGGAGTCCCCTGGTGAGGAAGATTCCTGCCAGCATCCTTTGTTCCCTCCAGCTCCCACCCTGGCCTGGGAACCATAGCCCAAGGAACTGAAAGGATTTAAAAAAATATGAAGCCTAGGAATGCAGTCACATATAGGGGGAAATGCCTCCTATTGAGAAATCCCTTCCCAAGTGCAGCCATTAACAGTACTCTTAAGCAGGATTCTTCCTTCCCGGGCGCCACCCTGTCCCAAGGGTCTAGTCCAAGGGCACAGGTTGACCACACCCCCCCTGGATCCCGCGTGCGCGAAACTCCCAACCAATTAGTCTAACATAGAGAGCTCGGAGCCAATCAGCTGCACGAGCCCCCATTCCCAGACCCCTTTCCCCTGAACCCGATAAAAGGGCTGGGGGGGAAGGGATCGGGGCCCGCCATGCTCATCTCCTGCGTGGGATAGGTGGGACCGGGGCTCGCCGGTTATAATAAATGTCTTCTGCCTGGCTGCTCCAGGATCTAACATTGAGGAGGACAGGCCTCACTTACCTTACTTTCTCGTGGCAGGGACAAATAAGGAAGAATGGAATCTGATGCTAGAGAGCAGTGGGGAGCAGGGGCAGGAGGGCAGATGGGGGACAGGCCTCCTTGTAGGGTGGTCAGGAGTTAACCCTGGCCAGAGAATAAGTTGCAGTGAATATTTCTGGGTGATAGGATGCGGGCAGAGGGAGCTAGGGAGGCCCTTGCTCTCCTCGTCTTGTACGTTTCTGTTGTGTTTGGGCCGTTATCACTCATGTAACATACCTACCACAAGAAACAGTTTTAGAAAGACTACATATGGTATACGGAAGGGAGAAACCAGGCCTCTCTACTGTAGGCCTTCTCAAGCATGCACAGTTCATGCTAACTACCTTCTAAAATCCAGATGAGCAAAACCTGTGAAATGATAGGCTAGTCCCTCTCTGGACAGCCCTGGCGTGGTTAATGCTGCTTCACTGAACCTTCCTAGGCCAGACAGTAGTCAGGAAGCTCTGGCTGGCCCTGGCTGTAGCCAAGTCTGTCTTAGAGACTTTGAAGGGTTCTCACTGGCTTTCAACTCTTAGCTGAGAAATCTGCCCTCAGATATGACAGCTCTTTCAGAAAAGGCAATTCGGCCTTAGGCAAGGTCCCATACACCGCCTTTGCATCTCTGTTCAGGCTGCTCTTGCCTGTGTATGAACATCTCCTAGTCACTAGATGATGGGGAAGTATCTGTGCTCTACACCCCAGCACCCCATGTCCCAGCAGTGTCTCAAGGTGGATGTGTGTCACACGGGTGCTGGGGACCATGGAGGTTTGTGTTCCCTATAGCATCTCTCCAACTTCCTTGCCTTCTGTTCCCTCCACACATTGAGGTAGAGTTTTCATATGTCTGTCACATACCCCTTTTGGGGAGGATTAGGGGAGAAATGGGTATAGGAAACAGCTGACATTTTCTCAGGCACACAGAGCTCCAGTGATGGATGACAAACGAGGAGGTGAAATGGTACTACCCTTCATCACTACTGCTCTGTAACTTTGCTCACATCTTTCCTTGTGGTTCTCCATCTGAGTGGCTCAGGACCATGCTGGCACTGGCAACTGCTGTGCTTTCATTTCACTTGCTTCTTGTTAATGAGCATTCTCTGGAATTGCTCAGAATTCCAGTAATATATCAGCAATGTGAATGCGGAACACAGAGTTAAGCAAATGTCACAGGCTGCAAAATAGTTTCTCAGTGGTTAAAGCGCTTGCTTTTGCAGAGGATCTGGTTTTGGTTCTCAGCACCCACATGAGGAGGCTCACAGCTGTCTGCAACTCCAGTTCCAGGGACTCTGGCACCCTCTTCTGGCCTCCTTAGGCACCTGCACATATGTAGTACACATACAAACAAGGCATTGAAACATACACATAAATAAAAATAATAAAATATCTAGTGTGGGGTGTGTGTGGGGGTGTTTCAGTCCTCACCTTCCACCTTGTTTGAGACAAGGTTTCTTCGTTGTTTTTCCACTGTGCACACCAGGATATCTGATTCCCCAGTCTCCACCTCTCAACTCCCTTTAGGAGCACTGGAATTACAGCTGCACTACGCATCCAACTTTACATGGGTTCTGGAGATTTGAACTTAGGTCCTCAAGCTTGCATGTGGCTTTTACCCACTGAACCATCTCTCCAGCCTAAGATCAGCGACTCTTGGCAGTCATTGCGATTGCTTGTCCGGGGGCTTTCTACCCTCCACACGATGGATTTTAAATCTCTAGTGCACATCAAGGTTCTCAGGAGGATTTGTTCACGAACCAACTCAGAGTTCTGAGTTAATAGCTGGAGCCAGTGGATGCGTTTCTAGCTAGTTTCAAATGGACAGCCATAGCTTTGTTAGGGATCTACACCTAACACCACTGCCTACCCTCAAATTTAGAATCTAATGGATCAGGTATATCTTGCTCAACTCAGGTGATGTTTTGCACTCGTCAACACCAGTCTCACGGTCCTGTCATCCTCTAGCTTGTGGTTTGAGGATCCGAGAGGCACAGTCCCAAGGCCTGCATCCAGGTCACTGACATAGATGTGCATCCAGACGATTAAGGACTTATAAAATAATCCTTAAATAAATTAAAGCCTGGGTCAGGTGATTCAACTCTGAGTGCTTACACTCATTTTAGTCAATTAGCAACTAAAGCATTTGTTTCCCATCTTAGCTAAACCTTAGAATCACTGGGGAGTCTGGAAAACAAAAACAAGATAAACAATGCCTGGGCCCTACCACAGGAGTCTGGTTTATCAGCCAGAGCTCTGTGTGCCACTGGGGTTTTATTTTATTTTTTTTCTGGGATTGGGGGATGTAGCTCAGTTATAGTGCTTGCCTAGCACGCATGAAGCCCTGGGTACCATCCCCAGTACTGTATAAACTAGGCATAGTAACACACATGTAATCCTAGTGCTGAGAAGTTGAAGGCAGGAGGATCAGAAGTTCGGGTATGTGTTGGGGGAGATCAGCAAATGGCATGACTTTGGCTACCTACTGAGGTCAGGAGGGACTACATAGGACCCTGTCTTTAAAAAAAAAAAAAAAAAGTTCCAGGGTGATTCTAATGTATACCACAGGCTGAGAACACACAGTTAGGGTTCTGCTGGTTTAAGCAGTCACAGGACACTTTCTGCTACAGAGCTTGAGGTTTTAATAAGCTTATTTACTATTGTAAGAGCTGTCATCAAAAGCATCGCTGACATCAAAGAATAGTTTCCTACAGCCCCATCTCATGTTTGGCCTGAGCATGTTCAAAAACATAAAGTTACATTGGCTCAGCAATAAACTGATCTTAGGGACTCATAACAGCAATTCTTAAAGATCCCTGTTTCAAATATTTATACCCTGTGGGGAAATTTCAAGCCCACAGACAAAATGCAATTGGTTTATGGTATCGGAACACAATAGTAACTAACATTTACTGCTTGCTAACATGCCGTCAGTCTCAAAACTTTGTGCTTTCCACTTGCAGAATAAACATGCAAAATATTTATTTCCATTTTATAGACTCAGGTTGATTTCAGCTGACTCCAGGGCCTCTGCTTATTAACTATGGCATGTTCCTTCTATTACTGGTACAAAGTTCTATTTTGTTCCTTTTATCTTCTAATTGTATATTAGAAAAGTACAAAATAGTCTAGGCCAGCCTGGGCTACATAGGGAGTATCAGGCTAGCCCAGTTTATATAGTGAGACTCTGTCCCCAAAACATAAATAGAATCACAAACTAAATGGACTAAAGTAGAAAGTGGACAGAGTCAGAATACGTTACATGTTAGAACCAAATGCCTGCACACTGACTGATGGGAAGGTTGCCAATGTAGCTTTGAATGTTTATGTCAAGTCACAATAGGATCTTATGCTTAGTTGTAGAGTTGGCATTGGATTAAACACAAACAGTTCAGGAGAAGTACCTGAGAATTCCAGCAGTTTCTTTAGAGGGTACCAAGGATTAAAGAAACATGTTAAGAACACCATGATCCACACAGAAAAGAGTGCCCCTGAGGTAAATGAGCCACAATTATACCATTTGCTTCTGTTCTAGTTCTCTTTCTGTTGCTATGAGAAATATCCTGACAAAAAGCAACTTAGGGAACAAGAAACTTTTTTTAGTTCTTAATTCAAGGTTGTTGTTCAGCACTTCAAAAAAGTCATAGTGGCAGGAGCTTGAGACAGCGGATCACATCACATTTACAGATGGGAGCAGAGAAAATGTGTGTATGCTTGCTTTTTTGCTTGTGTTCAGCTCAATGTCTCCATTCTCATACAGTCCAGGATTCCTGCGTAAGGAATGGTGCTGCCCACACTGGGCTGGATCTCTTCACATCAATGAACTTAATTAAGACAATTCCCCACAGATAGCCAATAAGCCAACATAATGTAGAAAATCCCTCACTGAAACTCTCTTCCCAGGAGATCCTAGTTTGTGTCAAGTTGAAAATAAGTTAACCATCACACACTTCCTACTTCATTAAACAAGCTGGGAATTTTAGCTAGTTTTGTGATCTTCAAAAACTTCTATGCTCTCATTTCCAATACCACTTCCCGCCATTATCAATTCATTTTGAAATAATATGAATAATAATTGAAGGATTTTTTTTTTTGCTCTTATCTTCTTAATGCTCTGTAATGTAACTTGAATAGTTCACTCCTCTCATGCCGTGAAATCACGCCTGAGTTTTCCTGTTCTATAAGGTAAGACTTCCCAATGCTTAGATTCCCCTTGTCATGTCAGGCACATCATGAAGTGGACGAGGCTGTGTTGACAGGCTGTCTGTGAGACCTGAAGGCCAGGTCATTCTAAGACAAGTAGTAGTGTCACTTGCCATTAGGTACTGTCAACAATATCCAACTCATTTTTCCTTATAGCCTAATGCTAAATTGAGAACAGGAGAGTTCCTGTGTCCATTGAAATTGTCAATAGGACAAGAAAAATAATTTATAGTTTCTATTTAGGAGCCAATATTGTGATATTTTGAATGAGAATGGCCCCCATAGGCTCATATATTTGAACACTTGGTCCCTAGTTGGTGGAATTGTTTGGGAAGGATTATTAGGTGTGGCCTTATTGGAAGGGGTGTGTCACTGGGGGTGGGCTTTAAGGTCTCAAAAGACTTTCAGCATTCCCAATGGTTCCCTCTCTGCCTTGCTTTGTGGTTTTCTCAAGCTATGAGTTCTCAGCTACTATGCTCCAGCACCATGCCTGCTGCTCCCTCCCATGACGGTCATGAACCCTAACCCTCTGAAACTACTTTAAGCACCAAATAAACTTTCTTCAACAAGTCGCCTTGGTCATGGTGTTTTGTCACAGCGATAGAAAATTAAACAAATATAGTAATGGAAGTTTACCTTGAAAAATACCAGTGTTCTCTTGGCATCTGTTAAGTGGACTTGTTAGCCTGTTAGAGCCTTAGACTGGGTAATTTAGTAGACAATTAGAATTTATTGCTCACAGTTCTGGAGATAGAGCCTCCAGAAGGCACCAAAGGTTGGGCCTGTGCCTCCTAGGAACATGATACCTTCTGGACTCATCTTCACATGGACAAGGTGACTCCCTAGAGTCTTTTATAAGGGCTCTGTGCTAAGTTCTTTGCCAACTTGACAACCAGCTAGGGTCTTCTGAGAAGAGGGAACCTCAGTTAAAAAATGCCTCCATAAGACTGGACTGCTGGCAAGCCGGTGGATATTTCCTTGATTAGTGATTGAAGTGGGAGGACTCAGCCCACGGTGGGAGGTGCCATCCATGGACTGGTGGTACTGGGCTGTTTAATAAAAACTTAGCAAGCCATGGAGAACAAACCAGTTAGTAGCATTCCTCTACAGCTACTGCTTCAGTTCCTGCCTCAAGTTCCTGTCTTGAGTTCCTGACCTGACTTCTCTTTATGATGGACTGTAACGTCAAACTGTTAGCTGAAATATGCCCTTTCTCCCCCCAAGTTGCTTTTGGTCAGTGTTTGATCACAGCAACAGAAACTCACACAGGTACTAATCTCGTCCATGAGTGGAGCCCTCAGGACTCCATCACTTCCTAAAGGCCCTACCACCTCTTAATACAGTCATAGTTGGTACTAGGATCAAATACATGAATTGTGTGTGGGGGGGCACCAAGTTTTCAGAGCACAGTAATAAATCTAGAGTTTTTGAAAGGCCTTGGAACACATGACTCAAACTATGATAGAATCATGCATCACTTGGACTCCTCCCTCTGATTATCAGCTGCCCAGGACACACTCAGCCAACTCCTCTGTTAGCTGGTTCATTTTCTTCTGCCAGGGTTACCGTAACACCAGCTCAGCTAAGCCTTCTTTGATCACTCTATGTGGGCAGACCCCCACCCCATGGGTGATTGGTGCTAAATATCACTAATGCTAGATAAAAAATTCAATGATGGCAGACATTCATCTTGTCTCAAGACCAGGTTTGGTACATGGTAGGGGGACTCTAACCATTGCTAGGATGAGTGAGCAAGCAAACAGTGGGACACGGTCTGTGGTCATATCCAGAGACATAGTGTGGCCCAAATCTACTCTTTGAAGGTGTGTGCGTATGTGTGTGTGTGTGTGTGTGTGTGTGTGTGTTGTGTGTGTTTATAGAATTCCTGAGTGAAAAAGCATATTCTGTTCCCACTAAGAACCAAGCCAGAGATGAATTGAGGCGACAGTTATGTATTTGCAAGGAGGAAAACCAGATCATAATCTCCTTGACAGAACAAAAAGAATGGAGATTGGCAGAACATTGATAACAGCAACTCAGCCCCAAACAAACTTGCCTCTACTTCCCTAATACACAGGTTCCCCAAAATGGTCCACCAGTATGTCACCCAAGCGTGCTGAGAACCACAGGCAGAAATTCACAGTAAAGCAGAGTCCAACTGCAATTGAAAGACATTAGAAACATTATTTGGGATTATAGGATTTAGAAAGAA
Organism: Cricetomys ansorgei; assembly: GCA_026225945.1. Classification (NCBI taxonomy): domain Eukaryota; kingdom Metazoa; phylum Chordata; class Mammalia; order Rodentia; family Nesomyidae; genus Cricetomys; species Cricetomys ansorgei. The sequence continues at coordinate 1,014,371 of JAMJFZ010001868.1, read as the reverse complement.
CTTTCTAGAAAAACAGGAAGGAGACACTCAAAATGTCAACACAGATCCAAACTTAGAATAAGAGAAAAATAACACAAGAAATTACTGTCAGAAGAGCGAGGAAAACTAGATGGGCATGAATACATATGGCTGTCATCTCACTCCTCGGGAGGCTGAGGCAGCAGGACCATGAGCTGAGACTAGTGTAGCAAGACTATTAAATATAATGTAGTAAGGTTGATTATCCATGGCCAGAGTCTGAGAAAGGGAGTAATAAAATGCTGGGATTAGGGGTACAGGGTGAAAGAGCTGGGACACAGGCCTTTCTCTCCCCTACCTCCCACACACTGCTCTGCACAGCAAAGCAGTTCTTGTAACCTCTAAGAAAGAGTTGCAATCCAGACATTGTATGCACGTGGGTACACAGTGAACATGTGTCTAGATCATGCAGACCTTTACACATCTGTGACCCTTTCATACGTTCATCATGGTGTGGTGACCCCCCAACCATAAAATTATTTTTGTTGCTACTCCATAACTGTCGTTTTCTACTGTTATGAATAGTGATGTAAACATCTTAGGGGACCCCTGTGAAAAGGTTGTTTGACACCCCCTCCCGCAAAGGGGTTGTGACTCACAGGTTGAGAACGGCTTGGTCTAGATGGTTTAAAAACACAGCTTGACTGTTTAGAGCAGAGGGCTCCAAGGGGGCTGAACCTAAGAAAAATTTACCATGGGAGGGCTTTGTAGGAAAGGATGGTTTGGGAGTAGCTGTGCTGTTGAAATTGTATTTTGGAAAAAATCATGGGTGGGTGTCATCTCAGATAAACTTGGAAAACTTTTATAACTGATTAGGGTTTTTTGTTTTGTTTTGTTTTCTTTGTTTTAGAAAATACTTTGTGCACACCTTTAATCCCAGCACTTGGGAGGCAGAGGCAGGTGGATCTCCGTGAGTCCAAGGCCAGTTTGGTCTACAGAGTGAGTTCCAGGACAGCCAGTGCTACACAGAGAAACCCTGTCTCAAAAAACAAAACAAAACAAAACCAAAAACAAACAAACAAAAAAACCCCCAAAAAACCTCCAACCCTTTAAATTTATTCTTTGACATTTTCATAAGTACATATAAGGCATCTGATACCTATCCAACCCAAATATTCTGATCTATTCCCTCCTGGCCCCTCCCACTTCATGCCCTTTTCTTATTAATAAGTTTTGTTCTTTGACAATTTTATATATATGTTCTGATTACTGTCCACTCACCAATTATTTCCCTCCCATTCCTGCCAGTCCCTTCTTTACATATCTCTCTACCACATTTACTATACTTTTGTTGTTTAATGTCCCACAGAGTTTAACTAGGTCCACCTATGTTATCCTAAATTTGGAACTAACCATCCGAGCCTGGTGGGCTCAACAGTGGATACACAGCTGGATATTACGCCTCTACCTTTCACGAGTCTGTTTGTTGGTAATGGGCCAGCAATAACTGAGGTCCATCCTTCTCTGAAACTATTAGGAAGACCCAACTTGTGTGAACTACGAACCAGCAGGGGCAGCTTCTGTGAGTTCAAGATTGCCATGGTCATGTAATGCTCAGAAGATGACATTTCACAAACCTTTTCCCTATTTTTTTTTTTAAACAATCTTTCTGCTGTAGTTGCTGGCTGGGGAGCCCCCAGAGGCTCCCAAAACAATACAGGCTCTTGCCGTTACTCAACAGAACCAGCTGGTAAGATGCTATTACTGAAGACACTACACACCTTAGATGGAAGGTATAGAGAAATCAAACTGGAATTGAACTGGAAACGTATTCCTTTCCTTGTTGGCTATCTCTTAGTGCAAGAAGGTGCTACAAAGGTGGCTGTGGGGAGAGAAGGGTAAAGGTAGCCATGGTCTTACCCAGCTGTGAATTTTACAAACTATACCAAACTGTCAAGATGTGCTTAGTTTAGAGCAATAGTGACACGACTGTTGTGGGGTAACCAACCACTTCCACGCTCAGATGTGAGGCCTACTGTACACAAAGAAACCCGTGTCTAGTGCTGAAACACCTAAAACCCATTACTGAAGATGTTGTCGGCCCTAAGGCATACCGAAGACTGCTGCTTAGCAGAATTAACATATTATCAAACTACCTCCTATAGAGGCTACTATTAGCCTTAAAACAGAGAAACCTTTCCTTGAAGTGAAGGAGGCAAATTAGACTGAACTTGGGAAGTGACAGCTGAGTGAAATAATATGTGCTCATCGTTCTCCTGAAGGCTGGGTAGGGCTTGGAGAACAGCTCAATGGGAAAGCACCTCCCTACATGCACAAGGCCCTGGGTCCAAATTCCAATTTTTCAAAACAAAAAACACACTTCATCCTTAGTTTTTAAATAATTTGAGTTTACTTCATTCAAAACTCCTATTTTCTAATTTATAAACATACACTTGGTAGTCTTAGAGATTTACAGCAGAAACAACCAGCTGATGGTCTGAAGATACATATGTATCTCCAAACTACTTCGAACACAATTTTTTTTTTTTTTAATCAGCTTTAAATTGTTCAAATAATGATTTGTATTGCTGCATAAGGGAACGCTTGCTTGTATTTCCCCAATCATACTAATAACGTCCAAACAGGACAAGAGAAAGCATTTTGTACAGTGGAAGTCTTCCTTTCTATAAAACCAAGTTTGTGCTGAAAACTTTCTTCTGAAAACAAATCGTTGTAAAGATTTTTGTTAAAAAAAAAAAAAAAAGAAAGAAAAGAAAGAGGTATCAAGCACATAATCAGGTCAGACCCTGTAAGAGCACTCTTCAACAATGGAGCCCACGCCAAGGAAGCACAGGCTGGAATGCCTTGCTCCCCCATCCTAACTCATGGCATGTTAAAGCTGTAGAGGCAGCTCAGGAATCAAGTCCATCTGGATTCCTTATGATGAAGACCTCCCTTGTCTACAGGGAACAGAACTTTTCCTGTTGGTAAATTGCCATCATCAGAAATGATTCTGAAAGCTCACCACTGCCAAAACCTGATGTGGTGGCATATGCCAATAATCCCAGCACTGAGGGTAGAGGCGGGTTCAAGGTCACACTCAGGCTATATCGCTACTTCAAGACTGGCCTTGGATGTGAGATCCTGTTTCAGAAACCACAAACAACAAAGACCCTGTAATTTACAATTAAAGTTGGGACATGTTCACGGTAAGGCAGACAGGAGACTGGGGGGTATACCCTGACCCTCTAGGCAACCTTTGAATCCTTTTTCATCCATTTTTTTTCTTTACAAAATGAGATAGGAGTAGTAGACTCCCTCCAATTTTTTCTAGTCCAAGAATATTTTGAGCTATGCCAAATCCTTGTAGCGGCATTCAGACTTGAGAGCCTGTCAATCACTGTACCACATTGGAGAAGGGTAGGGAGGTGGTCCAGGTGTCAACAGGAGTCTTCTATAGTTTTTTATCTGAAAAAAAAAAAATCAGTGTATGAATCTGAACTCTATGGGGGGGGTCACTAACTGTATTTACTTTCAATAAGGGCCTGTGTAAAATGACTCATATGCACCATCATCAAATTATGTAGGTTCTAGATCAAGATGGGCTCTGGGACCTGCTGCTGTGAGACATGGAAGATCAAAGTGAAGGTTTATTTTCCCTGAAAGTCGTCTTGTCCAGCAAGGCAACTGAGGCACTTTAATCCCAGAGTCCTTTCTTCTTTGCTTTACTCCCAGTTCTTCCTGCAAGAGTGCTGATATAGGGGGAGGCCTGAGGCCTACCACTAGACCCTGGCTACCGACCCACCAGTGGTCACTATGGCAATGAGGGCTTCTCGCAGTCCCACACCGCCCTTGCGGGCCCTGCCATTTGTATCCCAGAGAACTGGTGTCTTCTCTTGAATCAACAGCTCCTTCTAGCCCTTCTCCGGCACTACACAGCTGATAAGAAAATCTATAGTCTCCCAAGCATCATAGCAGCTCTTCTTCCAATTCGCCAACCAAACCAGACACACGAATCCCAAATGGACACTGCTTTTCTACCTACAAGTAGAAAGGGGCAGCCAAACCTAGGCCCCCATCAGGGCGTCACCCGAGTTCTCCATAGCAGTGATTCTCGAGGGCTTGTCTCAAGCGTGCAAGACATAAATGTTATCAAAGGAAGCACAACTTCCAAGTGCATGTGCAGGTGCGGAGTTGTACGGTGGGAAAAAAGTTTAAAATGAGTCTCGGTTTAATAATTTGCCCGAGAGTGCTCACAGTGATAGGAGCTGCCTCTGTGTATTTCTTTCCTTGCTAGGTCACCAGTGGTTACTATGTCCAACCTACACCTGTGGGTTTACTCAGGCGTTTGTATGAATGGCACTCTGGCCTAATACAACATTGGAATGACGGATGGCGGACATACAGTGGGAGAAGTCAGTTTCATTGATGCTGATATCCACGGCCCAGTGGGGAGGTGTCCCAGTATCATGAATACTTGGGCACTGGTACTGGAAGTAGAACTGATGTCTCAAGAATGACTTTGCCATCGGGGAGGTATATACACTGAAGCCTCTTTCACTCCTAGTTGCAAAGCTAAAAGTCAGAGTTTGAAAACACAGACAGACACCATGAAGACGCAGGTGTGAATTGATTGTTTTATTGCTTTCTTGTTTTTTACTGTAGAGTCAGTATTTTTGAACAGTAATAATATGTCCAAAATTCAACATTTTAAAAACATTCAAATAATAAAATACAATGTGGAAAGAAGCCCTCTACTGTCACCTCCTCTAACTACCCATGGTGGAACCAGCTGGGAGAGGCGCAACTGGGACTGTTCGTGTTGGTCTGTGGAGGAAACAACTCTCCTCTGAACTGAGAGCAAGAGGGCATCTTAAATATTACCCAGCCATGTGCTGTCCCTTTGAAATAGCCAAGAGATCTCAAATGACTCCAAGGATTGTGGTCCCTCCTTTCACCCCAGTCATAAAAAACTCCTTTCCTACTAAGAGAGCCACCAAGGGACTCTCAAGGAATTGGAGGGCCAACTGGTAGAGCACAATTCCAGTACACAGGAGACCTCCTGTGCCAGTGCTTTTTTTTTCCCTCTAAGCCTTTTGATTGCATTTGTTTGGAAAGCTTCTTGCAGGCATGGGTGGCGCCCTACACAGGTCTAGCTGGTAGCAGGGCGACTGCGAGCAGCACTCTGCCTGAAGGCACAGGGTCCTCGCCAACCCAAGGGAGGAGTCACTGTGTTTTGAGTGCTTTTCAAAACACACATCTTACTTCTGAAAAACTGCCAGCTGCCAAACATCTGATCGCAATTTCAGTCTGGTTTCTTTTGCAAGGTTTCAGAATCTTAGAAGCCCCTCAACATTTTGGTGTTACTTTGCTCCTTCTGTGAGGAATCTGATTTCCGAGGGGTCAAGACTCAAAGAAAACATGACTGCAGTACATTATCCAACAGACAAAAAATAAATACATGAATCTATAGTATGGATATGAAACAATCATAAAGAAATAAATACCTCAGACCCCATGGCTTCAGGTCACACATTAGCAATCAAGGGGGTCTAAAAACTGTGATTTCCTTATGAAACATGTATCTATCACGGCCTGAAAGAACGAGCAGAAACAGATTAAAACGCTGTGTGTGTAAAAGAGGAGTACCAATGGGAGTGACTGTGGAGTTGGGAACAATCAACATGCCCAATTTAAATAAACCTCTCAGTCCTTCCCTGTGGACATCTCAGTTTCCATAACAAGAATGGACAAGGGTGCAATGTACCTCATGGTGACACCAAAGGTGTGCCACAGAAACCCTCTCCTGCAGACTGACCAGAATCACACTTTTGCCTGAGGAATTATTTCAAGACCTTCCTGCTTCTGAAATCCTGGTGCCATGGATGCTCTTTTCAAACAGTGTGTCTCTGAGGGAGGAAACATCAAGGTCCATTTATTCACGTCCATCCGTCTAAAGCTACAACAACCAGGACTGGAAAGGGGACAAATTAGAACTGAAAAGAACAAAAACTCTGGGACCTTTGCCCTCCCAACTCCAAGTCTGAGTTCAAAAGAATCTGCAGGCTAGTGAGCCAGTTTCCTCCCTGAGAAGTTCTTTCTTCTCTGCCTCCGGCTTCCGTCTCTCTCGATTAAGGCCTGGACAGTGTTTTCGTGAGCAGTCTCTCCTGGGAGCTCAGTCACCCGTGGGTTCGGGCTAGGTGCAGCCTGGCTCTGGAGTGCTATGCTGGGAACTCTGTCTTCGCAGCTCCTCCACCATCTGCAGCAGGGCGGAGCGCTCCAGCTCCAGAGTCTGCGCAGCCTGCTTCAGCTCGCTTTCACTGGTCAGAAGCTTCCCCACTGTAGCTTCAAGGCTTTGGATCTTAGCATTGGCCACCTGGAGAATGGAAGGAGAAATAAGAATGTGCACGCCTGTAACCACAGAGGGCATTGCTGTGAATGTCACCCTTCAGCCTCAGGGGGTCTTTGGAGGAGGGTCTTCATAGAAACAAGCCTACTGATTGGTTCTGGGCGCACAAGAGTATCCCAGCTTCTGGTTCAGGCAGGCTGGGCTCTTACAAACACCCTGACATTCGCCTGCATGGCCGCCACCCTGATGTAGCCCCTCTGGGGATCAGGGATTGAGAAAGCAGCATCAGAGCATGGAGGGAACTGGACCCCCAATCTCTAACCTGGGAGAAGGATAGAGCTCAAGTACACACAGGATACTGTGATAGGCCAGAGACTGGAAGCACACAGCCAGGCCTATTCCAGCTAACCATATATCACGTATCTACACATACAAATTGATTTCACACTCACAAATGCTTAAAAGGCTTCTATGTGACAGTCTCCTTGTATTAGGATAGCTCTCTAACCTGAAATCTGTTTTTATTTTTTTGTAGAATAAGACATCACTACAGAAAAACCAGGCACTTCCCTTGAGACATGGAATGCTGGAAACAGTAGCTTCCTTCTGAGGTGTCTCTCTACTGTTGATCTCTAGCCACTACTATTGCTGTAAAGAGCAAGCCCCCAGTCCCACTCTAGGGGAGAAAGCACTCTCTCAGGTCACATCCTTAGCACCCAGCACACACCAGGGCTGGGGAAGTGGAAGTTTCAGTGCTTTGTACCCCCCGCTCCTATCACCCATCCACTAGGCAGGCATCCCAGGGATAGTAGGCTCTGGGGGGCTCATGACCTTAGGGGCCTCTGAGAGTGCTGAAGCAGCTCCAACATTGTCGTTTATACTCCAGGCCTTTCCAGCCTGCTCCTCAGCTCCCAGCTACATTTATGGCATCTGGACACTAAAGGGTGGCATGCGCCGCCATGCCCGGGTTTCCCACTTCATTTTCAAAACCAGGAAAATTATTTTTTGAACAAGACAACCCTTGTGTAGACAGAAAACCGATGACTCCAAATCCAGCTCAGCTGTACCACTAGAATACTGAAAATCAAAGGAGACAAAGGCTGGGAGGCAAAGCTTCAGAGAAGGGCTGGGCATGTCTGGTGCATATCCCTGTGTGTGCCCTCCCATCCCTAAACTCCTACCCACTGCCCAGGCCTGGGCCTGGTCCATCTCTGCATTCTCAGGTGCGCCATGTAGCTCGGGAGTGACACACAGTTTGCACTGTCATTTCCCATGCAGCTTGGTAGTAAACTAATTTTCACGATGGTTTACCAATGGCACAGATGGCACATCTCCTCGATAGACTAAAGAAAGCAGGTCTGATCTCTCACACAATCTGGTTCCCACAGGCCCTCTGCAGGGACTACTTATAGCTCGCTGATAGGAAGTGCGCCTGTGAGTTTCTGCTTGCCACCACCCAGCATCCGGTCATCTTATGCATTGCTTGTCAGCAGCAGGCCTGAGGGTTTCATCTCTTGCTTCTGGGCAACTCTTTGTTTTTGAGACAACATATTTTTATATTTATTCTGTGAGCTTATTTTAAATGAATAAACAACACTGCGCTAACTTCTGAACATTAAAGTTTAATAGGCAAAGAAAATTTTAGAAATATCTCAAAATATTTTATAAATAAACCTGTAATAACATTTCAAATTTTGAAAAAAGAATATTATTTCTGGTCTATTAATTTAGATGGCATACATACATTAACCTAAATTTGGCATGTATCATTTGAGAATCTATTAGATGTCAGAAATGGTATCTGGCAATAATCTACGCTCACCATTCTTTTATACATATTTACACGTGCTTGAGTAACTTGTGCCACTTACAAAAGTTAAAAATACCTTTGGACTTAAAAGTTCTGGTAGAATGAATATATTCCTTAGAACACAAAACATAACTTTTAAATGTTTATTTACTCAAGGTACCTGATGAGGAGAAAGAAATAGTGGAAGGCCAAAAAACTAGCACAGGCTGTTTGATATTTATGTACCTTGCAGCAACACTTACTACACATTTGCTTTTAAGCAGGGGTTCTCACCCTGTGGGTAGCAACCTTTGGGGGTCGAATGCCCATCTCACAGGGTCGCCTAAGTCCATCTGCATATCAGATATTTACATTATGATTCATAACAGTAGCAAAATGACAGATATAAAGTAGCAACAAAAATAACTTTAGAGTTGGGAGTCACCACAAGATGAACTGTTTTAAAGGGTCGCAGCATTAGGAAGGTTGAGAACACTTCTTTTAAATAACGGCACGCAACACAAGTTTATTTAGTAATTTGCTTTTCTACTTAATACATCACGAGCATAGCTCAACAGCTATGGGTGAATGTTCTGTATTTTGAATTATAGCACAATCTGACATAACTGTGAACAGTGTGCTGTTACCAGTTTTATGATCCCTACCATCTTTCCTCTGTTGAGATTTTGTGAGGCACTGCTAAAGGTTGCAGAAAAGATAGAACTTGCTTATAGTAATGGAGGACAGTTTAACTTTCCTATGCAGTTACTTCCACTGTTGCCTTTGCAACTTAATTTTAAGATCCTTAATTATTAATGTATATAGTATCCATGTTAATGGGGTTCACTGTGAGATTTCGATATCGCGCTTTGGCCACATCCACCTATTCTCCTTCCCAGCCATTCTCCCTTCCTGTTTCCTGCTCCCATCCCTGCCAGTATGACCTCTACTGTTAGGTCATCGTTTTTTAGTTTTTTACTCCAGCCTTTTTCTCCGCAAGAGAGAAAACAAGCAGCACTGTATGTTACTTTTCCTCCTGTGTCACATCACATTGGCTTAAATGTTTAAAAAATAAATAAATGGGACTTTGGTCTCTTCAGCAACTATACAAACAGAACCAAGCCGCAAACCAGGTAAATTCTGATACTCAAGGGAAAAAAAGTATGTACTTTAGGATCATATCGAAAACCTTCTTATAAAAAAGGATGATATGCATATGGGATACATACTTTTGGAAAGGACCATGGGAAAACTACCTATAAACTAGCACAGGGTCCTAACCACACAACACTGCAACTCCTTGCCTGTATTTCTTGGAAGGGCAGTGTCCAACAGACACTGTTGCCAGTATAGCACAGGCTCAATAACTATAGTGGGCTGGCAAAACCTGCAACCCTGGATAAGACTCTCTTAGAAGTGCAGAACCCCTTGGTCCAGAGAAGAGGGCGATACAGAAGATACCTGTGATCACGAGTTACCATGGATGCCTTTTCCTTAGTATGTGGGTTTCTCAGTAGTGTTTCACAACTCCCTCTCCTTAGACAGAAGCAGTATATAACTGCTTTCTGAACTCCAAAGAGGGACATAGGCATTAGCCTAAGAAATGAACCTAGTAGATACTGCTGCTTGTTGTAAGCTGAATGCTTTCAAAATGCAAATGGGAGCTCAGTGGCAAGTGCTCCCTTCAAGATCTGTGCCATGATCCACTGCTGGCTTGAAGCCATTGGAAATGACCAGCAGCACAGAGTGCCCCTGTGGGACAGAGCAGGCACTTATCCCCTATGACTTCCAGTCACATGACAGCTGAGACTTCCAGGGAAGAGTGTAACTGGGCATGTTTTCAGTAAGGAGACATTAAGCAGTCAGTATAGCTACAGATGTTCCTGGCAGTTAGGATGGGTGAGGGAAGCATTTGGGTTTTGTGTGCTACAGTAAGGATCTACTAGATCCCCCTGCAGTAGAGCCTGCTGGGAGGAAGGCATTTGAGGAAGGGGCTCAGTATCAGGCACTCAAATGCCCACCTTTCTCACATTGTGGATGAACTCATGTCTGTCAAAGTGGCAGCTTTCTATGAAGAAAGACCAGACCTGGATAAGGATGGAGAGCATATTCTATGGAGCTTGGGGGCTCCATGAACAACCCATTTTAGAAACATCCTTCTGCTGGGCAGTGGTGCACGTCTTTAATCCCAGCACTCAGGAAGCAGAGGCAGGCGGATCTCTGTGAGTTCGAGGCCAGCCTGGTCTACAGAGTGAGTTTCCGGACAGTCAGAGTAACAACAGAGAAACCCTGTCTCAAAACAACAACAACAAAACCCCTCCAATAGTTTCTAAACAGCGACACATTGCCTCACTTACACCATTAACAAGAAGAACACATGGTTACTTAGTGCCACTTGACTGACAGGAGCCACGCGCTGCGGTGAGGTCTTGCTCTGCTCCCATCACACAAATGAGGGACAGGCCTTTGGGCAATGTGCACAGCCTCACTGGGTCCTGCATGTCATGGGCCTCTGGATTGTGTCCCAAAGCTCATTCCCTTCCTCTCTCTTCTGCATGTACTATTTATACTGCTGTTTTTCTGTGTCCTCACTTGCATTTACCCAGTTAAGATGGAAGGTTCTAGAGGGGAGAATTGTGCTGCTCAACAAATAAATTTTTGCATTTGTACCAGACTTAGTTATAAATAACTATTATGTGTTCTGGTTTATTCTGTTAGATAGACTTCTATGTCACTTCCCTCCTTCAATATCCCTCCAAGGACCTAGCTTCTTTCACCCCCAGGCAATGAAAGCTAAAGACTGTCTCATCACTATTCAAAGCACAATTGCTGGCATTCAGCATCTGGGACCAAGTTGGTCTCCGGCCTGTCTCCTGCAAAGTGAAGTGGAGAAAGAGCCTCTCAGAAAGCTCCTGGACTGCTTGACCTTAGCAAGGACAGTCTGTCTGCTCCATAATAAAAGGGCTGATTCTCCTGGGGCACCTCTGATCGAAACTACAAACAGCACAGGGTGGGAAAGGTCCTCCAGGCATGGGAAAGCCCAGGCTGCTGCTGCCTTTGGTGAGTTAATGAGCTACTATACACCGGAGCTCAGGAAGCTACTTCGTAAATATGCTCTACCTGCAATTGTTCCAGGAGGTCAAGGTTCTGTTTGCGTAAGCTGCTGTTGGTTTTCTCCAATTTATCCATTCTTTGGTTGTCACTGAGAGGAGAGGAATCAATAAGTTCTTCTTGGAGCACATGGTACTCAACCTCATAGGCTTGTAGCTGTTTGGCGATGTCCATCTCAAATACCTGTTGGATAAAAAAAAGTCATCAGGCTCAGAAACTAAGGCAAGCCTCCCACATGCACAGGTGCCCACACCATTGTACGTCTATGGTTCGTCCATGTTTAGCATCATACTTGGCAATACACACAGAGATAAGGAAATTCAGCTCTGAGAAGGTCATGATTTTGCATAGGGAGGACATTACAAACATCTAGAAATATTCGAAGGGAAAAACTAAGTATAGGTTCTGCTGTTCTTTTTCTAAAAGCCCTTCCCTGCAACACACACCAACAAGAAGTTTTAAAAAGACTTTCAAGGGGCTAGAGAGATGATGGCTCAGCAGTTAAAAGCAGTGGCTGCTCTTCTAGAGGACCTGGGTCTGATTTTCAGCACCCACATGGTGGCCCACAGCTGTCCAGCTCCAGAGACCCGATGACTTCTGGCTTCTACAGGCACCAGGCACTGGGGTGGCATGCATACACATACACGGATAAACACCCATACGTGTAAGTAAACAAAACAGAAACCAAACCAAGACTTCCAAAAAAATTTAGTTCGTACATGTTTTCTCCACAAATTCTTTTAAATAGACCACTTATAGGTCAAAAGTGACAAAAGTATCATGTCTGTTTGCACAGCCACCAAGTCCAAGTTTAGTTATGATTCAGCTGGGTTTACAGAGTAGCAAGAACAACAAAGAAACACAACTGTTTTCGAAAAAGTCCTCTTGACACAGATGTGCAGAAATGAGCCAACCCCAATTGTCACCCACATGGATGAGTGAACACAGAATAATGCTTGCGTTGTCTCTCTTCTCACAGTGGTGACAGTGATGACGCGGCCACACGTGTGAACAACCCCAGAGTGCACACGCCACTCGAGCCTCAGCGTCTGTGTTTCCTCCAGATGGGGAAGTGACGGGGCAGGGTGAGGTCAGAAGATAGACGTGGTGCTGCCCAGTGTCACCCCTTCTCTGGGGGTAACCCTGTAGGCTGAAGCCACTCAGCAGAGGCCCAAATTAGCTACTTTTCTTGTTGCTGTGACAAAATGCTCAAGGAAAGCAACAAAGAATGAAAGGTTCATTTTGGCTCAGTTCGAGAGTACTGAGCCCAGGAGCACGCTGCAGCTGGTCACAGTGCAAGCAAGCTCAGGAAGCAGAGAGATGAGTGCTGAGGCTCAGTTCGCTTTCTCCTTTTTATTCTCTGGACGCCAGCTCTTGGGATGGCTCCCCCCACATTTAGGGTTAAGTCTTCTCACCTTAATTAACCTAATATGGAAAACTCCCTCAGACACATCCTGAGGTTTGTCCTCTAGATGATTCTATCCTGTCGAGTTGATAATCAGTAGTAATCTTCACAGCCCTCAAGGTGGGTTTCAAGGTGGATTCTGGCCAACCCAGAATCCAATCAAGCTACAACCCTACAGAACAAGACTGCTGGGCCAGAATACTCTTCTGAGAGTGAAGTTATAGCTTCCAAAGGGCAGAATCTGACTCTCTACTTCATTCCTAAGACAATGAAGCCAAGGCTTCACAGCAGAAAGCCAGCTTTCCCTGATGTCCCTGCGAGCACTGAACCCGTCCTCTGAAGCCTCGTCACTTTCGCTGCACTCCCAAGCGTCTTATTTTTCTCTTGGAGATGAAATTTTCAGTTTCCTAGTTTTCATGTTAACTCAGTGATTAACACTAAGTACATACAAGAGTCATTCTATAACTTCGTGCTATCTGAGGGCAGGAGGAAGGACAGCCTTACTGCATCTACCAGAGCTAGGCAAGAGTGACTGTAAGTTCAGGGGGACTACCATCCCATTTCACATGCCTGGTCACTGGCTCAGGCTTTGAGTCAGCTGTGACCCTGGTAACGCTCTGAATGACCCCAAGCAATTCACTCAACCTCTCCTGGCCTCAGTTCCTGGCTTCCTACATGGGGCAGTAACACCAACCTCCCAGCATTGAGCTGGGAATGAAAAGAGACCGTTCCCAGACGTTCCCAGCACATGCCTGGAAAGTGCTCGTCTTAGCTGAGGAGTCTGTTTTTCACACATCTGTCAGAAACCCTCAGGTTTCAACATCATGCTTCAGCAGAACTACAATGGATATGTGTCATGGGGCTTCTCTACAGTCTGAGCAGGACAAGAACCACAGCCATGAAACCAGAGTCTGTTACGGCACTGGCGTGTAATTACAAATGTAGTTGCTGAGCACCACACACCACTTTTAAAGATCATTTCCTACCCTGGGAAACTGAGGAATAAAGCCTCTGGCCTTTCTATGGACTGATGAAGTGTTAAGTCTTTAACCACTGGCTATATACCCTTCTGGGCCTTCATGAATGTCTAAGAAATATCCTGGGTTCTCCCTGACTCAGTTTAATTGCAGCATCTTTTCTAGCTGGTCAGAACACAGTCCATGACTGCAGTTGTGCCCCAGGAATGTTCCAAAACCACAGCAGTCTGTCTGGTGGTGTAAGAGCTCTGCTCCCTGAGTAGCATGTACAACTCTTGGGCCAATGACTTTGGGCAAGGGACTATACTTAGAGGGTACAAGTGACTGACTAATAGTGCCAGTTCTTAGAAGAAAAAAAAAAGAAAGAAAGAAAGGAAGAAAGAAAAGCAGGAAGGCCTAAGACTAAAGTCTGGTTCCATAGTGACACCCCAGAGAAGCACAATCAATGAACCAAAAAGGATGGACTATTAGACACTGGATGTCAATGGGGAAAACCAACATGCACTGGGAGGGGGCTCACTTCTTGGACAAGTATAGCCCCCCGCCCCCCCACTGAGCCTTCTATAATCCATTTCCCGAGCATGGTTACCGCACAAAGCTGCAAGACTGGCCTCAGTCTCCTTTCTCCTGGGTCTATCTCAGACTCCACTTGAGCTGTAAATACTGGGGACTCCGTGCCTTCCATTATTCCACTTCTCATTTTCTCCAAAGTTTTTAGGAAAGTTTCAGAATTTTGGTGCTCAAAGGAGCATTTTCTTCTGCTTGTCAAGCAGGAATTATTCATTTCCTTATGTTAAGTGTTTTGTCAAAAAGACACACCATCAGTTTTGTTACTAAAGCAATAAAGCTACAGTGCGGGAAGCACTACTGTGTGGAAAGCAAAGATCACCAATACAGCTTCCAGCATCTTTACGTTTTCTTTCATCTTTACTATTGTAAGCAGAGTTTTCTAACTGTGAACACAACTAAAATCAAGCATCCCATCCCACTCACTCCTTTCCACTTAATTCTATGTGCTAACGGCTTTCTCATGAAGCTCCGTGTTCCCCGTAACCATCTGTATAAATGGCTTCACGGTTCTCTATCAACTCAGCATACCACAAACATATCAGCCCACTCAGCACATGCTGGATATCTTGACACTTGTAGTTGTTTGTTATTACAAATGACAACTCTAAGAGAATTTCCTTATACATATGGCTTTCCCTGTATTTTGGACGAATTCCTAAGGACACATTCCAAGAGTTGGGATTATGGCGTCAGAAGGGCCTGAATGTTTTGCTGGCTTGTGATGCTTGTTGCCAAACTACTTCCCATGTAGGAATAATCAAGATAAGAGTGCCACCAGCATGCACTGATGTGCCAGATGCCGTCTACCCTTGGCACTACATACTGGTATCTAAAAAGTCCATTTGTTAAACTAGCAGGCAAGGCATTACATGCCACGCAGAGATTTAAACTATGCACAAACTAAATATCTCCCCAGGTATGTGTCTGATAGATGGTCTCCTTATATGTTTGTTTTTGGTTCATTTGCTCAGTGTTTCTCTTTGCAGTCTCTGAACATGGTATAATGAAGGCACTGACTGGTGGCTTGTAGAATGAGCCGCACACTTTTAACTTTCCTAACTCTAGATCCTTCCCGCAATCTGTTGGTCTCAGTGGCAATCAGGGGATAGTTGGATATGGGAGCAGGACAGTGGGCGGAGTCTGGGTATCAGCAACAAAGGGCACACTGTCTATAGTAAATTCAAAACCAATAATAAAGCTAGCTGAAAGTCAATCTGATTTTAATTATCACCACATGTGGCAGTGGTGAACACTTCTCCCCAAGGCTCCCTACCCTCTTGGTGTGGAGCCGCTGATTCTCCATTCACAAACTATTCACTTCAACTAGTGCAGTGGCTCCTGCAGGGGCCTGAGGGGCCACCCTGCTGCTGCAGCCTCCTCTGAACACAGGAGCTTTGTGAAGATTGGTTTCTACCTCACAAAGTCAAGTACAACAGGGAACTTCCCTTAATGCTGCTGCTCAGGGCACAGCTCTCATGAGGTCCTGTGGATCTTGGAAGCCTGAAGATTCTTGAGTGAGCAAGTCTGGGGTGGGGCCCCAGATTCTGCCTTTCAGACAAGTCCTTACATGATACGACAGCGCTGCTCTGGGGCCACACTGTAAAGACTAAACCAGGCTGCAAGAGGCTGCAAGGCCGCCTCCAAAGCAGCTCTTTGACTTCTTTTCAAGGCTTTGGAGTCACAGAACACTCACATGACAGTAACTCTGGCCCTGCACTGCCCGTTAGTCCTGATAATTCCCACAGGGCCCTTTTTCTGGGCCAGAAGATGCTTATGGCTTACTGCATCTGACAATTCTGGTGAGCCCAAGGCCACAGGAAGAATGTTAGTGGCTCCAGAGACCCCAGGTCTTCTGTCCTGGACTGTCAACCTTGGAAAGGCCCGAGGTGGCTCCCAGCATGACCAGACTAATCCAGGGCCCTAGAACTTTGTACCCAAACACACACAGTCATCAGGAGGCTGGCTGGGTCCCAGTTGCTTAAGTAGTCTACAAAGAGCATCTAATTAAATGCGGTTATACTGTCACAGATGACTACCCTCCCACCACAGCCTGCCTATACACAGGGGCTACGTGCTCCGCCATAGGCAATGATTGCATCCAACTTCTACCTCCCAGATTTGAAGTCGGGGGTTCTCAGGCTACTGAGTAATCACACTGCACACTTCAGACTTGCTCTCTAGTCTCTATCAAGACTCAAGTACCCTCTTGAGGGGAGGGGGTAGCAAGCCTGAGTTTTCAGAGGTCAGAGCTGTCTGCACTCCTACCTGTTTTCTATCAAGACTACTCCAGGAATGAAAACCTGGGCTCCAAATGTTGATTTCTCCCAGCCCACACCCTTATTACCTCACCACAATGCTGAACACATCTGGCACTAGAACTACTCTGTGTTCTCTTTCTCCTGTGCCTCTGGCATATGGCTCAGCAAACTACAGCCTGTTTTTATAACATTCTATTGTAACATGGCTACTTCATCCCTTTACCTGCTGCAAAGGCAGTGCTGGGTAGGTGCATCAGAGGCCTTCTGGGCCTCTTAAGAGCTGAAAACCTAAAATACCTCTTATCTAGCAGCCACACAGAATGCTGCCCATCCAGAATCATTTCATTCTTTGAGGCCCAAATGGACTCAACTATGTCAGCTCCAACACCATGCAGGCGCCCTTTGGTCTCCCTAACATAGGCTCTGCCACTGCATACGGGGTTCTGGGCCTGCCTAATCTCATTAAAAATGAAAACTGGAATGGCATGACTTTGATCTGTTAAGGAGTCAGTGGACTACTGCATGCCAAGTTCAGAGCAGTTGCCCAAACCAACTCAGGCACACAGATACAGAACTTTTGTTTTCCTAAGCTGGGCCACCCTAAGCTTCCAGTATTGACAGGATATCTGATGTGCTAGAGCAGTCGGTGCTCTCACTAAGTACTATTTTGCACAGAAAAGGGGAGGGAAAAAACCCATTTTTCTTTCTTCTCTGAAGCTGTATACTCAGGAGGTGAACCGGTGACTCCTTGGAGGTGGGGCAAGGCTGGAGGTCAATACTTATGGGACACAGACTAGGTGTCTAAGAAGTTTACTGTAGAAGACTGTCAAACATTAAGCATATTCAATAAAAATTGTACGGAGAGAGTAAATAAATGCAAATATCAGAAATAAAGAGAATCAAGTTTATCCAGTATTAAGATGCAAGCAAAATATTGAGATATGTAGTGTGAGCAGCTGCTGAAGCACTCTGGATTGAGATGCATCGAAAATCTCCCCTCTCTGCAGCAGAGGGATTGTGGAACAGCTGACTAACTACTCTCTGTCCTCAGGAATGTGGTCATGACTGCATGAAGATATTTGTATATATAGATTTCTTATGATCTGGTAAAAAAGTAAGGACTCAGCGAACAAAGTGGTCCACACTAGCAACTGGGCCAGGCAGGTAAGACCTGGAGTCAATCAGTTAGCCAGAGCTGTGCAAACTGGCAAGAGCTCCTTGCATTGGGGTGTTCAATGTGCAGAGATCCAAGGTCACAAGCAACAGGAAGCTGTCCCTTGCCCAGGTCAGACTGTCACCTTTGTCAGTACTTCACCCCTAAGGTAGAAGGACTGATGAGAATCACAAAGGCTGCATTTGGCTGCAACTCACTGGGCTCACTGGACTGGCCTGAGCTATCTAGTGAATGATCATAAATCCTTAAATTAAGCATTTTTCAAAAAAGCTTTATTTCACTATCTGTGTTTAACTGATTTATCTATATTTTCATCTGTGGAACATGTTCTAAGCTTAGGAGAGCTGACTGCTGACTCTGCAGTGTGATCCAATGATAAACCCCTTCCAGCACATTCTCTTGTGTGGTGGTTAATTTTGTTTAACATGACTGGATTGAGAGTACTACAGCAAAGCTCTGGGCATTTGTGGAGATGACTGCTATGTGGCAGAACAACTCAGGGAGGAAGACCTGCCCTGAATGTGAACAGTTCCATCCAAAGAGCCGGGGCCCCGGGTATACAAAAGCAAGAGGAGGAGGAAGCCTTTAATCTCACCACTTGAGGGGCAGAGGCAAGCAGAGCTCTGTGAAGATGCCAGCCTGGTCTACACAGTGAATTCCAAGGCATCCAGGGCTACACAGTGAGATATTGCCTTAAAGAGGAAGAAACCAGCAAGCCAAGCTCCATCTACAGTTGCCAGCTACTATGGACTCTAGCTCCTTCAGTCTTCAACCCACAACTCTCCAGGAGGCTTCCAGGCCTTCTGCCATGGACTAGGACTGAAACATTGGTTTCCCCGAGACTTCTGGCTTCATGACCTGAACAGCTAGTAAATTCTTCAGCTTGATGGTATGCAGATGGCAGTTAAACCACGTAGGCTCCAATCATGCAAACCAAGTTAATATCCCTGTCTTATAATTATAATATAGTCTATTGGAGCAGAACCCTGATAAATATACCCAGCCATGTAGCCTCTGGACACTGCTAGTGGTGACCCTCCTCTGCCTCTAAGCATCTCAGTCTTTCACTGTCCACAATTGTGACTGGAAAAGTATATGTTCTATAGAACTGAAATTGGCTTCTGCACCTAACCATTCATGATCTGCATTAGTGCTAATTCCCAGCTAAATCTACCTAAAACTTTCACCATTTCAGGGTAATAATGGTTCTACTGTATAAGGAAACTAGAGATACCAAACTCTAACAACAACAGTTGACAAAAGAACAGCAAAAGAATGACAGAGCATATTCATGAAATGAATTTCCTACCAATTACAGAAAAGTCATTTCCTGAACATTTCAATTATTACAATTGAGAAAAAGAATCAAAGCAATCATTTTTACAAAAACCTATGCCTTACAAACTTGTGCATTTTATGAGAGCAAATGACTAGAGCAGAAGCCTCTTACACCTGGCTCCAAGGTACCTTTTTGCCATTAACACACACAACATGCACACACTTCATACATTTCTTTTGATGAACATTCAAGCCTTCCACATGCCAGGCATTGTCAAGATGCTACCCAGAACACAAAGTGGTCAGGGACAGCAAGGTGACACTCCAGACTTGAGCAGGCATATTGGCAGGCCTGGAGTCCATACCTGATTGATGGTCTTCTCCATCTGCACCAAGCCCAGGTTTGGGAGTGTGTTCTTTATGAAGTCCACTATGGTTTCCAGGTTCTCATGCTGTAGAATCAAGGGCTTATGGCTTCCCAAAAGACTCAAAGCCACTTTAAATATGACCTCTGATCCCTGAAGGAAGATCATATCTAGGAAGACAAAGTGCGGAGTTAAGCCCTGCCAGTTCCTGGAGGAATACCATTCTGTTTTCTCTTCCTCACATCATGGAGCAGAAGGGCAGGAAATATAAGTTGTAACAAAGTTATAATTTATAATAAATATATCACAAATTTTGTTTGCTTTTTAAGAGCCTGTTATTTCAGACAGAGTTGTCAAGACAATACTGCAAATGATACTAATTAAAAAACAACAGATAAATATATATTTTCATATATCAGGTTTTGCCATATTTCCAGATAAAAACATTTCTACTCTGAAAATCAATTAAATTGAAGAGAGCTTCAAAGTTGAGAAAATTTTTATTAATTTATAATTTTTTTCTACAGGAACGATTCTGATTTTAGAATTCTACATTTTAAAGGAGTTATCAAAACATGTTTTAAAAAAAGAGTATTATTTGTGTGTGTGTGTATTTGTTGAATGTGAAGGTCTATATGCCTGTGTGCATTCATGGAGGGCAGAAGAGGATATCTGGTGTCCTCTTTTGCTCCCCACATATTCCTTTGAGGAAGGGTCTCTTCCTAAACCCAAGGGTCACGTTTCCTTGTCTAGGGTAAAAGCCAGTCTGCTTCAGATACTGCTGCTGTCTCGGTCCCACTGGGCAGGGGTTACAGGAATGTATGGGATGCCCAGCTAGTCCTCATGACTGCGTAACAAGAGCTCTTAACCACGGAGCCATCTCTCTCCAGCACTAAAACACGTTTTCATTAGTAAAGCTGAAAGATTTGTACAGATAGGGAATTATATTTAGAAATAAAAGATGGAGTAAAAAGATGCTTGAGGCCTTTAACAGGCCAACAAAATTTCAAAGGCGCAGTGAACTTCATTGTAATAATGGAGGCAAGAGCATTCTGTCTGAGGACTTTTAAGTTGGTTGAGGCTACTTTCCAGTTCTTGCTGTGTTTTCTCATGATGGCTGCCAAATCACAGCAATTCCTATTCTGAATTTATACAGTCGGGTGAGACAGGCAACAGGCTAAGCAGCCATCCCCATGGTCTCCCCCTTCTCCTGGAATAGAAGCCATTACAGAACGAGAATCAGTGTCCTAGAGCTAAAACACAGAGTGGAAAGCTGGTTATGGGATGATTTGACTCAGGCAAGTTTGATCTAGTAGCTGGAATAAAGTTAAATAAAATAAATAAGAAATAAATAAGAAAGAAGTTAAAAACAAAAGTATAAATGTAACTCAGAACAGCCAGTCTCAGTCTCCCTCCCTCTCTGCCACCCTTTATCCCACCCTTGACTGTAGCACAGTGGAAAAGATGAAGAAATGGCAAACTGTTCAACCACAGAAATCAAGGCAAAACAAAAGCACCCTAGAGGAAGAACCCCTGAGATGCCTCTTCGCATGGGTCAGCATGACAGCACGTAAAAGCTGTTCACAGATTGGAACATGAAGTGTTGGGGACTGCTGCGCAGGTGACAAACTGAGTCAGAGCAGTACCTCCTGGCCACAGCACAGGAGGAGAAGGGCTGATCTTCATGCCTACTCAGCAGGTTAGCTCTCAAGATGCTGATACTTTAACCAAGTCCTTGGACCTTGCAGACGGAGTTGGTGCCAACTGGGATGGCCTGGGCTGGGAAATGAGGGCACCAAGTGCACCTTGTAGCTCTGACCACATGGGGAGCTCTCAGCTACCACAGACACCGCAGCTGCTCAGGGATCAGGGTGGCCCTAGCAATGGGACAATCTGCTTCTTTCTTAGGGTCTATTGTTGAGGCTCAGACACTAACTCAGAGAAATACCTATGTCTGTGAGATTTGAGTAGTTTAGAGAAAGTATATATACACCAAAGCAGTGTCAGTAGACCTGTGACACTGAAGAATACCACTACAAGATTTATTTTTATTTGTGTGTGTGTCTGTGTGCATGTGCACATGCCTGGAGAGGCCAGAAGAGGACACCAGATCCACTGGAGCCAGTTACAGACAGTTGTGAGCTGCATGGTATGGGTGCTGGGAACTGAACTTGGGTCCTCTGGAAGAGCAGTAAGCTCTCTTCACTGGTGAGCCATCTCTCCAGCTCTTACAGGATTTTTTGTTTGTTTGTTTTTGTTTTTGTCGAGACAGGGTCTCTCTGTTGTAACTCTGGCTGTCCTGGAACTCACTCTGTAGACCAGGCTGGCCTCGAACTCACAGAGATCTGCCTGCCTCTGCCTCCCGAGTGCTGGGGTTAAAGGCATGCACCCCTACCACCCAGCTACAGGATGCATTTTTAAACAGAAATGTTTTGTAAAAAAAACAAGCACAATGATAAAAGTTTTATTTACTCTGAAAGACTTTAAACCTAATTTTTAAATAATCATAAAAATGTTACCTCCAATCCAAACCCACTGTGCCAGTCCAACTATTTCTATTTTGTTCATCTTCCCATCCCCACACATCGGTATTCAGAAATTTTTAAAAAACAACAGTAACTGTCCTTAGGAAAGCATGCTAATGCCTTGCACTGGACAGCCACTGCAGACACAGTGGACAAGGATGGCCTGCAGTGCCCTGCCTCGGAGCTCTGGCACAGCTTCCCATTTCCTCTTGGGCTCTTCCCTTTCTTCTCTGCATTTTCAAGCCGTTCAGAAACAGGCAGGGAGTGGAGGAAACTGTAGGTTTAGCTGATCCCACCACACGCTTATTACTTGCTGAGGGCAACACAACCACTTTCCCTTGAAGACATTTACCACAGCCCTGGTACTGTGCTCCATCACACCTGGGTCCCCTATTTACAACCCTGCTTTCTGCAGTGCAATTTCCCTTGGTGATCTGGCATCTCTCTTCCAACCACATGACTCTGTCAAGGGCAACTACTCCCTCCCCTGTGATGACCACCGTTCAGGCAGATTTTGCAAAAGCACACTGTTGCCCCTATGCTATACTGTGTGCAGAGACGATAGTTCCTTGGCCACAGAACAATGCCTATTGTCTACTCTATTTTCATCCTAAAGCTTCTCTGTGTCACAGGTGGCATCTGTGCCTTGTGTCAAGCCCTCAATTTTATGCTCCATCTTCATCTTTTCAGCAGGGTATTGTATGGAAGGACCAGAAGCCCAACCTGCAGCCTGCCAGCTCTCATTTTTTCCCAAAGGTAGAAATGGTCAGAAAGCGAACAGAGCCAGGTGGTGGCAGTGCAGGCCTTTAATCCTATCAGGATTAAAGGAGGCAGAGGCATATGGATCTCTGTGAGCTCAAGGCCAGCCTGTGTCTATGGAGTGAGTTCCAGGACAGCCAGAGTTACAACAGAGAAACCCCTCTTGAAAAACAAAAAAACAAACAAACAAAAAAAAAACAAAAAAACCCACCAAAAACCAAAAGAGAGAAAAGATAGTGAACAGAGCAAGTTTTTCTTTTCCTTTATTTTTTAAAAATTTTATAATTTGCCTGTGTATGTGCATGTGTGTGCAAGTGCTTGTAAAGGCCAGGAGAGGCCATGAGATCCCCTGGAACTGGAGTTACAGACAGTTGTGAGCTGCCTGACCTGGGTGCTGGAACTGAACTTGGGTCCCTGCAAGAGCAGTATGTGCTCTTAACCTTGGAACCCATCTCTTCAGCCCGAGAGCAGGCATTTCTTGCTCGGTCCCTGCTCAAATCAAACTAGAAACATACAGACCATGGGGCACTGGACTAGAGGACTGAATCTAGCCGAGTGTGATCACCATGAACTTCAGGCATATACACTGACAGCAGCTGCCCTCTCAAGCAGCACGCCCTTTTTTGTGGTGACCTAGTAATTAATATGGGAGCTATGCTAGTATAAGCTGGGAATCTTTTTGCATCTATCTATCTATCTATCTATCTATCTATCTATCTATCTACTTATCTAATTTATTTATTCGTATGTATGCCATGGCACTCAAGTGAAAGTCAGAGACAATGCAGAAGTCAGATCTCTCCTTCTACCATGTGGACTCTGGGGACCCAATTCATGTCATCAGCTTGGTCAGCCAAAAACCTTTAGTTGCTGGCCTTGCAAACTCAGAATCTTCTACTCATGCATAAAATAGAGAATTGTCAACAAAGGTTCATTTGCTTTAGGATTTTCCAGATTTAAAGGTTTATAATGAAAACAGTCCCAGGACAGAAAGGTCTAAGAGACTGAATGGCAGGAACATACAACTAAGCTGTTGATCAGTATGGAGCTCAGCCAACAGTCACCACTGATATAAATGAAAATGGCTTTGAAAAAAATCTACTTTTCAGTGCAACTGGCTGAGATTTAAATCCTGAAGCCTGAGATGGACTGCACCAAAAACACCCAGTAGTGATGTCATAGCACAGAGCCTTCCTTGGGATGCTGCTTCCTGCCTGCACCCCCCAGGAGCCCTTGTTAGTCATTCAGGAACTCACTAATACAGCAAGGAGGCTGTGGGATCCAGGAATTTTGCAGACATTGGCATCTTTAGGCACACTGTATATAAAACTCAAAGACTCATCACTCCTTCAGAGGAAAACATCCTGCCTGAACTGGTTTCAGCTTTTATTATTAGAATTTAAGTCACGAGAATGTGCTGCACAGAGCTCCAAACTATTCTGCAGCAGAAAGGCTCTCATCTCCAGGGTGAGGCTGCTTGTTTTTCCACGTCCTTCAGCTTACACAGCCTAAGACTGCTCTCTTAGAGCCCAGAACTCTTTCTCTGCAGGTGGCAGCTCCATTCTGGCCTGGCCAGGGCACCTCACTCATCCATCAGAGCTGAGTCCGTGGTCAGTCCAGCCCCCTTGGCAGTTTCTCCACAAAGCATGGAATTTAACTTCTCAGCTGTTTTCAGACTATCAACAACCAGCTCCCCCTGCTCCCTGCTCAGTTCTAGTCCTCACATGACCTGCAGAGCCTAAGGATTAAGCAAGAGAGGGTAAGTGGGGTAGGAGCATCTCATACCCATTTCCAAGGTACAGGAAACAGAAACTCAGAAAGGCTGAAGCTCACAGCTTTTGAGCCAGCAACTCTTTAGTCAGTATAGATGACAAACACCCAGTTTTAAGGATTTTATTTTTGACCTATGGTCTGAACATCATTATATCTCATAATTTGCCTAACTGTAAGATAGCTTTTACTATATATCTTACTTTAGTAATTCCCCTCCCCCACAAAGCTAGAGAATAAAAATCAATTGGAGACAGAAAAATGAAAAAGGAGGTCATGAGCATTTTAAGATTACAGATTCCTGTCACAGACAGGGAGTCTTCTAAGGTTTTTGTGGACAGAAGTAAAGTTCAGCCCTCTACTGGGAGGTGAGGGGAATGGAAGCCAATACTCACTTGACTCAAAAAACAAGTGTTATGGGCTGGAGAGATGGCTCAGTGGTTAAGAGTGCTCGCTGCTCCTCCAGAGGACCCAAGTTCAATTCCTAGCATCTGTGTCAGGCAGTTCATACTACTTGTAACTCCACTTTCAAAGGACAGAAAGAGGGTATCATTCCCTCTTCTGGTCTCTTAGACATTTACAAACACATGGTATACACATATACACATAAATAAAAATAGGCCAAAAAGCAAGTTTTAGCATTTTTAGAATTTAGAATCATAAGATGTCTATTCAATGTACATGTAAAACAGTGTGCGATCAATGCTTTTGAAACTGTCTTAAGATGCTCTGGATGGGCTGGAGAGATGGTAAGCACTTGCCATGTAAGCATGAGGAACTGGGTTTGGAAACCTAGTGCCCACATAAAAACTGGGAATCATGGCACAGGCCTATAATCCCAGTTCTGGAGAGGTAGAGACAGGAGATTCTCTGGGGCTTACTGGCTAGGCAATCAAGCCAATCAATGAGGGGCACTATCTCAAAAAATAATACAAAGAGGGATAATAGAAGATATCTGATATCATCCTCTGGCTGCCACATGCGTGAGCATTCAATATAAACACACATGCATACATACACACATGTAGGTATACACACACACACACACACACACACACACACACACACAGATATCCTCCATGATTCTAAAAATAAATCTTTAAAAGTATGAGATTATATGCGTTTGAAAGTAGAAGAGGTGACTAATGGGGGGGGGGTTTCTGTGTGGAGCAGAATCTGACCTGCACTCACAAGGCAAGGGCTCCTAGGCAAGGCCCAGGGTTATCAGATGTCAAGCAGGACTTGAGTCTCCAAACCAAGTGTAACTAAACAGTTATAAAAACCAAGCAGACTACCACAGGGTACAATAAACGCTGCCTAATGACAGGAGAATGCTGGCAAGCAGACGGATGGAGGAAGCTCACCAAAGACTCTGGCTACAAAGCCGAGTGGGAATTGTGAGGCGAACACAGTGAGGAACCAGGGAGCTGCGTAGAGGCTAGGTCCGATCTCGTGCTCTTCCAGGTGGTTGTAGAGGTCTCTGTGGTAGTCGTGGAGGAGCCGTGACAGCTGGTACATCTGGATCTGCAAGAACACACATCCACAGGGGCTAGGAGTTATGTACCTTCTACATGTAGGGACTTACTCATCTCATGGGATAGGAGGGGGTTTTTAGACCTGTTTAGCCCTACTTGGTTTAGGGTTAGGGTTAGAATTAGGGTTAGGGAACCCTGCTGGGAAATGAACAAATGAACATGTCTGCTGACAGTTAAGCAATGCTTAGGGACACTCCCAGATCAGGGCCTAGAGTTTTTTCCACCTCTGGAAAGCAGCAAGCACAGCGCTTGTCAAGGTAGGCACACTCCCGTGTTTGGTTTCTCTCCTTACTTCTCTGCCTCACTCACTACCTGGAAGCAGGGCTAGAACCCTTGGAAAAGCACTCAACTACTGAGCTACAACCCTAGACTTGTTAGTTTTTGAAACAGTGACTCACTATGTAGCACAGACTAAACTTATTGTATAGGCCAGGACATTCTACAACTTTGGATTCTTCTGCTCAGCTTCCTAAAAGTGGGGCTTATAGCACCAAGCCCATCTTGGTTTCTTTTGATAAACTTGTTCGTTCATCAAATACTGAGAGGGTTTCTATTCCATTCCAGGCACTGCTAGAAATTAGGGACACAGCTCGACAAAAATCTCCTCTCACTAAGGAAGTCAGAACATGAGAAGGCAGGAAGTAAATAACTAGGGTGATTTATGGCAGGAAATGTGTTGTCCTGAAGGCTTGAGACAGGATAGCATGAAATGGTGTGTCTAGGATAAACGTGGGGGGACCCAGAGTCAGCAAAGGCAGGAAGAACTTCTGGAACTGAACCCTGGATGACAGGGTAGGGGTGGAGAGAGGATCCCAGGCAGAGGAAAGAGCAGATCACAGGCTTGGAGGCACCAGTTACAGTTTTAGGAGGCTACGAGAAGGGATAGGAGTTAAGGTGCTGGAGCCAGATAGGCCTGGATTTAAGTTCCACCTCTGTCATTGCCTAGCTGTGTGCTCTGGACCAACTTCATAATCCACTTGAGCCTCAGTTTTCCTGACTACAAGCTGAGCCAATTAACATCATCGTCCTGAGAGCCATCATGGCAATCACAGGGAGCAACACCTAACACGGAATGAGTTACTAGCAGTGACAGCCATCAGTGGACAAGAACCTAGATCTGCTCAAAGAGGAATGATGCATATCACAGGGATGCTTGATACCTGTAAAATAATCATGTCTGGCCGATACTGTTTCCGCAGCCCCATGTCAAACATGAGGAACTTGAGCATCTTGAACGCTTCTTCCTCACTCATATGAAGAAGCAAAATGCCTGCCACAAAGCTGAGACCTTGGCAGTATCCTACTTCCTGGTCCAGAAGCGAGTAGGCCTTCAGAATGTTGTAAAGTGACAGCTGACCTGCTCCAAGCTGAGCAGAGAAGTACGGATGTGTCGGAAAGGTTCGCCCTGGGGAAAAAAAATACAGGTCAGGTGTAGCATAGAAGAGGCCCACTGAAGCAGAAAAGCAGTGTACTTCAGGTTAAGGGAACAAGATCTTCAGGCGATGAGTCATAACATCAGTGTGTCTCTGGGATCACCTCTGCTCTGTGGATGTGGACAGAGGGTGGGTCCTGGGATAAACAATTGCAACGAAGACCTAGCAACTTATCAAGTTTCATTGTGTTTAGTTTTCTGAGACTGGGTCTGTCTGTATCCCTGGCTGGCCTGGAACTTGCTGTATAGAGCAGACTGGCCTCTAACTCACAGAGAGCAGCCCATCCTCTCCCTCCCAAGTGCTAGAATTAAGCATGTGTTCCACCATGCCCAGTGATTTTTTTTTTTTTTAAAGTGGTGGTTTAGGTAAAAGAAATTATAACTACCTTTCATCCAGTGTCTGTGTTTCAATAAGAACAACAACAAGAGCTGCCTGTCCTGACAACAGAACCTCACCTAAGAGCATGGCCCTTTCTAGACATCAACCCTAGCCAGTGCCATTCCAATGCTGTGACAGACCCTTCCCACCAGCTTTTTCAGACCATGAGTTCTGTCCTCAAGTGGGTCTCACCACACGGTACTTACTTCTACACTTTTCAACTGTAGGCTGAGATTTAAGACAGGCCAAGGGGCAGTAGGTGTTTTCCTTTACACAAAACAGTGACTTTCTGGAAAGTGGTTAAAAGTGGGCCCTAAAATTATGATTATTTCCACAAAGTTGGCATCAAAATAAAAAAGACATGGGCCATGAGAGGGCTCAG
This sequence comes from Cricetomys ansorgei, assembly GCA_026225945.1. Taxonomy (NCBI): domain Eukaryota; kingdom Metazoa; phylum Chordata; class Mammalia; order Rodentia; family Nesomyidae; genus Cricetomys; species Cricetomys ansorgei. The sequence continues at coordinate 986,355 of JAMJFZ010001868.1, read as the reverse complement.
TGGGTCATCAAGCTGACAACCTGAGTTTGATCTCTAGGACCCACATGGTAGAAGAAGAGAACTTACTCTCACAAGCTGTCCTCTAATCAATACATGTGCTATGGCACACGTGTGTACACAGATGCAAAAACTAAACATTTAAAAGGTGGCACTTTTTGTTTGTTTTTGCCTTGTTTCATTCAGGAGGCTTTTATCGTCAAGTTCCCTTGTGACCTCCTAGTAAGAGATAGATGGAGAAGAGGGTTTCTAAGGAACAAGAAAGCACCTGGTTACGCTCAGAGGTGCACGGGTCCAGCTTGGACACAGGGAAGAAACACAGCCTGGCTGGCCATCAAAGGCAGCAGGTGCATCTGGGACACAGCAACTGCTAGCCATAGTTGCTGAACAGCCTCAGTAGGGGCGGGGGGTGGGGGGTGGATATATCTACAGGTTGATTCTATTAAATAAGCTATGAAAGTTGTTTTTAAAACTATAACACAATGTCATATTCATCACTGATTTTCTTTCAGAAAATTGTTGTTTTTCATTGTATGTTTATATGGTGAGTTAATTATAGCTATATCAAAATAAATACATATTTTTAACTTTGTCAGATTTAATTTCTACTGTAGTAAATATTAATACAACATTTCCAAAATAAGCCAAAGCTCTTTGGGCTACTCAATTTTAAAAGAAGAAGATATCCTGACCTTCCAAGTTAGAAAAAATTTGTTCTAGGCAAACAAAGCTTATTCATTTTCCTGGCTACAAATCAAAAAAAAAAAAAAAAAAAAAAAAAAAAAAAAAAAGAGGCAAAGGCAGGCTACTGGGAAGAGAATGGACCACTTGGATTAAAAATGTTACCTGGACAACCCACCCTCATGAAGCCAATGTTAGTGTAGCAGCCCTCCAGTCATGGTCAGAAGGCATTAAGCCAGCACCAGGAGGGAGAGAGTGGCATACTTCCTAAGGCTTTCGTAAGGCCCTGCTGAAGCAGAGCCATGGCCTTGTGTGGTGCGTATCCAAGGGCACTGCCAGCCCACTGTGAAACATTGCTTACTCAAAGCTGGGTGACTCTAGGTACAACTCTGCCAGCTGTTTGCTATGTTTGTCCAAACTCTGGGAACAATAACATTAAAGTCCAGGTTTCTCTTGCAACTCCTAGCCAGGCCAAACAACCTCTAGGTACAACAATGGCTCTGGAAGACTCTTGCCAATGTAGGGTAAGTAGAAACTGAGGAGTCCTTGCACAAATCCATTAGAATAAGGAGACTTCTTTCTTCAGTAAACTATTCTTTATAATTTACCATGAGGTAGAGAATTCCAGATTCTTCCAGTCTCTGCTAAAGGAGATGCTACCTTCACAGACCAAGAGAGATTGTTAAATGGAAACTGTCAAATGGACACAACAAACCTCCTGTAGGTTGGGGGAGACGGCTGAGTAAGAGCATTTGTTGCACAAACACAGAAAACTGAGTTCAAACCCCCCAGACTCCACATAAAAAGCTGGGTGTGGTCACATGCATTCCTTTAATTCCAGCATTGTGGGTGGGTGGAGACAGGAGGATTGCCAGCCTTGTTGGTCTCTAGCTTAGCTCCAGGATCAGAGAGAGACCGTCTCAAAGGCATAAGGCAGAAAGTGATGGAACAGGATACCAGATGTCTTTGGACTCTGTATGTGTGCCCTCCCACTAAAATGCACTTCCTAAAGTGCACAGCACATCTAGCTGCTCAAGAGGACACTTTGCAATTGCAGCTAATGGCACAGCTGAGTTCTTTCCTAAGTGCTGAAGTTTCCAGACCCATCAGAGTGAGCACAGTGACTGCTGGGACTAGCTCTCGGGGGCTCTGCATGTGAGCACCTGTGCCAACCTGCCACCTGCGACTTCAGGTTGGCAGCTTCAACCTGGGTTTGCTGCTGTTTGGTTTCTTTCTCCCCTAGTGAATCAAGACAAGCCAGCCCTGCCTGTGGGAGTCATGACACTGACAGTGAACACCAGACCTCTCTGGAGAAGGCTGCCAAACAGTTGCGGCAGACCACTGACTGGCGAGAAGGTGCAGGAAGATTTCAGACAACTGAGGAAGGAAGGAAACTACACTCCACTTTACTCATTTTATTGCTCACACTTTGTTCTATCACTGCGACGTTCCAGGGGCCTTTGTTTCTTTTGTTGTTGCTGTGATGAAATATTCTGACAAAGGAACCTTGAGCGGAAGGATTTATCTGAGTTTACAGTTGAGGTATAGTCTGTTACAGGAGGGGAGTCAAGGCAGCAGGAGCTGGAAGCAGCTTACATCAGAAGCACACACTCTTTGGAATAGTTCGTGGAGCTGTTGGTGCAGGAATTTATTAGACTCTGGAACTGTGATGTTTAACTGCCTTCCACAGAACACAGTCTGGTCTCAAACTGGACAGACAGGCTAGTGCTAGCATAGCTGCATGACAAGTTCTAGGCAGGTTTCTGTCTTTTGCCATGAAGGTTTTTAACTGTCCTACAGTACCTCTTAGTAACAAAGGCCTACTCATCTTTTATGAAATCTAAAAATACACAGAGAAAATTCTTTCTCAAGTTTGAAGCATCTAGTTAAAAACACATTAAGTGGAAAGAGAATCCATTATAGCACCTGGCCTGGATCCGCTAAGTGGCCATTCTGGGCATGTGCCTGCCTCTCATGGGGCACAGGCAGGGCTGGCTTGTCTGGGTTCACTGGGGGAGAAAGAAACCAAGCAACAGCAATATTTCTGAGATCAGAAATGCTGGCATACTTGTAATTGAAGCAACTGGGAAGCTGAGGCAGGAAGACCTTGGGCTTGGACCACATAGTGAGATCCCGACTCAAGGAAAGAGCAGCAAAGTTACTGTAGCATACTGAGAGACTCATGAGACCCTTGCAGAGTCTCTACAGTGCCACACTTTTTATATGGTAACAACTCACAAAAATGAGACTGTAAGGAGCTAATACAGAGACAAGAGGGGCAGTTCCAGCTCCTGCTGTGGCTTAATGGGTTCTGTGTCTCTAGACTGGACTGCGCTCTTCCTACCAAGTACCTCCATCAAGGGAAAGGCTGCACAGAGTTACCAGGTGGAGGTAGATAACTGCCGTCAAACCAGGGTGGGTGTCAAGGAGGATGTTTGGGCCTCCCAGGATCCCCCGATAACAGAATCTGAAAGCAGAATCTGAACAAGGAGCCCCAGGCAGAAGGCAGGGTTTTGGCAGTATATGCTACCCACCCAGGATGGACAGACACAGAGCCAAGAGGAGAAAGCCTGTAGACCTCAGAAGGTCAGGCCAATGGATGTAGCTGGAGATGGGTGAAGAGCCAAGTGGCACCTGCTAAACCTGACAGCAGCTTTCTCCTGGCTGGCTGTGGTCTGTGCTAAGAGGGAGGCAGAGGGCAACAAGAAAGGAAGCAGTCAGCAGAGCCAGGACACAGGCAGCGAGGCACAAAGAGCAAGCACGTCCCCCAGCTCCTGGGCCTCATGTATCACTTCCAGAGTGAACTAACCACACAGTCCACACAAGACTGTGTAAAGATAAAGGCAGGCCACATTTGAAATCACACTTTTATAACCTAGAGAACGTGACCAAATATAAGGTCTACTATTTTTACTCTGTGAAGGAACAAATCTTGCAAAAAGCTGTGTAAGTAAAAGGCCAATTTCATAAAATAAAGCAAGAGACAGGAAAATAAACCTATGAAAAGCCAAAATACTTCCTATCAATGGTGCTTTTTCTTCCAGCCACTACAGGAAAGTCACTTTCAAAGAAACAGAATGTGACATCACTCTATACCACACACCTTTACTGGGCCGGAGTCAGTCACAGTATAGACAAAATATACACTGTGGACTTTAGTCCAACACCAGTTGGTGTGAGGCGAGGTCTGTCACGGCAGAGCTGGAGGCCTTCTGTGCCAGGCCTACTTAATGTCAACTCATAGCAGAGCAGAAGCCCTGCAGAAGGGCACCTGGACTCCACCACTGGGACTGGGCCAGCCAGGACTTCTGGTTCACACAGGGACAGGAGCTGATGCTGGCGGGGTCCCTGGATAAGTCCTGGGAGCCTGGTAGAGGTTAACTTGGGACATGGATTACTGCAGATAGAGGCTCTTCGGGCCCTTGGGAGGATGTCTAGAGGTCCTCCAAAGTGGAGGCCAGGCCAGTACTAGGCCAGAGGTGAGGCAGGAGAAGGCTCAACACAGTGGGGGCTGGGTGCAGCTGGCTTGGGAGCAGAAGGGAGAGGGCGGAGCTGAAAAGGGGCAGAGGGCTGTGAATCAGGGGAGAGGCAACTGAGCTGGGGCTCAGACAAACATTGCTTCCTCAGGAAAGCCCTGGCTGCTGGGGTGGGGTGGGGGTGGGGGTGTGTGGCCAGGCTGGACTTCATTCTCTTTCTGCAGAAAAGTGATGACACCCACGCAGTCTGAGCTAGAGGACTGACGGAGTCCAGGAGGAGAAAGGCATGCAGACAGAAAGCAGCCAATGAAACAAAACGCAAAACAGAATCTCTTCCCGGCTTCCTTTCGCCATTCCGTGCTACGGATGAGGAGAAGAAAGGAGAGAGATCTGGCTGTTCTCCCCTTCCATGCTATAGAGGGGGAGAAGGAAGGAGAAAGATCTGGGTGCTTTCCCCTTCCATGCTGTGGAGGAGAAGGAAGGAGAGAGATCTGGGCGCTCTCTTTCACACGCCAACCCCCCCCCCCCCCCCCCCCCGTTTAGTTCTCAGCTCCTTTCACATGACAGGAACATGATATCACTGCTTTTGTTACTTACTGCATGAACAAATTCAGCTTCTGCCAATGTACAAACAGTCATCCTCAGGGCCACTAGGCTCTGGCTGGAGGCCAGACATACCTGTTGCCATCACCCTTCACCTGCTGAGCTTGTGAGTCTTAGGGATGGCGGATAGAGGGTAGAGGTCCTGGCACCTCTGTTCTGATGATTATGTGACCTGACTGCCCAGTGCCTCAGTTTCCCCATTTCTTAGGCTAGAGGGTCAGTTTCCTAGAGAAGCTGTGAGAGTGCAGTGCCTCACAATCAACATTGCAGAAAAATATACTGAGTACCTACTATGTGTCAGGCACTGTCCTTGGAGTTGAGAGCATACTGTAATACAGCACAAGAACAGTCCACGGAGGGCTGCTAGAGGAAAACTAGAGGTTAGAGGGGAAGATTCTCCTGTCATAGTGCTTATTGGCAAATTAATTATGAGTCCTTGAGCAAGTTGTGTAACCTCTCTGTGCACTTACCTACATGAGTTGTGAAGATTAAAAGAACTGGATTAAGTAACTTCATATAGCATTCAACTCAAGGCACAGTTAAGTATTAGCATTAAATAATAACTGCAGTAATCACTGTCACCACCACACCACCACCACCACCACCTCCACCACCACCACCACCACCACCACCTCCACCACCACACCACCACCTCCACCACCTCCACCTCCACCACCACCACCACCACCTCCACCTCCACCACCACCACCACCACCACCACCTCCACCACCACCACCACCACCACCACCTCCACCTCCACCACCACCACCACCTCCACCACCACCACCACACCACCACCACCACCACCACCACCACCACCTCCACCTCCACCTCCACCACCACCACCACCACCACCTCCACCTCCACCTCCACCACCACCTCCACCTCCACCACCACCAGAGTGTTGAGTATTAAGGGAAAAAAAGCATGGGGTGAAAAGTATGTGCTCATAAGAGCCATCCCCCCACCCCCAGCCTGCATGTGGAAGAAGCTACAGTCTGGGATAGTTCTGAAAGATGACATTTAAAGTTAGCATTACAGAGAAGCCTGAAGATAGTGCAAAGCAGGGGCCCTGGAGGGATGGCCTCAGCATCTAAAACTAGCATTCTAGAAGCAGGACCATACTCTCCACCAGGAGCATATGAACTACAGCAATGGAGCTGGCTCCCCACAGCGGAGACAGGCCCTGTGTGCAGAGAGGGCTCCCAGCCACCTCCACCCCTGAGCAAGAGGGTCTCTTGTTCAACGTGATTACATTCTAAGTCAGCTAAGACACCAGACTCACTCCTTCCTTTTTGTATCTTTAAGCTATTCCAGAAATGAGGTATTGCCCATTTTCCAAGATGAAGTTGCAAACACACAGCTTTCTACAATTTTCTTGACAAATTCTGTTTGTATACCAGTCCAGAGAATGCTTCTAAACCTAAATCAAGCCAGTGTGTTTCCCAGAATGCTCCTTCCGTGGGCTGTAAACCATCCCTTCGAAATGTGACTTACTGAACTAAACCAGAGTTACATCTTAATGAACAGCCTTAATGACCACTTACACCCTCACACCCCACAACATGCTGAGCAGAATAAGCTAGCCACTATGCAGAAAGGGAGATGCTTGTGCCCTCTCAGAGGGCATTGTGATCACTCTAGAGTTTGAAATGAAAACTCCCAGCATTCAGTTTCAATCGCTAACCCCAATGGTTAGCAGTCACTGAATGGCCCGGTCAGTCTCTGCAGAGTTCTCAAGCGTGGAACATCCACGCCTGTCTCCAGTGGAGGACGGACTCACCGAGATCAATGAGAATGGCATGCTGGTGGGAGGTCAGCTTCTTCAAGAGCTCCTTGTAGGGCACATCCACTGGCTGCTGTTTACAGGGAAATGGATGTTTAAGGTGGAACTGCTCAGCTAGAAATTTCCAGATCTCACCGCGGTGATGACGTGGCACACCTTTTAACAGAGGGAGGAGTGGAAGATGTTAAACCAGACTTTATGCACAGAATTCAACTCACTGATAAAACATGAGTTGTGTGTCCTATCATTGCTGCAAATTCTTTGTGTGCGTGTGTGTGTGCGCGCGTGTGTACATGCAAGCATGGGTACATATATTGCAGCAACAGGAAACTAACATATCCTAACAGTTGCTTTCTTATATCCATTCTACCTCTTTTCTCTTTCCTTACCACTCCTGCTCAGATCTATGTCTTAGATGCATGTGTACACGTACACACACGTACATGTATGTACACGTACGTACACACACACAGAGGGAGAGAGAAATCTTCAAACCCTGACTAAAAGCAAACAGTGAACTAGATCATGGTCAGCATGATGAGTGATTTATAGAGGGGCTTTTTTACCAAACAGTTCCTGTCAAACTGGAAATTCTGCCCAAGTTAGGAGATGTCCAATTTCCTCTTTTTACTAAATCATTCCCATTATCTTATCAGGATTTATTTGCAGGGAGAAAGTGAATACTGGCCATGTCACCAGAGACTGCCAGATTTTCTCATTTTGCAGAATTAGCTGAGCCTGAGATTTAAAGCAAAAAGTTATAAAGTCAGACCCAGTGCTTTAACTCAAAATATCCTGGAACACCCTCCCAGTGCTCAGTTTTGTTTTATTCCTAACTTAAGGGGAAACCTGGTCACAGAAGAACAGCAGGCAGAGAATTCTACCTGAATCAGCCACCTATAACCTAGACATCTGCAAATGCATTGTGGGAGTTTCTCTATGTAGACACAATACTAATTTTGTGTGAGACTGAGTATTGTACTCCTTTCACATACAGAGACATCCACTGTATTGTTCCCAGGAATAGTCATGGGGTGGTCACGTGGCTGGGTCACTTTGTTTTGGTTTTAGCTACTAAAAAATAGGAAAATAAGCATTCTTATTGTAGCAATCTGTGGCTGATTAAATTTCTAGAGTAAGTTTCTGGGAATTGCACAGCTGGGTTAAAGGTAAGTGGAGTCTGCATCTGACCCATTCTGCTGATTGCTCCCATGGCCACTTCACATTAACATCCTGAGAAAAACAGCTATTTGCTTCTAGAAGCATTCTGTACCCTGCTCTCTTTCGAGAAACCATTTGAAGCACATCAAATTTTGAATTACTTAATATTCCACAGAATTCTTTGTTTTCCCAAGCTGACTCCTTAATCCTGCTACTCCCAACTGATGTTAACTTGGAAAAGTTTCTAAGCCCCTGTTAGGAGGAAAGGCCTCCTCACCCACACAAGGACTGTCCTCTCTTTCACAGTCTCTGAGGTGACTTAGCTTCTGCTTGAAGGCTGAAGTCATGGTTTTGGTTTAATATCATGTGAGAAGTCTGAGGCTCAGCTGAACAGCAGCCATCTGTTTGAAGTTGCTAAGTCTTCATGTGTTGAAACTGGATGACCGAGCCTCTGACTGTTAGCATTCCTTCAGGGAGTGCCCAAGTCAGAGACGTCAAAAGGAAGTCTAGATCAGCCCCGGCTTACCCTAGCCTATGAAGTGTCCCACAGCCCTGCCTAACTCCAGCCCACAGGGTCCAGATATCTGGAACCTACCACCCCCTCACCAAAGGGAACAAGAAATTCATGCCCAGGTTCCAGGCCTCTGAGAGACTCAAAGGTTTGGAGCAGCTGCCAGAGACTAGACAACTGCTTCTGGGGTGCCACTTTAGAGCATCACCTAGTTATCCGTAAGGGAAAGATGGGTGCATTCATCTCTGCTTTCTAATTTTCCAAAACAGCTATCTGTAACCACCCAGTGTAAAGGTCATACTGCAGCAGCTGCTATGGGTGCAAAAACAACCAGACTGCAGGACAGTGCAAGAGATTGGGCCAGGCTTCTCCTGCTGTCAGCCAGGACCCAGAAATGCAGGAAGTTGAAGACACTTGCCAGGGTCACACTGGTAGCTGCTGCCTCTGTAGAACATGCCTCCAGCCCCATCCCACACACACCTGGGGCTTGAGAACAGCACTTTGAGGCTTGGCTCAACCAGAGGCAGCTTGGCATGGTGGTGAGAACTCCATGCTGAAGGCCTGAGGCCACTATCACCCAAGTCTCTTTAATCTATGGGATGGGAAGGTCAAAACTAGCAATAATTACCGTAAGTACTGAAACCCATGCTGTCAAAGTTCAGCAAAAGGTTTTGTTTATTTACTAATGTATTTGCATGAATTTGTTTGAATGCGTAGGGGTGCATGCACGTGCATATAATGGCCCAAAATTGACATCAAGTGTCTCAATAGTTCTCCACTTTAGTTTTTGAGTCAGGGTCTCTCATTGAACCTGGAGGTCTGGTTAGGATATTTATCCAGCTTTCCTAGGGAATCCCCTGTCTTTGCCTCTAGAGTGCTGGACTTATGGGTAGTTACCACACCTGTCTAACTTTTACATGGGTTTCGGGGATGTGAACTCCAGTCCTCATACTTGCAAAGTTTTATCCACTGAGGTATCTCTCCTCCAACATAGTAAAGATTTTAAGAATGCCTAAAAGGGCTGTAGTGACAGCTCAGCAGCTAAAGGTACTTACTGGCCACTCTTTCAGAGGACCTGGATTCCATTCCCATCACTCATATTATGGCTTACAACTATCTATAACTCCAGTCCAGGGGATCTGACAGTTGCGGTATATTTGAATTTATATCCACATATTATATTCAGTGAAGATTCATTGCTCTGACTGCCTGAAGCCTGGGAGTATGTGGTTTCTATGGCTGAACCAGCCTGTTTTCTCATCTAAATCAGAGCTGCTCTCTCTTAGCTTAATGTAAATAGAGTTGCTGATAAAGAGATCATATGGATGCTCCACCAGACTGGAGGCAACAATAGGTGTGGCCTGGGCTGTCACCTGATTGTTCTATAGTTACCCCACCATAAAGGTTGACATAATTTAGGCAGGGTGTAGCCTGGCTCCTTTTGTGTAGGATGGTACCTCACTATAGATGAGGACACACCCCAATGACCAAAGGTTTGGGAGGAATAAACCATTGTATCTCTTTGTTCATGCAAATAGACTAGATTCTAAGAGAGATAGGAGAGGCTTTTAAGAGTAGCTGGAGCTGGAAGTTGGAGTGCTGTGCTCTCTGGTCAGATCTGTCTGGCTTGCATCTTTAAACATGTCCCATGTGTCTTTATTAATATATAGCCAGAATTAATTAAACAGCTACATCTGACACCCTCTTTTAACCTTTCTTGGGCACGCAACACGCACATGGTATACAGACATAAAAGTAGGCAAAACACCCATATACATACAAAATAAAAATAAGGGAGTGACTCAAGATGGTGACAGAGGGGTAGGCAGAGACGGACAGAGCTCTGGCTGCTGCCCACATTGCCTCCAGAAAGTTCTTATGGCATCAAATCCAGCAGGACTTTTTTTAAGAACTAAAAGGTGGTTGGAAAGAGTAGCACCAACAGATATGGAGAATTGACTGGCCGTGATTAGAGCAAGGAAAGATAGCAGAATAGAGCATGGTTCATGGCCAAAATGTGGAGCTAGAGTCTCAGGGATGACAGTTATGGGAGTGACATTGGGAGGCTGGGGCCACCGCTGGGCTGCTTCACCCTGTTGCTACCTGTCAGGCCAGTGCCACTGCTAGTGCCAGAAACCCAGCCAACCACAAGGAGGAAACAATTTGGGAGAGGAGATGACGATGGCGGAGTGAAGTTGTGAACAGGGCTGAGAGCCAAGGGGCTGGAGACATAGCAGCAATAGTAACAGGTATGGGAGAGAGGCCCCAGTGTGTGTAAGAGCAAAGGTTTTCTTTGAATTTTAATTACTCTGCCTAAGAGATCTATGGAACAAGGACATAATTTCCTGCAGTGCTAGGTGGGGCTGTTCAGGTGAGACAGTCCTGAATCTCCCTTGCCCAAGCTTAAAATCTCTTGGAATGTTGGGTAGGGAGTGTCTAGATCTCATTTAATTGACCCTACTGCACCAGATGTGCTCCAAATGCACTGGCTGTGCTTGGTCATTTGCAGGCAGGAGATAACCCAGACAGGAAGACATCAGGATAGATGCTTGCCACTGATTGAACCTGGTGGAAAATACATAGCCTTAACGGGTTCTGCCTTTTTAAGTACCTGTGCTACGTTACTTGGTGCCATTCTGTGGGAACTCTGGAGGTGACAGGTTCACTTCGTGGGTACCTCAAAATGGAGCTGGTCAGTAGCTATCTTCTTGGTCAGTATTTAATTTAATTAAAGCTTGCTTGCTTCAAATCTGGCTCAACTGTGGTGATCTTATTCTCGATGGGATTTGGGATTTACATATGTCTTTTACCAGTGGGCTCGGGCCCTCCTCACCAGCCCACCTTGCCCCTTCAATGCCCCACCAGGCATGTGTCACTTAGCCCATGGCCCAGCCCTGGGCATAAAGCCACAGCTGCTGCTGCCACCACTGCTGTTTGCGTTGCTCACTCTGCTGTTGGGGGAGAGTGCAGGACCTCAGCACTGCCCTGAGGCTGTGAGGATGACAATCAGGCCCTAGGTATTGGCTGGGCAAGGTGGTATGCAGTGATTCCACAAGATCACCCTGATTCTGAGCAATGACACGATATATGAGCTGAAGAATGTTTCATTTTCTGGGTTAAATCTTAAAAGACTTGTGTGTCCTATACGACCATCAGAGACTATATTGATGCTCATGATCCGTGCGGCCCCTGGGAACCATGTCTGATCTCCGTGCCCCTGCCAAAATATATGTTGATGCTCATGATACATTTCTGCCACCAGAGTCCATGTTGACGTTCATGCCCACGCTGAGGCTGGAGACCATGTGGGTATCCATGATCTGTTCTGTCTGCTGCGGCCAAGAAACCGTGGTGCGTTTGTGACCCATGCTCCCATGACAGACTGGATCTTTTTTTCTTTTCCTTTTTTTTAGTGGGTAGAACAGGAATAGGAATAGGAAGTGGGTGTGATCGGGATACATTGTACGAAGCTCTCAAGTAATTTACACAAATATGTTAAAATTAAAAAAACAGTCTTTATTTTAAAAAAAAGAAGACTATGGTAGAAAAACTGCTTCATTCTGTTAACCTTCTTAGCAGTGAGTAACACATGTGAGCTGCTTCCTCTGGACAACAGATAAAGCCACAGGAGAACTTTACGATGTATACGTATCTGCAACCCTCACTCAGATGCTGGGTGTTTAGAACTAGATTGAGCACAGCTCAGTCAGGAGCACAGCTTACTCTCAGAAAGGCTCCCATTCAGACCTACATTTACTAAGATACACTTGAAGAAAAATCATTATTGTTTTACTTGAATACCAAAGTTCATCTAAATTAAGCTAAAAGATGTCAGTTTTTCCATTCTTTAAGAACTTCCAATTCACCAAAGACAAGACCGATGTGCTTAACTTTTCTTACTACTACTAATACGGGTGTGTATGGATAATGTGTGCGGATGTGTCCTAAACATGGGTGTGGAAGTTAGAGGATGACTTTGTGGATGGTTCTCTCCTTCCACCTTCATGGGTTCTGTGGGACCAAACTCTGGTTGATGGGCGTGTACAGCCAGGGCCTCTACCCTCCGAGTAACTTGAGCAGCCTCAGTCTGATGTTTTTATAATATACAGTGAAAATGAATTAGAGCAGAACAAAATGAGAGAGAGGTAGGGGGCACAGGGAGGGCAACGGGAGAGAGGAGCACGGAGAGCAAAGTGAACTGACGGATGTTTATGAAAATGGAGAGGTTTGCTAACCTAAGTAATTAGGAACAATTAAAAAAAGCAAAAATGAGAGAAAAAGAATGACAAAATATAGAGCCATCTATCTCCTGAGGATTACTGTGACAAATTGCTGGAGACATTTCCAGACCTCACCTCAGGTTCTCTATCACCTCTCCACAGACAAAGCAAATTCAGACTGTCAGACCACATTGAAAGGCAGCCCATACTTCCATCTTCCAAGCCATCTGGAACAGCAGGTCATGTGCCATGCTCCAGGATCTCAGTTCATTTGTTCTTCACAACCACCATCACCACCCACATCTTCTACATGCACAAACTAAGGCTCAGGACTGGAGAGATGGCTCCGAGCTAAGAGCATTTATTGCTCTCGGGGAGCACCTGAGTTTGATTCCCATCAGGTAATTCACAGCCACCCGTAACTCTGGCTCCAAGGGATCCGATGCCTCTGACATCAGTGGGTACTTGCACTCCATGGACAGACTCACATACACACACCTAATTAAAAATAAACTGCATCTTTAAAAATAATTTAAAAACCAAGTGGGGCTCACTCAGAGAGGTTGGGTGTTTGCTAAAGATTACACTACAAAATGCTTCCTTGAACTGGGATCCAAACCCAGATCACCTGCCTGGAAGGTTGTCTCTCTAGGATATCAACCTGGCAAGAAACCACACACAGTTCCATTTTAGATTCTTATTTAATTCATCACAACACTTATCCAATTAATAGGCAAATAAGCCTTGGGTTTTCCTGGCAACATACTGGTCTCTGGTTTTCTGGGCATTTTAATTAATGCAATTAACATCATGAAAGGTGATGGAACCCACATCAATCAATTAGACATCTGGAAATACCATGAGTAAAAAATGCAAAGGGGATTACCACAAAAATTGGACTTGAAAATATCTTTACTCCACCCTTCTAGTCATCACACAGGGTGGGGCTGGTTAGACAGTGACCCGAAAAGCTTACCTTGCCCAACAGCTGAGTGCATTTTTTCCATGTCAAACTTAATTTTGGATCTTCCTGGAGTGCTAAGCATCTTTTCCCACACCATAGTTACTTCTTTAAGACAAGGAGTGATTTCTTCATAATCAAGCTTTAGCCGTTTGTTCAGCAAATCATTCTCAGAGGCTGGAAGAGATGAGGGAAGGCACATGAGTAGAAGCTCTGGGGCTGCTGGCTGAAGTGACTCGACATGGCCCTGCTCACCACTACTGGGGTATCAACCACTTGCAGCCAGTAGCACAGGTCAAACTGAAGCCACCTGTTTTCCTCCTCTAGATATGCTAAAATGCATCTTTGGCCATACCATCCTAACTGCCCCAACCAGAGCCTAAAGTAGGTCAGGTCCAGTAAGTACTTAGAACAAATATGAAAAGCCTTGATTTCTCAAATTGCCTTGATTTCTCTTAACCATACACCCCTAATGTGGCTTGCTGGCCTTACTGCAATGGTATACCCCACTTCTGTTCAATTCTATGCATTTCCACAGTGGCCCTATCAAGCCAGAAATACCTTATTGGTGTTTCCAGTGCTTGGCATGGCTGACTCTCAAAAACTTTCGTTCATCTAAGCTGGAGATACACTCTAAGTTTCTCTTTAGAGCCAAGCCTCATATAGATATTGTCAACCATCAGTCATGTCTCTGTGAAATAGATTTCCCTTTTAGAGGACATCTTCTCACAAACCTGAAGACAGTTATGGTGTTCCACCAAAGAAGCCTAAAACTGCATTAAGAATTAGACTTAAATTACCAAATAGAGAGAAACCAATGAAGGGAGATTTCTGGGGTTCATATTTTTAAAACACACCCATCTTAGATTTTTTTTTTTAATATGAGAAAACATAACGTCACTATGGTTGAGCTCACAATGCCTGGCAGATCAGTATCATGACTAGCCTCCTTAGGCTAACTAGAGCCAGCATTGGGCTCTTAGCACCGGGGTGGCTTCATTAGCAGTGAACTCTGTCATAAGCATGTCTGTGTTAGCCCAGCAAACAATGAGAGCTCCATCTGAAGTCCACAGAACTTCACACAGCCTGGAAAAGCTGCCAAAAGAATTGGCCAGAGGCTTAATCCAAGGATTCTGTTGCTGGCCTGAGCAGCATCCCCTGCCTCGGACTCCAGAGGACACTGCCGACTAGTCAGTGGCCTGTGAAATGCCTTACCAGCCAAGGCACATGGCATACACCGGCAGACACAGCCTTGGAGTCTTTCAACGCAAGGCCCATAGCTACAGAGACTTAGCCCTTCATAGCACCACTGAAGAGCCACACTTGTCCTAGACATGGGCAAACAGGGCAGAATGAAATCACAAGTGATTCTGCTAATACAGCAATGGCCATGTGAACTAACTTCGACTTTGGGATTGCTGTTCAGCTCTGAGGTATATCCACAGGGCAGGGCGAGCTCCTGGTACTCTGTCCCCAGGCTCCTGCTAAATGCTCCCCACACAACACATTCTTGCCAACTATCACCATTCCTTGTAAGCTGAGAAAGAAAACTGTCAAGGGCTCAGTAATTAAATGACTTCCATGCTTAGAGATTTAAGAAAAATTATAATACTTCAAAGTTTCTCTACAATAAACATTACTTAAGAAAAACTCTGTAAATCAAAATACCTTCAACTGTGATTCAAAATTTAATGTGTTGCTATGGATTTGTAGAATGCATAATACTAGTATAAAATGCTATCTTTTGTGAGTTATTCTGACAAGCAGTAACATGACCACGCCAAGGCTATGCTGTCCTACATTAGGTTGTTCACGTTTGTTTTAAAATACAGGAAAATGACCTTACAGAAAGGTACAGCAAGGGAGCTGTGTGCACAGTGGGGAAGTAATATATGAGGACTGCCTGGATTTTTTTTTAACCAACTTGACATGAGGTAGAACAATCTGGGAAGGAGGAACACCTCAACTGAGAAAAAAATGCCTGATTGATGTGAGAGGGCCCAGCCTACTGTGGAGCAGTACCGTCCCTGGGTCGGAGGTCCTAGCTTGTATAAGAAAGGTAGCTGAGCAAGCTAGGTAAAGGGAGGCAGCCAGCAAGACACATTTCTCCATGGTCTCTGCTTCAGTTCTTGCCCCCAGGTTCCCTCCCTTTCCTGCCCTCTCTTTCCTGATGATGGACTGTGACCTGTAAGTGTAAACTCTTTCGTCCAAGAGGTGATTTTTTTTTAAGTGTTTTATCACAGTAACAGAGAGCAAACTAGGACAGTAAATCAGTCTTAACACTGGTACAAACTACCCATGTCACTGGGAAAAATCACCATCTCAGCTGCCAAGTGTTTACGACAAAGAGAAGCAGATCTTGATGTCTGGGTTAACTTTCCAGGGTGGAATGCTTCCAGAATAGTAATTAATATTGGATCCATATATTAAAAAAGCAGAAAAGAGGCTTAGCCAGAGAAAGACCTCATCACATGTTTTCTTTCCCCAAAAGCATGCAAGTCAGCTTGAACCCTGAACAGTTTCAGGAGCCACTCACACCTGCATCTTAAACTTCTTTTTAAGAAATGTATGAAAAAACCAAAACTACAAAATAATAGTTTCTCTGTACACAGTGCACCCTCTGATTGGCTCCTGTCTGATCTGGCTGCTATATTTAACGAGAAACTTCTGGCCCCACCCCAACTCACTCCTACCAAGCTCACTAAATATTTTTAAGCTGTCAATCTGCTACTGTTGATCATTTCTCACTAATAATAATAATATAGCACAGTCTAATACAATGGGTTAATACTTCCTATATCAAATCTAGCATATTGATTACATCTTGACCACAAGATTAACATATCTTGAGCTATACAGGGGTAAGACAAACAGACTCAAGCAGGACAGCTATAAGACCACCAGCAGAATAAACACTGCCAATAAGCCTGGTAAAGCATCCAGTGAGCGTAACGTAGTACCTGGCAAGGTGACCCAGGCATTCCAGCATACAATCGCCTGTTCATGCTGATCTGTCTAGTCATCCCTACTCCACCAATTAGAGGCATGACTAACATTCCCAAGAGGCGGCCAGTCTTTCATAGGTATTGCTCAGTTTTCATGTAGGCTGCCACCTACAAGACTGGCTGAAAAACACTAAGCATCAAGACCCACATAATGAGCATTATTGCCTTTTCAGTTTTCAATAAGATCAGTACACAGCTGTCATTTACCTGGTGCCACACTTTGTAACATGCACACACAAGGACACAGTGAGGGTGCATGTGCCATGGCGTGTGTATGGAGGTCAGAGAACAACCTGCAGGAGCTGGTTCTCTCCTCGCACTGTGAATTCTGAGGACTGAACTCAGGCCACCAGGCTTGTGTGGCAAGTGTCTTTACTTGTTGAATTAGCTCATGGGCCCATAAAATACTTTTAATTTTTATGTATTTTGTTTAACCTTATTATAATGTTCTTATGTATATTTTGATACGTGCAAGATATCTATTTACTATTTTTCATTTATTGAAAATAGATTTAATCATACAATACAGTCTGATTACAGTTTCCCTTCTCCTAAACTCCTCTGAGAGCCTCCCCACCCACCCATCTGAATCTACCCACTTTCTGACTCTCATTAGAAAACAAACAGGCATCTAAAAAGTAATAATAAAATAAAACAAATAAATTAGAATAGCAAAAAAAAAAATAAATAAACAGAAGGAAAAAGTAAAAAAAAAAAAAAAAAAGTTTCACATACAGGAATCCCATAAAACACACAAAACCAGAAGCTATAATATATACACAAAGGACCAACAAGGTTAAAAAAAATTAAAAATAAATAAATAAATGCCCTGACTAAACAGAGAAGCTTCCTTCTGAAGTAGAGGGGAACAATGTAAACAGACTTGCAAACAGACAATGTACACGGTGAGTGAGAGACTTCGGAACACTGGGTTCTAAACAGGATGTCTCCATCAATTCCCTCCCCTCAGGGAACCTTGCAGAAGAGGAGGCAGAAAGACTGTAAGAGCCAGAGGGGATGGAGGACACCAAGGAAATAAGGCCCCCTAAACACATCAGGACTGATGCACACGTGAATTCACAGACTATGGCAGCGTGCACAGGACCCACATGGATCTGTGTCAGATGGGTTCGAGTGCTGAGAGGCGAAGTAGACAAAAGTCCCATCCCTAACCCAGAAGCTCTCTCTAATTGATAACCACTTGCAAATGAAAACTTAGTTGTCTCCAGGAGAGTCAGTCTCACTGGGGATACAAACTACTCTTAAAGGGCAAGACCCATGCCCAGCAGTAGGTGGCCAAAACAGAAAGAAGTGGCATTGTCAGAGGTTCTTTTTCTCTTCAAATGTTTTTAGATGCCTGCTTTTAGAATCATCTTCAAGAATATACACAAAAAAGGTAGAAGAATAAAGTAGCAAAAGCTTAATACGGACCTGTTATAACTGTCCTTCCTGTACCCTAGCTGCTCACTCACAGTAACCCAGACAGAACAACCATCACTCTCAGCTTCAACAGTCTCAGCAATGGAGCGCTGGCTTCATTTCTAAGCAGCTGTCCCAACTGTTGGACTACTGTCACATCAAAAGGTTTTATTACCTCAGGTCTCTTATTTCTGGTCAAAAGTAACATCTATGTTGACTCTTCCACCTAACATTTCCTCAGTTTGTACCGCTCTCAGCGGGAGCTGCATTCCTTGTATATGGTGCTGCTGTAACTCACAGACGCCTGATCATGGAGAGGACATCACTGTGATGTACTTATTGTGACACTAGCCAAGAAGAGCAGCAGAGAGTCCTAATCAACAGGGCCTCATGGGACACACACATTCTGAGAGTTTATTCATAAGATCGGGTATTTTAGTTACTTTCAGCTCTATTCAAACTTTAGGGCATGTATTAAAAGACAAAAACCTGTGACCAAGGAGAATGCTCAACGAAACACTCTAATTCTGAAACTGCTTTAAGCAACGGCACCATGAGTGAACCTCCCGTTACAGCCTCCCTTCGAAAGAGTGTGCTCGGACTTCCCACACAGAATCTTCAGGACCTCAAATCCAGACAGCGGTTTACACCCTAGAACCCACTCGCTTCCCATAGGGAGCGTATATGTAAATGCTTAAGCTACTCTGAAAATGGAATCTATTGACTCAAGTTCTGAAATTGAAATAGAAAACAAACAAAATCTAAACTTTCTAAGCTCCTGTCATGTTTTGGTAATGTTGGTATCTGTACAGATAAAGCTCAGATAAATTTTTATTCAGGAACTCACTAAACAGCCACACAAAATGAAGTTATATACCTTAAAGATTTACATAGGATCAGTTTATTCTCAATACTTAGGCAAAAGCTAAGTATTGGCTGGGAATATAGAAAGGAAAAAAAAATCCCATAAACCCACCACAAAAACACCTCAATAACAAAACTAACCAACCAAACAACACTATAAACCACTTCTGAGGGTTAGAGCTTAAATGGCAGCTTGTACTTCAGAAGTTCTAGACATGGTGCTTATAATGCCATAAAGGAATACATAACATAGTTGGTAAGACTCCCTTTAAATGTCTGGAAAGTAAATGGAGTCAATATTACTTTGAAAAAGTAAGCAGATATGAAAGGTAATGCACATGTGCAGGACACCTTGACTTGTTTTTCAGACCAAGTGAGAGCATCAGTTCTGTTCAGCTTCAAACTCTAAACTAACCTTGCAGCTTCTGATTCTCCTTCTCCATCCTGAGCAACAGTATCTGTTGCAGAATAGCCTTTCTCCACAGCTCTCGAAGCTCACGTGATGTCTTCTTCTTTTCTTCCAGTACAGGGCCAAATGATCCATCTTCACATACTGGTTCCAAAGGGGATCGTGGAGGGAGCTCTCCCAGCTCTGAATAATCTGGAAAAAAAAAAAAAAAGGTCATTGCAGGATGGTATTTCTTTCTTTTAAAAACTTTATCTCCCCCCGCCTCTGTGTGTGTGTGTGTGTGTGTGTGTGTAAGATGGATGTGGTATGTGTGCCATAGCACACTTGTGGAGATCAGAGGACTACAGGACAACTTTTTGGAGTTGGTTCTCTGCTTCCACCTGTATGTGGGTCCTTGGGATTGAACTCAGGTCACTGAGCTTGCACAATGAGCACCTTTACCCACTGAGCCATCCCACCAGGCTCAGAATGGTCTGTTCTTTCTATAACAAAAATATGTACTCAAATGCTTTATCAACTCAGAAATTTCTGCTCAATTAGTTAAGACATGACATCACCAAATGTAAAATTTATGTTTTGCGGCCAGCAAGATGGTGTAGCTTATAAATAGTACTTGCCCCCAAGGCTGGGTACCTGAGTTTGATCCCCTGGACCCACATGAAGGAAGGAAAAGCACTGACTCCCGAAAGTTGTCCTTTGATCTTCACATGAGTGCTGTGGTATATATGCATGCTCGCACACCCAACACACACAATAAAAAAAGGAAATGTAAGGTGATGTTTTTATATTCACCACAATGAATTATGAGTCACAAACATGAAATAAATGACACATTAAATAGGAAGCACACATTCATATAGTTGTCACTATGTTTCTATAATCATTTTTTTAACACATCCACCCTAAGACACAAGTACTTAGTTTATAAAAGTATCTAGTTTCATATTTAAAAAAAAAAAAAAAAACAAAACTGGTAACAAAGGTATAGGTGTGGAGAGATGTGGACAATGCCACACAGTCAGGCAGCAGCGGAGCCGGCATGGACACAGCAGCCTGGCTACACAGCACTCTCACGTCACACCCGTAGATATTCTGAAGAGTTAAAGGTACTTCAGAGATGATGATATGATCCGGGACTGTTAACAGATACCCCATCAAGTGCAGGACACTGCGCTGGGCATTTATACAGATAGCCACTTATCCTGACAATTTTAGAAGATACACAACTGCCTGAAAAGGAAACTAAGGCCCAGAAAGACCAACTGAATAGGCAAGCAGGTACACAGGGACTCTACTGTCTGCTTGGTTCTGGAGCCATCTGCTTACCACAAGATGCAACTTCGACTCAAGTGTTCCCAAGTTTCCAAATCTGCAATCCTTCCCTCTGCAGAAACCACATTCCTGGTACACATGATACTGTAACTCTCAAATACCTTACAGACATGTACAGACAATGTCCCACCTGCTTGTTGTGACCCTGGCACTACAACTTAAGACAGCAGAGGTCTGTACAACTGGGGCTCACATGACAAGAAACATTCTCAGGAACAACTCTGTATACTGAACTTAAGGAACACGGTTTTAACATTTGGAAGTGAAACAACCTTCACAGGCAGCCTGAGCCTGAAATCACCCCAATAGAATCTGTTCTTACTGCCAGCTCAACACAATTCCCATTTCCCTAGTAGCCACTGGCACTGGCTGCTCGCTGTGTTTACTGAAGTTGGACTGGGTCCTGCTATGAGTTCCTTGAGTATACAAGAAGCACAAAAATGCTTAATTTCTTCTAGTAACCTGTCCGTCTGAACTCCTAATAATTCTGGGTTGAAATGACGAGCATTAAGAGTGATTCAGTCTCTGAAGTATTCAGAACAGAGCTCTCAAAGATACTTAGTTTATTATGGTCTCTTAAAGAAATACATAAATTGGAATTCTATTTCTTTGGGAAGCAAGAAACATCTAAACAGCTTATTCCTACTGAAAGAGGAATGATGCTCACATGGGTATGAATAAAACACAGATATTAATGCTGTCTATATGTTATCACTATGGCTTAGGTGTAATTTGAGTGTCTCTAGAGGTCTGCATGTGATGGTTTAGGTGCTGTCATATGATTATTAAACAAATGAAATAAATTGCTACTGGGGTTAAGTATGTTGCTATTCACTTATTTCCCATATTTTCTTAATTTGCAATAAAAATGTTTATACTTGAAAGAAAAATAATATAAATCTATTCTGATAAAAAGATGGAAAAACATTCTCCTGTAAAGCTTTTAGGAAAAAAATTCCCAGCAAACAGAGATATAGGATAAGTCACTACTGAGTGTGTTCCAAGGGGAGTCTAGTCAGTATTCCTATCTACACTTGTTCTGCAGCTTAAAGACTTCCCTCTGAACCTTTTCTTTCTTCTCTGCCATCTTTGGCTGAGCACTGTGTTATGGTTAAAGTTCTGCTATCTCACATAAATATTTACATTCCCAATAGCTTGCAGAGGATTCTTCCCAGAGAGTCATTCTTGTGAGAAGTCCTAGCTTTAGGGCAGGTAGAGAACAATAAGGAAGACATCTGAAGCACGCTCATATGACTACATAACTCATCAAAGAAAAACCCCATTAAGATGACATCGAAATTCTAACACCTATGCATCAAACATGAGGACACACAAGTTCATAAGAGAAAGCGTACGACATCTTAAATCACATATTGATCCACACACTGATAGTGGGAGCCTTCAATACCCTAATCTCAACAATAGACAAGTCATCCAGAGAAATACTGGAGGTAACTGATGTTACAAACCAAATGGACCTAACAGATATTTACAGAACATTTCACCCACACACAGAAGAATATACCTTCTTCTCAGCATCTCATGGAATTTTCTCCAAAATTGACCACAACACAAAGTAAGTCTCAACAGATTGAAATAAGGCCCTGCATCCTATCTGACCACCATGGATTAAAGCTGGATATCGTCAACA
Source organism: Cricetomys ansorgei (assembly GCA_026225945.1). NCBI lineage: Eukaryota > Metazoa > Chordata > Mammalia > Rodentia > Nesomyidae > Cricetomys > Cricetomys ansorgei. The sequence continues at coordinate 964,279 of JAMJFZ010001868.1, read as the reverse complement.
GAAATAATAGAAAGCTTACAAACTCATGGAAAAAGAACAACTCTGTACTGAAAGAAAAAAGTGGCCAGGAAAAAACTGGAGAGATCTCATACTAGTAACTTAACAGTATACTTGAAAGATCTAGAACAAAAAGAAGAAATCACATCCAAAAGGAGAAGATGGTAAGAAATAACCAAATTCACGGTTGAAATCAATAAAATAGAAACACCACGACCACCACCACCACCACCAACAACAACAACAACAAAAAAGAAAAGAAAAAAGTCAACGAAGGAGTTGGTTGGTTGAGAAAATCAGTAATATTAACAAAACCTTATCCAAATTAACTAAAAGGCAGAGAGAGACCATTCAAATCAACAAAATTAGAAATGAAAAGGCAGACACCAATGAAATGACATACTTTAAAAAGCTTTACTCCACCAAATTGGAAAAATCTAAAAGAAATGGATAGTTTTCTTGATAGGTACCACTTACCAAAGTTAGATCAAGATCAAAGAATCGATTTAAACAGATCTGTAACCCTTAGTGAAATAGAAGCAGTCACAAAAAGTCTCCCAACCAAAAAAAGCCTAAGGCCCTATGATTTTAGTGAAGCATTCTAACAGACTTTCAAGAGTTAATGCCAATATTCCTCAAATTACTTAATAAAATAGATCAGAAGGAACATTGCCCAAATCGTTTTAATGAGGCCATAGTTATCTTGATACTCAAACCAGATAAAGACCCAACAAAGAAAGAGAATTACAGACCAATTTCCCTTATGGACATAGATGCAAAAATTCTTAATAAAATACTTGCAAAATGAATCCAAGAATGCATCAAAAAGATCACCCACCTTGAAAAAGTAGGCTTCATCACAGAGACAGGGAGGGTTCTACAAACATAAATTAATAAATCTAATCCTTCATATAAACAAACTGAAAGACAGAAACCACATGATCATCTCATTAGATATAGAAAAGGCCTTTGACAAAATCTAACACCCCTTCATGATAAAAGTCCTGGAGAATTAGGGACAAAGGTCATACCTCAACATAATAAAGGCAGTTTGCAGCAAGCCATAACCAACATCAACTTTAATGGAGTGAAACTCAAAGCAATTCCACTAAAATCAGGAATAAGACAAGGTTGTCTACTCTCTCCATAACCATTCAGTACTTGGGAGCCTTAGCTAGAGCAATAAGGTAACTGAAGGAGATCAAAGAGATACAGATTGGAAAGAAGTCAAAGTGTATTTATTTGCAGAAGATATGATAGTATATATAAGTGATTTTCAAAATTCCACTGGGAAACTCCTACAGCTGACAAATACTTTCAGCACAGTGGCTGGATACAAAATTAACTGAATTCAGTAGCCCTCCTATATACAATTGACAAATGAGCTGACAAAGAAATCAGGGAAAGGACATTTTTTACAATAACCTCAAATAATATAAAATATCTTGAGGTGACTGTAACAAAGCAAGTGAAAGACTTGTATGATAAAAACTTTAAAACACTGAATTGAAGAAGATATCAGAAAATGGAAAGATCTCCCATGCTTGGACTGGTTGGATTCATATTCCAATACAATTCTTCACAGATCTTGAAAGAACAATTTACAGTTTCATATGAAAACACACACACACACACACACACACACACACACACACACACAACCCAAGACAGTTAAAATTATCCTGAATAATAAAAGAACGAAGGGGAGTATCATCCTTGACCTCAATTTGTACTACAGAGCTTTAGTAACGAAACAGACTCAAATCCACCCACCTATGGACACCCAATTTTTGATAAAGAAACCATAAATACACCATGGTTAAACTGGACAGCTGCATGGAAAAGAATGCAAATAGACTCATACACTCTGCACAAAACTCAACTCCAAATGGATCAAAGACCTCAACATAAAGCCAGATACACTGAACCTGAGAGAAGAGAAAGTGTCAAATAGCCTTGAACTCACAGGAAAAGATATTCTGAACAGAACACCATTAACACAATTAAGATCAACAATTAATAAATGGGGCCTCATGAAACTGAAAAGCTTCTGTAAAGCAAAGGATACCATCACTCGGACAAAATAGCAGCCTACAGAATGGGAAAATATTTTTAGCAACTATATATCTGATAGAGAGCTAATATCCAAAACACAAAAAGAACTCAAGAAACTAGGAATCAAGAAAACAAATAACTCAATTAAAAAACAGGGTACAGATCTAAACACAATTCTCAAAAAAGGAAACTCAAATGGCCAAGAAACGCCTAAAGAAATGCTAAACATCCCTATTCATAGCTGTCAGAATGTTTAAGATCAGTGTAACAAATGACAGCTCATGCTAGTGAAGATGTAAAGTAAGGGGAACACTCCTCCATTGTGGGTGGGACTGCAAACTTGTACAGCCACCACGGAAATCGATGTGGTGGTTCCTCAAGAAGATGGGAATTCATCTACTCAAAATCCAGCTATACCACTCTTGGGCATATACCCAAAGCACACCTCATCCTACCACAGAGACACCTGCTCAACTATGTTCATTGCTTCTCTATTCATAACAGCCAGAAATTGGAAACAACCAAGATGTCCCTCAACAGATGAATCAACTTTAAAAACTAAAGTGGTACATTTACACAATGGAATATTAATCAACCATTAAAAAATAAATCATGTTTTAAAAATAAAATCATGAAATTAGCAGGTAAATGGATGGAATTAGAAAAAATCATCCTGAGTGCTACCTGGCATGCTTTACAAGTACCTACCGATTTTCCCTCCATACCACCAGATAACCCAGGGGATGTTTTCACCACTCAGAACACAGAACTAATCAGTTTAGTGCAGCCAGGACTAGAACTCAGAACCCAGGCTGACTCATCCCATGCCTCATTCAGGTAATGCGAATACAGGCAGAGAGGAGATGGAGAGAAGCATGGGCAGAATCATACTGATGCTGCCAAGTCATTCACACCCGAACAAGCAGGTTCCAGGCCTCTCTGTACCTTGGTCTCCCAGGACACATGGGAGAATTATACGAAAAGTACTTGCCTGGAGAGTATTTAACACTGTATTTGGGAAGGTTTGGTGCCTGATGACTACTAACTCTAGTGTCTACTTTGTTCTAAAACAAGAATTTGTAGGCAAAACTTTAGTGCAGCTTAAATTTCTCCATAGATAGATTGGAAATTTTTCATTAATATTTTATTTATATGCACGTCTTTCAATCGTGTGTGTTCACACACACGTGTGTGCATATGAGCGCATGTGCATGAGAGAGAGAGAGCGAGAGAGAGAGAGAGAGAGAGAGAGAGAGAGAGCGTGTGCGTGCTCAAGCACACATGCATGTGCCTAAGGAGATCAGAGACTCATGTTAGATTCCTGGGAGCTGGAGTTAGAGGCAGTTGTGAGCTGTCTGATGGGGTGCTGGGAATCAAAGTCAGGTCCACTGTAAGAATAATATATGTTCTTAAGACTGAGCCATTGCTCTAACCCAGATGGAGATTTTTCAAAAGGAACACTTGTATACTGAAATCACTAGGGGAAAAATACTTGCTCTGTGCAAAAATTGAGAGCATGGGCTCCTGGGGTTTCCCACAACAATGGGGGACCCCCCCACACTCCCAGCTTTGGCATGCCCAGGACCCATGGTCACTTAAAGGCACTGTCAGGGAAGGACAATCACTCCTGTGAGGGCTAGGATGGCCCTTTGGCCTCTCTTTGTCTGGCTGACTCCTCTTCTCCCTCACCAAAGCTCAGTTTTAAGGTCATGCCCCCTCTAGGATGCCTGCTCTTGCTCCCTGCTCCTGCCCTGTGGGGTCCCAGGCGCCTCCTCTCTACTCCTACAGTATTGGTGCAAGTCTCTTCACCACTCTGAATCTCAAATGCAAACAACAAATATAAGAGGATCCCAGAGTAGAAAACCAGGGCAGCCTGGAACATCTTGGGAAGACAGAGCAGAAGAGAAAGAAATCAGAGGGACAGTCTTGGAAAAGGCGACAGAACACAGCAATGCCCTGTAGAGCAGGCAACATTGGTAGCAAGTGACTGGGCTGCGGCTCTCTAAAAACAATTTTATTTTTAAGTTACATAAACTTTATATATATCTCTCTCTCTCTACCATCTATCTATCCAGCTCATTGAAAACTACATAGAGATTGATGAATATTTAACAGATTTATACCTTTATATATGTATAACTTTATAAGAAACATGTCAAAGATTCAGTGTTAATCCTCCTAGGACCAAGTATTTGTCACTTCAGCCCAGAACAATGGTGAAATAAAACAAGTTCTGTCACCAAGGCAACAGCTGAGTGGGCTTCATTCCATGATAGTGTCGGGAGTGGTTGAAGACAGGCCAACAGGGGTGACAAGAGTTGAGTTCAGAGGGCCATGAAGATGAATGAGCCAACCCTAACAAGCCCTTCTGTGGGGCTGGGGGTAGTCAAGTGGTGAGTCCTGAAACGTAAGAAGGGAGCTACCAAGGCCAGGGAAGGCCACTTGAGAAGTACAGCCTGGGCAAACAGCTGAGAGAACCAGAGACCACACACAGTTCAAACAAGACCAGAGAAAGAACAGGAGTGCAACAGACTGTAAGAAATAGGTCAGGTTGGTAAGTTGGGTCAACAGATGAAGGGCCACCTGGTAAGCACCTCCATCCCGATACGCATGCGAAGAAGTGAAAAGACGACATGCTACAACCTTTGTGCCAGACAGCCAGAAAGCAGGGACCATGGGGGATAACTGACTGGTGCCCACACTAGGTGCTCAGATTTCATCCACAAGGAGTTTTAAAAAGATGTCGCCCAGCATTCATTGTTTACATTCCTGACGCCAGGGACTACAGTTTTGGATCAAGCCTCCTCTCCCTGGAATTTACCGTGGGCACAGAAGATGAGATCTGCCTCAGGGCTCCCTCCAACAGCATGTGGGTCCCAGTGAAGAAAGTCTAGGCAGTGAGTTCAGTCCTTAGGGCTGCTTCTCAGAGGACAGCCCTAGCAGTGTCAGCAACAGGCAACCCTGACAGCTTGTGAGAAATGCAGAGTCTTAGCCCCAACCATCCAGGCCTGGTAAATCATATAAACTCCCAGAGAGGCCCAGAAAACTAGGTTTACACAACTGGGAACTCTAATTTATACACATGTCTGAAGGTCCTGGATCAGGGCATCCAGCGTGTTCACTGCCACTGAATTTTCATCGTTTGCCTTAACTGGTGGTGTCGTACTATGTGACACTGTAACATGAGACAATAGGCATGTCTTACATTTTATTTTATTTTTACAGCACTGGGATCTAAATGGAGCTTTGTGAGCACTTGGCTAGCACTCTACCACTAAGCTAACCTCTTAGCCCCAGGGGTACCTTTAAATGAATTTCAAATCAAACAATGACTCTACCCGTCATGTGCACTCTGACCATTAAATAAAGTACAAAAATACATCTGTCTTTTCAAACATTGGCCAAATCACATTATCTTAGTCAAAGGCAATTGTTTGAACTAAAATTAATACCATTTTCTTAAGCAATGCATTCAGAAAGGGACTCCTCCCTGCTGACCCAAATCCACCACCCACACAAATCGAGCAATAATAAATTTCCTTCCAGAAAACTCCAGATTTAAACATAAATGGTCGGGGACAGAGACCAATGAGTCACTCAGGACAAGAGAAAAATATACTACAGAAAGCTAAGGGCATGATTTCCCAACCCACGTTATTTAGCCAACTGCAGCAAAACAGTTTGTTTGGAGCAGAGCTTCTAATACCTCCACTGCTGTGCACCTCTTCCCATCTCTGGTCTCTGCAAACCAGGATGCTCCTGGCTACCACACTCTGCCAGGAAAGGTATGTTCAGGAGGCCAGGGTCTCTCTGCTGCTCAGTTTCTACTGAGGCATGGCGAAGAGAACTACAGAGAAGGCTCCTAGTTCCTCATTTACCCTCAAGCTTCTTCCAGTCATGGCACAGGTGTAACCATGGCACAAGTGTTAAGGGGGATAAAAGTAGAACTAGAGCCAAGAGATTACATTATAGAGAGGGACAGAATGAGGAAAAGCAAGTATGCTTTGAAACAAACCCATGCCAGTGGCTGGGGAGTAGTAGGGAGCAGAGCTGACTCAAGTTGGGCTTCTACAGCTGTACCTCATCTTCTAACACTATCATACTAGGGCCCAGGGCTTCAGTATATAAATCTAGGGAGGAGGCAAACATTCAACCGATAGCAGGAGCAAGTGCCATTCTAAACTGCCCCTTCATTCTACTTCCACAGATTTCAGTGCTCTATAGGAATTCTGTAAGCATGACAAATTCATCACATTATCCCAGGGGCAGGGACTATGTCTTACATGTTTAAGACATTCATTAAAAATTCATTAAGGATGTGGTAAAGATTATTACAGGGCTGGAGGTGTACCCCTATGTTGGAGCATCTGATTCGCATTCATGAAGCATTTCTTTTAAAAACTATTATAGACACGTGAGCATGTGTGCACGCGCGCGCGCACACACACACACACACACACACACACACACGCATATACACATACACACCCCTAAACAAAACAAAAGGAAGAGCTACTGTGCTCAGAGGGGTAAAGAATGGAGCTGAAACCTGAGTAGACATCACAGGACAAGGAAGTGGTGCACAAATGAAGGAGAGACTCGGTGGGAAAGATAGACTGTAACAGAACAACACAAACAGGAACTTTCAGAAAGTCCAACTTTTCCCTTTCTGGCTCAGGGAAACTGTAAATATTTATCTACATATTTGTGTATTTTTACGTATTTATGAAAACATACATTTTTAAAGGCCAAGTTCCCTACAGTCCTACTTCCCAAGAATAAGCACTCCCGGCATTACATTTCACTAGCACTGCACTGTGAGTAGCTCCTTGGCCTGTTGACTATGTCTTTAAATCTCCATAATGGAGCAGAGTCCGAAGCAACTGAGCATCTGCATATTGGGCCAAGGCTTAGAAGCAGGGGATTATGACTCCTGGATCATAAAGAGAAAGGTAGGGTGCACACTGGGACTCATCTCTGGAGAGGAGCACTGGATGCTTTCTATCTGGAAACAATGAAAAATGAGCAGAGTCACATCGAAACCCATGCTGGGTGGACATTCCTTAGTGCCAGGGAAGGGAAGAAAGTAGGAATGGGAAGTGGATGGCATTATAAGGATCTTAGGGGAGGGTGACTAGAGGAGCGTAGGAAAGAAATGTGTGTCCAAGGGAAGAATCCGAAAAGGCCTATCTGGGGAATAACTGGCATTCCACCAGAGCTTTTGGCTAAGCTGTTGTAGGACAGAGGGCCTGAGGTACCATTCTCCTCAGGTACCATCTAACTATCATCTATCTATCTAACCCATTGAGATCTACGTAGAAATAAACAGATGAATATTTAACACATACTCAATACCCACCACACTCTTAGCATCACTATTTTGGGGGAGAAGTATGGGCAATCTTGACTCTGCCTGCAGATTACCATGCCACCAAAGAGAGAACACATAACACACTCCGGCCCTGCAGCATGCACCTGTGGTTTTGAGAGAAATGGGAAATCTCCTCAATCATTCTTGGCCATCAAATGTAACAGCTTTGGGAGGTGGGAGGAAGTGGGGGGGGGCGAATATTCTAAAACTGCTATTGAATACTGTGTGAGCTCACCTGTGGGCCCTGACTTTATATTCTGGCTAGGCAGCCAGAAGCTCCAGCCACATCCTCGGCTGCCCTCCTCCCCCGCCAGCCTTGTAAGCATCACTGAAACCCTAGCCTATTACACAATGCTTATCTGAGTGTGATCTAAGGTTAGACTCCATGAAAGGAAGCCCACAGCCTGAGAGTTGGGAAAAACTTTTGTGCCTTGCTGGGGACAGGGGACGGGGAAGTCCATGCAATGAAACAAGGAGTTTAAAATACTGGACCCAGTTCTTCCCCCAATGACTACAGTGTTCAGCTTGTTAAATATGGAAATGTGACCTTTCTCCCTGGAAAACCCAGCACTAAGGCTTTCCCAACAGGGCAAACATCCTGGACATGTCAGCTTTTGAGGCCTCCTCCTCCTCCTCCTCCTCCTCCTCCTCCTCCTCCTCCTCCTCAGGTATAGCCAGGACTGGGAGGCATCCTCCTCCCCCTCAGGTAGCCAGGACTGGAAGGCAGTCGGTAGACTGAGGCAATCGTGGAAGTGACTAGCACATTGTCTATAGGGCAGAAGACTTATTTTGATAGTATGACTATTCTCCAATATGGCAGTCTCTCTGATGTTAAAAATGAGCTGAACATAGGTGTGATGGTACACGTCTATAATCCAGGCACTCAGGAAAACTTTGAGTTCTAGGCTGACCTCGGCTACACTGAAAGAGTTTGCATCTGAAAGCAAAACTAAACAATGTGGCTGCAATTCGTGGGGGAGGTACCTGTTTTTATTTTCTTAAAACCCTAAGATGATGAGGCTGCCTGCATTCTGTGTGATACTAGCTTCCACCGACTGGCCTCGCATCCCTGCTACATTCAGGTAGAGATGTCACTACACTATGCTATACCTGTATATACTACGGATAAAGAGATTACAACATCACTGTTACCCAAACAGGTCATAGAGGAGCCACAATGGGGTAATCATCTCATACCCAGTAGAATAATCACTATAAAATTAACTGGAAAATAGCGAAGTCTGGTGGGACTGTGAAGAAACAGGGGTCCTTGGCCACTGCCAGTGGGAAGGCAGAGTGGCTGTGAAAAAGGCGTGAAGTTCCTCATCAAATGTTGAAAATCCAAGGGCCGATGAGCCAGCCTCCCACTTCTGCTGTTTGCACCCAGGTTCGTGGCAGTGTTAGTCACAACATTTCAGGGGTGGACCAAGAATGTCCAGTCAGCATAGGCAAAACCACACGGGGCACATGTACATCATAGAGTATAGTTTCATCTTGAAAAGGGAAACCCTGCCATAAGCTAGCTGGAGGAAACTAAAGTCAAATAAACTAGAAATAAGAAGACAAATGCTGCATGATTTCACTTGTAGAAAGCTTCTAAAGTAGCTGTATGCGCAGAAACAGAACGTAGAACAGAGGCTAATGGGGGCTGGAAACAAAGGAAGAGTATTGAAGGCTTTAAGGATTTCAGTTTTACAGAGGAAAACCTATAACCAAAATTTGTCATCTTAACCACATTGAGGAGCAAGTATATGCTTCACACAGCAAAAATGACTTTGGAAAAATTTAAAATCAATACCTTTAACCAGGTCACTACCCTGACTCTCTAACTTATCAAGTATTTTTAAGGCCACACGTGACTCTTTCTCTCAAGTGACCAGAAGCCAGTGTCAGAATTATGTATCACAGTGGGAGTTAACTGGCATGGAGTCTCACCTTTTTTTTTCTTTCCTTTTGAAATAAGTTTTACAGTGTGGTCCAGTCTGGCCTTGAACTCTCTTTCTCTGATCCTCCTGCCTTGGCCTCCTGGCTGCTGACATTATGGGAGTGCCCTCCCACGCCTGGCTCTGAGTTTTGTTTTGCCACATGACACACCAAGAAAACAAAGGGCTGCAGGCTGGCCTGAGGAACTGGGAAAGAGCCTACAGAATCCCCATGGAAACCCTGACGTTGGGAAAGGAGGGTGTGTGAGCAAAAAGGCTTGGAGTGAAGAGACCTGGGGCTGCCCTCCCAAAGGTCACACCACTTTGATACTTGAAGTCACAGCACTCCAGAGCCCAAACTCCCCATGTGGATGCATGTCTCACATTCTCAGTTTTCTGAAGATTCCACCCTGTCTGCTACAGGAGGCCCGAGCTTTCATGCACTGTGCAATACTGCCCCTCACAGCCCAAAAGTGACTGCTGACACATCTTACAGAACAAGGAACTGAGACAGGACCAAAGCTCTGAGAGATAAGAAGCAATGCAACACTTCAGCCTATGCCTGCTCACTGACAGGCTTCTGACCAGGCTGCTCTGGAACTGGTCAACAGTGAATGCTGACCCTGGACTCTCTTCCTAAACAGAGGGCAAATGAAGGCTACTATGGGCGCTGGGGCTGTGGGTCTCATTCTTCTCATATAGAAAATGAGACAATAAATTAAGAATCCAGTTTTTTTTGCTGGGCAGTGGTGGTGCATGCCTTTAATCCCAGCACTCGGGAGGCAGAGGCAGGTGGATCTCTGTGAGTTTGAGGCCAGCCTGGTCTACAGAGTGAGTTCCAGGACAGCCAGAGTTACAACAGAGAAACCCTGTCTTGAAAAACCAAAAAAAGGAATCCAGTTTTTTTGTTTTGATTATTTTACACATGAAAAAAAAATCTAAGTTATCAATACTATCATGAAGAACTTATAATCTACAGCCTCAGGGTACTAATGACAGCACTTAAGTACAAGAAGAATCTTTTCACCTTGCCTTCAGTGTATATAGTCTCGGGGGCTGGAAAGATGGCTCAGTAGTTAAAAGCACTTGGTGTTCTTGCAGAGGACCCAGTTTTGGTTCCAAGTACCTACATGGGTGAGTCAGCAGAAGTCACCTGCTGATTCTTGCAATTCAATAACCACCTAGGAAGATGGGCCTGCACTCATCCACTGTTTCCTGTGTGCTCCGGGACACAACTACACCCAGTAAGCACAGCAGATGGCTAAGAAGCTGAGAACAACTTCCTCTGTCATGGAACTGGAAATCAGTGAGACAGGAAGAGGCTTGGGGATGACAAGCTAGCTGTGAAACTCAGTCAGATTTCACAGAAGAGAAAGGAATCAGAAAGAGCTAAGAGTCTACCACCCAAAGGTCTGGGTGATCTTCAAAAGATTCTGTTCCAACAAGCCTCAGCTTCTGCATCTGTGAGGAGATGATTTTCAAAGTCTTCACCTGCTTTTCAGATTCCTTGAAAGTGATGCACTCGATACCCAACACATACTCTCAGCGTCACTATTTTGGGGGAGAAGTATGGGCAATCTTGACTCTGCCTGCAGATTACCATGTCACTGAAGAGAACATACAACACACTCCGGCTCTGCAGCATGCACCTGTGGTTTTGAGTGAAATGGGAAATCTCCTCAATCATTCTTGGGTAGCAAATCTAACAGCTTTGAGGGGTGGCGGTGGGAGTGGCAGCGAGAATATTCTAGAACTGTGCTCTTGAGTACTATGTGAGCTCACTTGTGGCTCCTGAGCACCTAAAATGAGGCCAGCTGAGGAGCTAAATGTTTGTTGCTTTGAAGTGTGGTTAGTTTATTCTTCTTTTGAATGGCTGTATGTGTCACAGGTGTGGAGGTTAGTTACCACAAATAACCAGAGGTAAGAAGCACACCCATAGGACAATTAGAAGCCGGTTAGGAGCATTGGGAATGAAGAGGCCAACTACATCTCATGAGGAAGGGGAGAAATGTTGGTACTGAGGTGGCCTGAGAGGATGCAAGGAAATCTGCCAGGTTGAAGCATGGTGGATTGCCTGTAGAGTGGAGAGAATAAACAGGTGCTTCGTGGGCAAGAGAAATCATCCATGTAAAATCATGGCTTCCTGAGTACACAGCATAACAGGAAGCACTAGACCTCCGTGCAGGCAGTGCTACAGGCCTCATCTCCCGCCCCATCCTTACTCCTCAGATACCAGACAGGACAGCAAGGCACTCAGCCAAAAATCAAGGCCTTCCAGATTTCCTGGTCAATACAGGTGGCTAGGCAACAAGGTTTCAGATAATGAGATGCAAAAGGAAGCCCTCCAGGAATCTGCGAGAATTTTTATTCTCTGGATATAAAGGCTTACGATTGGGGAGTTACAACTTTCGTCTTTGACGCTGCCTTCTTTGTTCAGAGGAAGAGGAATGGATAAAAGAGGAAAGAGAGGCATGGGAAGGATAAGACAGAGATAAATAGTCCCTGTGGTTACATCAGTGTGCATTTGCTCTGATACCATCTCTAAATGATCTCAGGTTTGATGGCTGGAAATGACAGAACAGCAGGACAAAGAAAGCTGAGCATCAGGAGGAAAGAAGGAAAGCAGCGACCTGGTGTGTGCTGGATGAACATACACGTTACGTGTATACAGCTTGCTCTACATGGGGACAGACACCCCGTGTGACCAAGGCTGCAGAGTCAGGGGTGCGCAGCCATCCTCAGTGTCATGGATGCCGGCTTCCCTGAAGGGCAGTGAGTTCCAACTTTTCTTTCTTTCTCTGCAGGTGTTGATAAGAATCAACATGACTTTGTGAAGGGAGGACTTCCAATCTAAATCCCACAGAGGGGCTTCCAATTTAAGGTCCATCTGAAGCCTTCCAGAGCTGAAGAAGTCAAATGCTTCTATTATACCCCACCATACCCCTAAACTCAAGCCTTGTTAGGAGAAAAGGCTGGTGCCAACAGGGAAAAGAAAAAACTCTGGTAACCAGGGAAGACACAATTGTAACATACAACCCCAGAAGGGGGACTGAGGTAAAACAGTGACTGGCCGAGACTATAAGTAGTTGTTCATGTTAGTAAAATAGAACATACCAAAATGTCCTTCACCCAGAACCTTCCAGCTAAAGCACCCTGACAAGAAACAAACCTCGGTTTTCAGCGTTCTGTGGAAAGTTCTCTCAAGTATAAAATTTGTCATTTGCCACTACCAATCGTATTCAGAATTATGCAAGACCATAACTACCATGCTCCTGCTTTAGTAAATGATGTTTAAAATCTTTTAGGACTTAGGTTGCAAATATTTTCGTTTGTATCAAAATGTTAAAACAAATTAACTTGGAAAAGTCCATTTAGACAACAGCATAATGCATCCCTTGGCTTTGTCTCAGGGCTTTTACAAAAGCAAGAGCTCACTAAATGTGCCAAGAGCTGTAACCCTGGAGCCGCCAGCCCACGCACAGGGGTACACAGAGCATCACCATCTCCAGGAGACAAACGTTCCTTCCTTTAAATGTAAAGGACAGAAACCACCTGACTAGACAACTCTGATTCTCCCAGAGCTTTGGGGTTCCTGGTAATGCCTAAAATGTGTGCTTTATTAGCAAATTATCAGGTAAATCTAAAGAACTTCCAATTTAGGGTGTGTTCTTTTACTGTGACATAGCCTCTTTCTGTACAGGGACTAGCTGAAGTGAGCAGGCCAGTCAAAATTCTTGGTGATTTATTCCTAAAATTGTAAATGGTTCATTTGTGCAACTAGAGACTGGATTTAATGTTAATCAGAATTAATTGGAACTAATAAGAGAAGAGGGAGCCGTAGGTACGTTCTTCGATCTGTCCATTATCTCTTTAAAAATGAGTAGTGATACCCAGGAATTTATTGTGTGTAAAAGCAGAGACACTAAATGCTTGTGACACATGAGGATAAGTACAACAGCTACTGCTAGGATTCAGTGAGTTTTATGCAAAGAAACCAGGATTGTGTGGTGGCATCCTAACCTGCTACAGGTACACTTGTGTTTTTCATTCTAATGTCTATCTTACCAGCACTCAGAACTTCTGGGGCTGAGTATACATAGATCAGGATATGAGACCTTTTCCTGCAAGCCACTGGAGCTTGGGGGTTCCTCCCGAAATACTTTCATCCCCAGAACCAGCAGCTTCAGGTGATGCCCAACAGCCATGTTTCCACAGGTCCCCAAAGCATTCTGGGGTGTCCTAGGCTTGAGGACAGCTGAAAGAAGCGTGGCACTCTGCAAATGCCACCAATGCATGGCCCTCTGGCTTGCTCCCAGGGGTGGAGGCAAGCTGTGCGAGCTCAGAGGGAGGCTCCTTGGAGACTGGGCTTCCCATGAGCTCACAAGGGCGGTACCAGGACCCAAGAGAATCAGACTGAAGCAAAAGCAAAGCAAACAAGGCCAGCCTACATGGGAGAATTGAGTGCCAAGACCCCTTCCTCCAGCTCACTTGGCATAACCACCCCAGTGGGTCAGAAGTGCGGGTACACACTCTGGGAAGGGGGTTCCACAGCAACTCACAGTCTTTTTTTTTTTTTTTTTTCTTCAGGGCTGGGATCAAACCTCTACCAATGAGCTACATCCACAGTCCTAACTCCCTTTCTTGACAGTCATCTACAAAAACCCTTTTCCATCAATGATCAAAACAGCATAATTCCAAACGGCCAAGAAGGAGAAACAACTCACATGTCTACTGACAGGGAAATGTTAAGCAGAATGTAACACCCCCATAGAGTGGGACATTAGTCTCCATCAAGAGAATGGGGCACTGACATGCACTACAACACAGAAGACTTAGAGAACATCATGAGAAGTGGAAGGAGCCAGCCAGAGGGCCATATATTCTGTAGATGCACTTACTAGAAGTTTCCAGGATAAGCAAATTTACAGGGACAGGGTAGATAATTGGTTGCCTATTAGCAAGGGGTGGGATCAATGGATGGTGAGGCAAAGCTTAGAATTTTTTTCCTAGTGACTTAAGAATCTTAAAACTATGTTGTGGAGACTAGCTGCCCAATGCTGTGGATATATCCCCGAAGACAGCTGGACTGTGAGCTTTAAATGAGTGATTTGCACATTAAATGAACTGTATCCCAATAAAGCTGCTTCTTAAGTAAAATTAAGTAAGCTTTTTCTTCCAAAGAAAGAATCCCTTCCCGGAGTTAATGCCACCTTTCCCCAAAGGGCCATACCAGTACCTAAGGAGGGTGTAGAGTATACAGCTGAGGATACTGGCTTGGGCAGGGAGCAGGGGGCCAGCTGGCCAGTGCAGTACAGGATGTCAGGAGACATTCACTACAGAGAGCTGTAAGTACAGAGGCAGCACCTGCAGGACCCAGAGCCTCCCTGAACCCTGCTGGCCATGCTCTCATTACAGCCCTCATTTCGAGGCTGTTTCATGTTTGCACAAGTCCACAAATTTTATCCCCCTGAAAAATTTGAAACTCCTTGCCATTGCCTGGTTTTAAATACTTCGACAGCTCATTGGAACCTATAGATTAAAGTTTAATGGTAACAAATAGACATGGAAAAACATATCTGTAATTCCAGTACTCACAGAATTGGGAGTTCGAGGCCGGTATAGACTATGTGAGATCCTGTCTGTCCCTCAACGTTAAAAATAAGGATGACAAATCAAAGTCTTCTACTTTAGACTTTGTCCTGGGGGCACACAAGCATGCTCTGAACAGTTAGTTACTTAACCCTAAGAGAACTCCCTACCAGCTGGGTGCTGCAATCAAGTCATGGTCACCCAGACCATCCAGCTCCTATGTTGAAGTACACAGGCCCTCAGCTCTGCTCCCTGAGTCTTGCTACCAAACAGAAGTGGTCAGGGTGATGATGTTTTCAGATCACCTCACACAAAGAGGACAAACTAGCTGTTTTAATTCTAGAGGCACACCAGAGAAGCTGACAGTGCTTGCTTAGCAGTATTAACAGGCACACAAGCAGCCAGCCAAGGCCAGTCACTGTGGCCTCCTTGACTTCTGAAGTGACATGCTGAGAAGCACAACGTGTGCACATACGTGTACGTACAGACACACACACACAGAGAGAGAGAGAGAAAGAGAGACAGAGATAGAGAGAGAGAGAGAGAGAGAGAGAGAGATACCAAACAGACAATCAGATCCTTGGCCTTAAAGACTTCATCTCACCACTGGTCTTTAGTCACCACAGAAAAGCAAAGTTAGATGAAAGTAAATGAAAAACAGTCTTTCCAGGGTGTGGCACCCCAGCATCTGGGAGGCTAAGGCTGAGGTTCCCACGTTTAAGTCCTACAGAGCAAAATCCCATCTCAAAAAAAAAAAAAAAAAGATTAATTTAAAAAAAATACCATGTCTGTCAACTAGACACAAACTGTTTTTTCCTTGTTTGGCCCTTGCCATAAAATCCTACAGAAAGAGAGAATCTTGACTTCAGAACTCCCTATTCAAATATGCTGCAAGGGGGCAGGAAGTGCAACTATCCTAACAACTCCCAAACACAAACAGTCCTGGGAAGGAAGCAGGTTAGTTCTTGGGAACAGAAGGAAACCAGAGCCATCAAGATAAGGAGAAACACTGCCACCAAGTGGCGACGGCTTCTCCAGTCACCCTTGAGGTTGCCAAGCTTCAACGTAGCAGCCACCAGACTCCTCAGGGGAGCTTCCAAAAGAAAAAGAGCCTCCATCAAGGTCCCAACATGACTTGGGGAGATGGGAGGATAGGTCCAGCTTGGATACTTAAAAATATTCCCAGGTAGACCAGGGATATAGCTCAACTGGTAGAATTACTATGCTGCCCTTAGTCCAATCCCAGCTCTGCATTAAAACAAAACAAAAACCATGAAGACAAGATACCATCCACTACCACCACCATCAAGAACCAGGCCTGGTGGCAGAGCTGTGTAATCCCAGTATTCAGACGTGGAGGTAGGATCGAGAGTTCAAGGCCAGCATCCGAAACAATGTTTAAGGTCTGCCTGGGTTACTGGGGGCCCATTCTCAAAACCGAATTTCCCAGAAGGCTGTGGTACTCAGTGAATGCCAAGAATCCATAGCCAAGAGAAAATGATTATGCAGACATGAATATGGTGTTCATGTTATTCCACTTATGCCACCCAATAAAATCTCTCCAAGGTACATAAATTTCTGAAAATAAAGCAGTCACAAATACCTCCTGTCTTTTTCACAGTTACACAGAAGTCATATGGAAGATTCACTTACATGCGTTAGTTTGGCCCTGTTTATACCTCAGTTCACACGTTATCTAATCTAGAGTTCTTCACGCTGTAGGGGGAGCAGGCTGACCCAGCTGTACTCACAAGACAAAACACCCTCTCAACTTTGGCTTCACCGTACTATGTACTCACACAATGGGTTTCAAGTCAATAAATCATTCTTATTTATGCCAGAATGAGTTTCCTTCCCCTTTTCAAGACATGTCAAAGTCTGAAGGCATCTATTGTTGGTGAAACACACACTGTGATACGAAATGCTTAAATGAAAAGAAGTAGACGAAGACTAAAACTGTTCTCTGGCACAGACAGAACAAAAAGATTCTCTCCCGGTCCAAGTGGAGAGCTGCCTAAAAATTACCCCATGACAAAGAGTTCTCTTAGTATGGCATGGTGAGAAAATAAACTGGAGGGCATGCACACTGAGCATCTAGTTAAAAGCTGATTGCTGACAGCCTCTGAAGACCTGACAGTGAGGGGAGAGCCCCACAGCAAAGAGCACAAAAGGCCACAGACACTGTGTCCTTGGAGTGGTCCACAGGAAGGCTCCCTTGCAGAGGACAAGGGCGTACAGCTGCCTGCCCAGCTCCCGCAGCAGTGTTTTCAATGTTTGCACTCACATCCCTTCTCACTGTGTTTCCCAACACGTCCTGCTGTTCTTCTCTAGACACAAAACTCTTCTCATACAAGGTCACCAGTGGCTCACTGGTGGAGCACTTGCCCAGCCCACATGAGGCCCTGTGTTCAATTCCTGTCACCACAAAGGAAACAAGAAAGTCACTGAGAACCAGGATTATTAGAGGCTCTGGGACCTTGGAGACTCCTGAGTCTACCTGCAGAGGTCTGGAGCATTCATGCAGAGAGACTAGCTAGGCCAGGAAGACATTCTTCGTGGATGCTTACCTGTAGGTTACTGCTCAAAGGGGGCTGTCCACATCAGCATTGGTGGGGCAGCCTTTCAGAGATGGAGGATCTTGGGATGGAGCTGGACCCATCACATCATAATCTACCTTCCAACAAGACTGCCAAGGACCCCAATCTCATGAAAGCCTGTGAAATGCTGTTCTGATCCATGATAGGACAAAGCCACTTAATCGACAGGGGTGTGTGCAACTTTGCCCAGGGATGAGTGCCTCACCACCTACTTGTCTATGGTAGAACCAACAGTGAGGCTCTAGAAACAAGAGCTAATGTGAAGAAAGAGCATCTCTCTCCTCCACTCAGAGGAGCCAAAGTGTCTGCCCTCATCCATGCCCCCAGATGCATTCCTGAACACACCCAACCTACCACAGCTTTGCCCTGATTTACTAGCACTCTTGTGATACAACCCTGGACGGAGTGAATACTTTACCAAGTATGGTCCTTTCAAATGCTCAGTGCCACAAATCCTCCACCAGAGAAGAAAGAACAAGCTTCTCTGGGTTTCTGGGGCAATAACAATAGGTGGCTACTGGGAGCATCATGAAGCTCTGGGCTTTATATTTAAGCCACCAAGCAGCTTTTAGTATGTCACTTCATGATCTGTGTTTGTTTCACTGTAGAAACATTTGTCTTGCCACATCTGAGTAAAACTTCCTATTTATCATGCAGCTTTGCTTCCATGTGCTGACTGCTACACATTTAACGTACCATCTAAGAGGTAGGGACTAATCCCTTTGTAGGCTCAGAAGTAGAGCTAGTCCTCTCAACTCTGCTAATTTAAACTTGCCAGTTTCACATAACTCCAACTAGTCACTGCTGAATTCAAAGCAGGGGAGGCTGAGGTACAGCTGAGTGGTATAGAACTTGCTTGCATGCGCAAGGGCCTGGGTTCTATGCACAGCATGGGTGGGACACAGACACATCTGGAGATGTTTCCCTAGTTTTATTAGACAGTGAAATTGTTTTTGGTTTGCTGGTTTTTCGAGACAGGGTTTCTCTGTTGTAACTCTGGCTGTCCTGGAACTCACTCTGTAGACCAGGCTGGCCCTGAACTCACAGAGATCCGCCTGCCTCTGCCTCCAAGTGCTGGGAGTAAAGGCGTGCACCACCAGCACTCTGCTAGACAGTGAAATTCTAAGCACAATTTAACTTCCTTGATGCAGATAGGTTTCTAATATAAAATTCAGATTCTTGAGACTTACTTATTTCTCAGGGGTTTGGACACAGAAATTGGCTAGCCAGGATAGTATAGCTAAAGAGAGTATTTGTCCAGGCTAACTTCTTCACTACTACCTCACTGTTACGTATTTCCCCTCCTTTTTATGTATTTCGTCCTTGGTCACTAATAGCCTTTTCTCCAGGTTTTGGGATAAAAATCAGAACCCCTAATTTACAGATCACACCATTGCTCTTGCAGTAGTGCCATTATTGAGCAGCAAACACCATGCTTTTAAAATGACTGTGGACTTGTCTTCAGAGCAATGGAAGGTATGAGACTACAAATATCCCTGGCTTGCTCTTTTACTTAAGGAAGTGGCAAAGTTCCCTCTCTGTGTAGCTCAAGATTGCACTGCTAAATGAAGAATGGACAATAATTTGAGCATCAGAGTTTGTACAAGGAACCTCCAAGGCTGCTTCCTACCAGCGCTTCAATGATTTTCTCTCTAACATTATGAATTTTAAATAATTGCCATGAGTGGTAGCACATGCCTTTAATCCCAGCACTTGGGAAGCAGAGGCAGGTGGCTCACTCTGATTTCAAGGCCAGCCTGGTCTAAATAGAGAGTTCCAGACTAGCCAGGGCCACACAGTGAGACACTGTCTCAATACACACCCCACCACACACAAAAATACAGGTTTTGGCATTATGCTTCCTTATCTAGGTATGGCAGAAGTCATAAACCTAGGTTACCGGTGAGAATTTTAGACAGCTCAATCCAGCTTGAGGTTCTCTGTGGGGAAGACTGGAATCTAAACAAGGACCAGGACCCACTTCATCCCTACCTGGGATGTTAAGCTGCTGCTGCTGCTAAGCAGGGTCCTACATGAATTCTATGTCCTTCCCTAAGTTCGTCTCAGACTACCTCTGACTCTCCAGCCTTGTGATCCACTCTCTACCTTCCTCCCAGGAGCAGGGAGGGCATCTGGGGAACTCCGTGGTGCTCCAGAACTCTTTGGGGATGGCCTTACCTTCGTATCTGCTCGGGGAATCACATGCCTTCTGTGGAGTGGCCACTCGAAGGAATATCTGCTGTCTCCATGAGTGCCGCCGCATCTTTATGGGGGTCCCGTCTGTGTCACCCAGGTGGTTTGCTTTGGATTCAAAGTCCCTAAAACAGCAAGACAACTGATTCATGAGCGGTGGGGAGGCATCAGGGTTTATTTTCAGCTACTTTATCTTTCCATAAACAGATAATTTGATAACCACAGATGCTAAGTCAAAGGCACAGTGGTCAGTATTCCTAAAGGCCACTGTGCAAAAAGAACAAGAACACATGCTCGGTACCACTGCTATCTACCATAAAAGATATTCCAAAAGTATACTCCACAGGTCATAGCTTCCCAACTGTGCCTCTCTGGGTGCTACTTCAAAAGAGAAAAACTACCTAGCTGGGCACTGTCACCAGAACCCCAATCCATACTAGTTAATATGTGGGATTACTTTTCTCAGCACCTACCTAAATCTCCATGCTTGCTTCAAATCTCAATATCTATCTCTCCCTCTCCCTCCCCCTCTCTGTCCCTCTCTCTCTCACACAAAGGCTGTAGTTTAATTAGACAGAACCATCAAGGAACTAAGGATACAATCACTTGTGAGTTTGCCTGCTTTAAAACCTTTAGCGTCAAAACTACAAATGTGGGCAGGGCCTTGCAATTTCCACTCAGTATGTACCACAATGAGGCAGTCACCACACCTGGCAAATCAGATCAGTGACCTTGTGAGGACAGGCACAGGCTACTGTCCTGCAATACCCCTACAGAACCAGTGAAGACTCTTACTCTTCTGGCGGGACAAGGTCAACAAACCAACCCTATGCAAAACTGGAGAGCAGTTGGCTGCATGATTTTAAAAATGACATTTGGAGAAACAGCATAAGAAAGGAGACACAACAGACTTAGCTATAATGCTCCAAATGGCAAAGGAGCCATTAAAATACCCCATATATCAAACAGTAACTCAGCACTTAGAACACTCGTATCTGACGGATTTATATCAAGCCCTACCTGTTCGTGGTCATAAAGTCACAGGTGTTATTTTCATCTACAGGAGCCAGAAATTTTAGAAAATTTGGCACAGAAGAGGAAGAATGGAGTTTTTTCCGCAGGGCATTACGGTAGGAGACACTAAGAGTTTGGTTAAAAAAAGAGTTTAGGATAAAGAAATATAAACACACAAAGTAAAACTCAAAGCTTACAAAGGAAACCTTTTCAGTGCAATACTAAGTAAGCTAGGTAAGACATTTAAAATACTTCATAAGTGAAACTGACTTTTATTTTCAGTCAATGAATTAAATTAAAAAAAAAATCTATCTTCCAAATGGTAAGAATTTATCTGAACTAATCAGAAACTTTCTGACATGATACACATTACAGTGTATACAAACAGGGCTGTTAGCCTGTGTGGGCATGCATGTGTGTGCTCCCGTAACAGTAGAGTGATGTGAAAGTTAAGTGTAAAAACAGTTCACCATTGAGACTTTTCACAATACTTTAAGGAAAACTGAGAGTAAAATTAAGTCGATTCAAATGAAAGCTAAAAATAGTAAAGCCAAATAAAACAAAAAGCCCCCCCATACAAGCAGTGACTAGGGCTTTTCTCAAGGACAGCCCCATGCGGCTGGGCAGAGCCAGTGTGAGTGGGCAGACAGACAACACTGAACTTGCCATGCGAGTGTGCTCACCTTTTTGGCACAGTATTCCCACTTTGTTCTCCACTGGGATTGTGTTTTAGGTACTTAAAAAAGTTTGGTGAGGAGGCGGAGGGGTTAAGACGAGGTGGAGGCGGAGCTGAAGGCTGCCCTGAGCAGCACTTAGACTCGCCCCCTGGAAGATGGTCCACACTAAACAGCAATCAGAGAAAGTGGGATTAGAGGGGAGAGGGCATGTTGAGAGGGGAGGAGGACAGAAATGCGGAGAAAGCATGGCTCTGCTGAGTATCTACAGGAACCACCAGTCAGGCCTCCCTTTGCTCCTCTCACAGACAAACACTCACAGGTCCTTGATAGGTTCTATGCTTCCAATAATACTTTCTGCTCCCTTCCCTTGCTGGTAACCAACGGAAAGAATTTTAGAAGCAAAACAAAATAGAAAATAATAAAAATTTAGAACCCACATCTCCCTTCAGGACATCTTGTCTTGAATTTCAAAGTACTGTTTCTTATAGTCTACGGAGGAAAAGTTCATAAAAGAGAAAGCAAAATAGACAAGCAGAAAGTGGGTATTTCCCCAGTTCTCCCATGACTGTCCATCACAGCCCATGACAAAGCTACACTTGGAAAAGAGGAAAAGCAGTGGCGCTTGGTCCTTCCCCTGGGCTTTTCAGGTAGGAATATTTCCACGGCCACCAAAAATGCTAGAGAGGAGGGGAGGCACACAGCCATGATGCAGACAGCAGCGAGCTCACAGGGTGCTGGGAAACAGGAAAGTTGTCAGGCTACAGCTAATCAGCATTCGTCTCAGAAACATTAGACTTGTTAAACAGCTCCTGGAGGACATCCTCCTCCTGCCATCGTCATCCTGCTGAATTCCAAGGAACCAATGATGATTCCCAGTGAAAAGGAAAGCAAAGCGGACAGCCCTGTATGCAACTCCAGGACTGTTAGCACATGTCACGCCTTCCCTCCATACATGCCTAACACCAACCACGGTAATGATTCAAATGGCTGCACCCAGTATAATCCACATGGATACACACGTCCCTAGCTCCTAGTGTCACCAGCCAGAGGGAGACAGCAACCATACACAGGTATGGCCCCATTTTTAAACTCCTGTGTAAGGATTATTTGGGGCCTGGTTACAGTCTCTGGCACTTAGGGTTAGTCACTAATAGACCCTGCAAAGCTTCTGCCACCACACTGTTTATGCTTCTCTATAGTTAGAAAGTTTGTTTATTTGGGCCCACATCTTAAAAGGAGTGTGCTGGCTAGTTTTATGTCAACTTGACACAAGCTATATCATCAGAGTAGAGAACCTCAACTGAGAAAATGTCTCCATAAGATAAGGCTGTAGGCAAGCCTGTATGGCATTTTCTTAATTACTGACTGATGGGGAGGGCCCGGCCTACTGTACGTGGTGTCACCCTGGGTCAGTGGTTCCGGGTTCTATGAGAAAGTGGGCTGAGCAAGGCAGGGAGAACAAGCCAGTAAGCAGCACCCCTCCATGGCCTCTGCATCAGCTCCTCCCTGCCCCCAACTTTCCTTCAATGATGGACTATGAAGTGAAACTGTAAGCCAAATAAACCCTTTCCACATCAACGTCTTTGGTTGTGGTGTTTCATCATAGCAATAATAACCCCAACTAAGACAACAAGTGAGTCTGAATCTAGAATTCACACAGTGACAGATTTCAGAAAGTGTCAACTCTAATTCTGTGGTACAGAGCCGTTCAGCAGATATGCCCAGGTTACACCTAGATCAAGACAGCCAGGGCCAGTTCCCTGACTCCTGGATGTCATATGGGCATCCACAGCACATCTCTCCCACTCTGCCTGTATGGACACTGTGTCTCCATCCCACAACCAGATCCAGGTAACCAAAGGAGGAAATTTCCCTATTCATACTCATGCGCCACCTTTCCCAAGACCAGCAGACAAATTCCAAGTCAACATCTCATGCATTAAGAACCAATGATACGCACAAGGACTATTTGTGCTCATGTTTACCTGCTTGCTAACAATGCTTGTACCTACCTCTACACACTTCCTGGGGAAGCTGGGAAGAATATGACATTGCTTCAAGTTTTCTCTTTTGAAGCCAAGGACCAAACCTGACTTGGGTTACTCTTTTGCCTAAAAGCCCATTAAGGATACACAATAAATTTCATAATTTAAGCAAATCTTACTTGCGTTCATGAGGTGTCTCTGTGCTCACGGAGTGATACCTCAAGAGTTTTCTTTGAGAGACCCCTGGAGAGCTCTGAGCAGGTTCTAGAGGTGCTGGGCACTCTACAGGGAAATGACTCAGGGTGTTGGCTCTCCTTCTGAATGCCTGCTGGGGTGACAGCAGAGCAGACTCTTCTGCAATGTGGCTCTCTGAGTCACTGGACAGGTCATCTGAGGAGCCAAGGAGCTTGAAGGAGCTCTCAGAGATGGGCAAGGCCTCCTTGTCACCCATGGACAGCTCCTGACAACAGACACAGGGCAGATTAGACATACCACAGGGGAATTGGTGGGACTGGTGAATCCCTACATGCAAGGAAACATTAAGTGTGTAGGCCTGACTAGAATATCATCTGGAGGCTGCCAAAAATATGTCTATTAAGGCCATTATATAATACCTGCTTCTCAGAGATAGGTGCTTGCTTGAGGAAGAAATGGGACAATGTCTCAAATACAATAATGAAGTGCACAAGTTTGAACAGTGACTCTTCTAAGTCTTTCCATGGACAGACTGCTCACTCTAGAGAACAGGCTCTTTACAGGCTTATAAGAAGTATGGTGCCGTATGGATAGTTTCTGACATTCAACCAGCTTCTTTATCTTTGCCGAGTGTGTTCATGGACGTCTGCTGACACTTCAAGGCTTTTTCTGAATCTGATCTAATGTGGAGATTTAACTTTGTAACCTTGTGCCCAAAACTATCCCCTATATTCTTCCCAGAGTGGAAATATCTTTGCCACGTTGTGACTAGTTGTCATAATTAAGGGAAAATATTGAACTTGCTGTATCTCATTGTCCTCCTCTGTAATAGTACAGGAAAAATTCATTGTACTGTTTCCTAAATTAAACAAAGTACTCAGCATAGTGTCTGTGCTCTCCTCAAGATTTAATTCACAGCATCAACTCCTTTTTCTGCAGCTCTCCTGTCACACTCCCCCGATGCAGGGTCTACATGTACAGCTGTCCATTCTCTCCTACTAATCTTTTTTACAACAGGTAAACCAGCAGCATAACACACTTGCACAGTTGAAATGAGTTGTGAGGGACAACGATCAGTTTGCATCAGTGGGAGGCTGAATGATGATATGGCCCACTAGATCTTAACTTAGAAAACCATACATATTAGAGTAGCTTCTAAGGTCTCACTGCACAAAGTGGATCTACAAAACCAGCAGGAGCAATGACATCACCTTACTGTTTATCAGAGACTCGGCATTAAGAGCCCACCAGGACAAGCAAACCACAGATGCATCGGAGTCATGCGTATCTCAGGAAATGTGTCTCAAACCACGTGTCACACACACTACTAGGTAGTGGTGTCAATTTAGTGGCTTGTCAGGAGCATTTTAAAAACAAAACCAGCAGAAAATAATAGTGTATATAGCCTATTCAAAGAATAATTTCATTTTAACTCATTTTCATATTGTATGGGTGGGTTACATGTGTTTGTGAAGTATATCACAATTTAAATGTCTTTCTTGTTGTTGGCTATGATTTGAAGTCTTTGAAACTACAAGTCTAGGATAAAGTCCTGAAAAATGTAAAGCAATTCTCTGGAGCTAGAGTTCATAAGCTTCCTCATTTTTGCATCAGAGCATGCTGACAACAGGGTGAAATGCTAACTCCTGAACACCAAATTGTAAATTCACTTCTTGACAGGTATAGGGTTAAATAAACCAGGTCTGGACA
The DNA here is from genome assembly GCA_026225945.1 of Cricetomys ansorgei. Lineage (NCBI taxonomy): Eukaryota > Metazoa > Chordata > Mammalia > Rodentia > Nesomyidae > Cricetomys > Cricetomys ansorgei. The sequence continues at coordinate 938,974 of JAMJFZ010001868.1, read as the reverse complement.
TGTGTAAATGCCTCTGGAGATAGGGAAGCAAGGGAACACACCAGGTGTGTCTACCACAGAGGACTGTCGGCCAACTCATTATCCCTGTGCTTGGTGGCAGACCACGACGGTAAGGCTTGGCTGCTTATTTAAACAAAACAGTCATGCTTACTCACAGCCATGGGGTCAGCTACAGGACAGTCTCAGGGCTTTATGTTGCACAGTTCCCTGAATTCACAACCCACCCTCCCACCTTTGAAGCTCTCTCTATTTTACTTATTTTTATTATTGCAAAATCTACTTTGGATAAGAAACCTAGTGGCTGTTACAAATTAGGTCTCATTTGTCTAAAGTTATAACCTTGATTCTTTGTTTATGGGAACAGCTATTTGCTTTTTTATGTTATGATTAAAAAAAAAAAATCACATGACTAGCCCTTCACTTGTGCAGAGAAGTTTGGAAACAATAAATGTTTTATGACTGGAGGGATATGGGCTTTTTTTGTCCTTTTTGACACGACTATTTAGACAGAGATGGGCAAGGCCTGTTGGCTGGAGCTTCGGAGTACCATACCTCTGAAAGAGAAATGCGCTTACTTTGCTGGTGTTACTTAGAGTGCTAGATGTGGAGCTGTCCAGGTCCACGCTGGAGGAGTGCTCCGGCAGGCCTCTGGCTTTATTACCCTACATAAAGAAAAGGCAGTTGACATACAGCCCCAAAGGCATCATTAGCTGGAGGCAGCCTAGCATCGTTTTAAATAAGCTCAGAAAAATGAACTCACTGAGAAACACTGCTGAGCATATCTGTGCAGTAAGACCATCACATTTCTGTCATCAATTTAAGGATCGTTCTAACCCAGATGATCTACAAAGCCCTGTGGATCAGCCATTTGTGGGGGATGACAAACAGGAAGAAGGGCCAATTCATCTATGATGCTCCCAAATGCACATTCAATAGCTGTTTTCCCTGAGTCATAGGTAGTTATAACCAGCCACCTGCATGTCACTCAATCAAAGTGTATTCCTCTGGGAACTCTCATAAGTAAGCCCTTCTAGCCTTGGTTTTATAATCAGATTGTCTTGAATTGTCTTAACCGATGTTATGAAATTCTCAGTAATATTCTCAATAAAATTGGACAAAGCCATCTGTAACTGACTAAATAAAGTCTATGAGGGAATATGCCCTAACATTTTGAAGAGGATAAGGAAATACCACAAGCTCCAAATTTGAAGAGGATAAGGAAATACCACAAGCTCCAAAGATATGAGACTTGGACAGAAAATCAAATTTTGATTTGTTAGAAGTGACATCAAGGCTTTCACATGTATGGGACAGGAGGATGCTTTCCTAAGGAACTCCCAGACATGCTCAGTATACCTGGATCTTCCTAGAGAGCTCTACTTGGCAACCTTTTTCTATAAAGGTCTTGATAGAAAGTATCTCATAAGTATCTTACCATTTGTAAGTCATGTGGCCTCTGTGACAAGTATTCAATTCTCTATAAAAGTAGCCTTCGGTAACAGGTAAATGAATGAATGGTACTGTGTAAATAAAGTACACTTTATTTTTAAAAAAAGAGGCTGGTGGGATTTGGCCCATGGGTCAAATATTTCATGAATCTGCTTATAGGGAATTCCAAACACCTAACAAAAGGAGCTGACAGTATTGTTTTTGAAGTTGTCCCTAGGGATACCAGGGAAGATGGGACTTACATCTTGGCATACATAATCTATGTTCTTTATAGGAACTTTACAAGTAGCACTCCTGGGGGTGAAGAATCCCATGAGCTAGACTACAAAAGAGTGGAACTTCCCATCACTTAGAAGCCTGAGGCAGGAGGAACATGAATGTGATACTATCTCAATAAATAAATAGATTTTTTAAAAATGTAGATAATATTGCTTTAAGTCTGATGAGACACAAAATAGAGCTGAATCTTAGGCTCTGTTTAAAAATTATTCAATTTAAGTAAGAAGAAAGGATGCTACATACTCGGGACAGAATGCTCTCTAAGGACTCAGTTAAGGACCTCTTCGCTCTGTTCTTCAGCATATCCAGCCTGAATCGGGTAGCACTGGGTGGCAGCTCACTCACAATGTTCTCTGCCGCCACCTGTGGTGCCTATGAAAAGAGAAACAACAAAAAGTTAAGTCAATTAAAGCTTCACCCTTCGGTGTACACGAATGAACAACCTCTGGGACCCTTCGTTTTGAAAGCCTAGGATCCCACCTGTTCCTTAGCAACATGCCCGCAAGCCCAGTGAACAATCTGCTACCCCAAGTGAAATGAGCAAATGTGCTCTGAATCTAATCAGCTAGTTCAGAACTCAGGCCAAGCAACTGAATCAGAAATCCCCTATTTCTTAACTATGGCCTTGTGCAAATGTCCCATTTTCTCTGGGCCTGGATTTCTTCTCCAGTAAATTGGTAGAGACAATTATCTAACCATATCACTGTGCTAATGAGAACACAACAGGTAGAGACACAGCAAGCATTAGCATAGGGCCTGGGATGGAAATTGCTTTGCCAACCTTTTAAAATTAAGCAATGACTTACCTGTGTGGGCATATCAGAGACTAAGCTAAAAATTAAATTTATCTTCTGAATCCATCCTTTCTATACTAATCGTTTTATCCCTTTTTCTAATCTGTCTCCCCCTTTTCTTCTTCTCCCTCTTCTGCTATTTCATGATCCTTTCTCCTCTGAAATCAACTTCTCTCTCTCAGTTATGTATAATATTAAACCAGAAGCATAACTGAGTTTGACAGCCACTAAATATGTAATGTTACTTATTAACAGGGGGTATGTTGCCAAAACATTACCTCCCCAAATCTGCACATTAAGTTGTTTACATGGACTCTCACCTGACTGCTTCCTGCTAGATAACAGTGTTTAAGAAAAAGACAAGCAAGCAAATTCCCAATCACCCTAAATACCTACACATTCTTTGCAATAATTATTAAATATTTCAAGGACTCAGAAAAGTATAGAGACTAACACAACAGATATTTTGTTCTACTCAAACCTGGCCAAGTTAGCACTGCCAGATATTGAGGAACAAAACAAGCAGGTGAACTACTCCTGCTGGTCCCCAGTTGTGTGGTATAGCCAGCTCATTACCTGCCACCCCTCTGAGTTCCTCCACCTGTAAGCTGAACTGTCTTCCCAGAACTAACACAACATTTAGATGAATTAATACCTATTTCAACACCCTGAGCCCAGTGTCTACCCTATGGCTGTCATTTATCATAACTACTTGGTATGTTCTGGTTTCTGCTCTTAATGGGAAACATTACACTTCATTGAAACCTCCTGACCACCACTATTCACCCCCCTCCTCCTGCTTGCCAACCACTCTCTTGAGTTTGGTGGTATTATATCAATTCATAGTCTGTATTTTTATTTACATGCACCCACCAGATATATGCTGCCTAACATGTAAATAAACATCTAAATAAAAGGAGTCACTGCTCATGGGAATGTAAATTAGTGTGGCCACTATGGAAGTCAACACGGAGAATCTTCAGAACTCTAAATTAAAGAGAACTACCATGTGACCCAGCTGGGCTACTCTTGGGTATGTCTTGTAGGATTCTAAGCCAGCTACAAAGACACTCACATCCATTTTACTGCAGCACTAGCCACAACAGCAAAGGACAGAATCAGCTTAGATAGCTATCAACAGATGAATGGATAAAGAAAATGTGGCACACACACATAACAGAGTTTTCTTCAGCCGTATAAAGGAACAAAATTATGTCATTTAAAGGGAAATGGATGGAACTGGAGATAATCATGTTAAGTGAATTAAGGCAGATTTAGGATAAATGTCACTTTTTCTCTCCCATGTAGATATAAATTTAAATACTGTACATGCACATGCACACACACACACACACACACACACACACACACGATATGTAAAAAAAAAAATGCCATACTGCACAAATATTTCTACAATTATTAATTTTCTTCTTCTAATGCTATGTTTTAGATTTATCCATGCTGACAAATGTTTTTGGTTCATTCACTTCATCCAGAGTACAGTCTTACTGCAGTATATAACCAACCTATTCCTGTTCCTGCTATCAAATATTTATTCCATTTTCCTGCTCTTATGAAGGAGGCCGCAGTGAAATGTCTCATGCACAGCTCCTTAAGCACTCACAGGAAAGGTTTGCAAGGGAAATAATGGGGACACCCTTGCTGGGACGCAGGCACAAAGCACCTGCAGGGACAACAGGCATCATCAAGTTTCTCTCTCTGAACTGATTCCACTTCTCAGCCTCAGCAGCAGCACACGGAGACTACCTTTACAGGGCCCTGACAGCATTCTTACATTCCTGCCAAATCAATGGATACTAAATGCTCTTTGAATATGGCCTAATGTCTACTACCAGCAACCATTTTTTAAATTTTTTCAACTATTTAAAGGCTGTATGACTTCTCTAAAATAATGAAATCCTACTTCACTGAGGAATGTTCTACACCTTCAGTGTCTGGGAGAGAAAGGATTCAGACAAGTGCTATGTAACTGTCCACTTTATAAATTTAACATTTAGCAGGTGCTGGGTGGTATTTGTCTGTTTCCCAGAGACATATTGTTCCTAATCAGAACATGTGTAAAAAGAATAGCTACTAGCTTAAAACTTTCTTCAAGAAGAAACAGGAACATTTACCCCTGTGTAGAGAGCAGCACAGAGTAGGACATGTAACACTAGCTTAAGAGATGGTGGAAGAGCCATGTTTGTCAGACAGGCTTGCAGGAAGCACACACCTGGGAAACAGAGATAAATACCACCAAGCACCTGTTAAATGTCATGCATTCCAGGCAAGCTCTTTACTCGCTGCAACCAGTTCCATGCACCAATGCCAAGGATAAGAGTCTGTCCAGGCTCACGGCAGGGAAGCTATCAGGGTAGACTTATTCACAAAAGGGCCTGCCCTAAACTCAACACCAGATTCTCCGCAAAGTAAAGATGATCCAGAACTGCTTTCGATCTCATAAGACGTTTATAAAATAGAAGCAAATTGGAATGATGTTTTGACAGTTAAAGAAAATACTGACTGAAAGATTAAATAAATAAACCAGTATCAATCAGTAGGAAAAAAAGAAGGGCTACAGGCCTGCGCTTTTAAGGAAGGCCTGAGGAATTTTGGTACTTAACCCTGCTTCTGTTTCCTCTGTTTCCAAAAGGATGCCTTTTTCTTCCCTGGGCCAGAACTCAAATATGATTCACAAGTACCGTGAGCTTAGAATTTAACTTTAGAAAACACTGTATTCTTACGATCTCAAAATCAACATCTAGAAAGTTCTTCTTTGGAAATAAGGCTGGATCTTAGAAGGTAATTTCTAATGTGGAAGCTCTACAGTAAATTCCACTATGGTCAACACATGTCCATCCTTTGACAGATGGGGAAACTAAGCATCAGAAATCAGTCAAGCAAACAAAGAGAAACCCTAATGGTAGATAATGAGATGCATGCCCAAGAGTTTGGGGATAAACACTTTTTCAAAGGCATGCTTTGAAAGGCATCAAAGTGAGATGGGTTAATACAAAAGGCAGATACTTGACAAAGCAAATTTACCAAAATTTTAAAAATTTGGTAAAATTTGCATGGTGGGCAGAGGACATAAATACTTGTGGTATAATCTTTTTACCTTTTCTGTATACTTGAAATTGTTTTCTTAATGAAGTATCAGGGGGAAAAGGAAGAAAAGAATTTACTTGAAAATGAATTCTGGAAAACCCGTAACTAATTCTGTAGCACTAAATTTTGTTAAGCTCCTAAAATTATGCTTAAAATACTATACTGAGATGTTACTGGTAAATGATTTCTATGTATACTTTCTCAACTCTAAAATGAGCATTTTACTATCCAACTTAAAAATGCTTTTATAACCAGTTATATTGGCACATGTCTGTAATCTAGCACCCAGAAGACAGAGATAAAAGGATGGCTATGAATTCAAGATCAGCCTGCTCTATATAACAAAAAAAAAAAAAAAAAAGCCTTTGTAAACTGAATGGAATAACTCGTAAGCATGGTGTGCAGATGCCAGTCCTGATGGTGAGGCTCAGTCTCTTTGACATCAAAGTCTCTGATGTTTGGAAATGCGGAAAAAAAACACATTAAATATATTTCTCCAAAGAACTAAATTATAAAGTATTATTACTTTGAGTCCATGAAATTGAATGTGCATTTAGGTCAAAACTTTCATCCACTGTAAGTGCTTTATTTGCTTTTCTAACAGTTATAAGTTATTTCAAAATTATCAATTTCCTGCCAGAACATGTCAGATTGACAAAAAAAAAAAAAATCAGAAAAAGAAAAAGGTGTTAGTGGCAGAGAGGTTAAAAAACGGGGAAGTAGAAAATAAATCAGCTGAAGTGAACTACAGAATTTGTAGTGAAATACTTGGAGAAGGTTTTGTAGTTTTGGTTTCTTTAAAAACATAAAATGGCATTTGGACTATATTTTTGTTCCCATCCCAACTGTGGTGGATGAGAATGAATTTGATTTGGACTGTTTGTTGCCAGTGGCTACAATTTGGTTGCATGCAGCTGTTTCGCCACGTGTAGCTTGTCCTTATGATTGGATGCTGCTTGGACTTCTGGGAACTTTTGCTTAGAGTATATAAGGGTGGAAGCCCGGAGAACCGGGGTTGGTTGGTTACCGCTTAGAAGAATGTTGGTTAGAGAAACTAGGTTCGAGGATAGTGATCTGAGATGCTAGTCTAGCTCACTATCAGCTCCTGCTCTCTAAGCTTCAGACAGCCTAAAAGGGCTGTGAATGTCTTCCTTTCTATCAAGGCCGCCTATAAGGACAGTGAAGATTTTCTTTTTTCCTAGCCTTCCTTTTTCTTTCCCTAAATTGAGGGTAAAAGTACAGTAGCTAACTGCTATAGAATTCACTGGAAGCCTTGACTAGGTGGGGCCATGCCACCGGTAAAGAGGTGGGCTCAGGGCCCCAAGATGGCCCTACAGGAATGGAGTGGGCAGTGGGGTGCTGGCAGCAGACTGGAGCCAAAAGCTGAGGGCACGGTCGATACCCTAGTATCAGGCCACTGCTCTAGGCCCCAACCTGGCCAAAGAGATACCAAAACAAAACAGCTTCAGGCACCACAAGGCCTCCTACAGTTCAGAGAGGGAACATGATTGCCAAAGCCAACTGGCAAAGAGACATCAAATGAAGGGAGTTTGAAGGGAGTTGCTAAGCCTGTGCCCAATTAAAACAGCACTGGATTCAGGTTACCAGACAGCAAAGGAGCCTGTGGGAATAGCATTAAGAGCACAGCTCTGAGCACTCTGTACTCACATGCCCTCTGCCCTGGGAATTTGTGTCTGAAACAGGTTTAAAATTACAAGGAAATTATACTTGACTACCCTTCATTGGTTTTTTGTTTTGGGTTTTTTTTTTTCCTCTAGATTTTCTGGACCACTAACTTCAGAAAATACAAAATGCTCAGGGATTGAAGCCATTAATAATGAACTAACAAGAGACATGGGGATTTGGTCCATGCCACATATACGCTGAACACCATACTCAAAGATCTTGAGGGCAGAGTCTGTGGAGATGGGAAGTCCCAGCTTCAGGCACGGCACCCACAAGAACTAAGTGGAGCGTGTGGGCAGGAACAGACTTGTGGCAGACAGCTCCTCAACTGTCCAAATCGAATTTTTCAATGGTGGTTCTGGCTGAATGACACAGAGCTGGGCTTCTGGACACTGCACCCAGCTGGCCAGGGGCACTGTCTCACATTCACAGAGCACTTACACTACAAGAACTACAAGTATGCACACCCTGTGCGTACTCCCAAGGGCAGCTGAATGTTATCACTGCATTTTTCAAAGGACAAAGGTGAGGTGACAAAGACCAGTTTCCCAAGCCACACAACTCAGAGCAGCAGCTACACCCTGTTATGGTGCAGACAGAAACATCTCTTGTCATCTTTAACACAACTAACACTCCCTGGGTTTTCTCTACACGTGCAACAATGAAAATAAAACGGAGGGAGAAAGAGGCCCAGGCCTATCGTCAAATCCCTAGATTTCTGTGCACTGAGTCGCCCTGTAAGAAGTACAAGGGATCAGAAGGCGTCATACCTGCTTCAGCTCCCCGATGTGGTTGTGCTCTTTTTGCTTCTCTTCATATAAACATCTCAGAAAAGAAATAATTAATTCGTTCTCTCGCTGCTCATTTCTTGGTCTCAATTTCTTTTTAAAAAAAATCAGAAAGATAAATATTACATTTATTTTTAATTGTCATCAAGACTGCTAACACATCCATTTCAAATCCATTTCAGCTTCCACCCCATAACTAGTGTGTTTACTCAATGATCTCACTAGGGGGCACCAGTGACCCTAAGAGTGGAAGCAATTCTTTAAAAAGAGCCTTAGTGGCTAGATTTAGGAGCCGATCTCTGACGTTCTTTAACCCAAGATAAATTTTTTAACATCAGATAGTGGATAGTCAAAATAGTTAATAAATAAACAGCTTTTAAGAACAGAAAAGGCAAAATCTACGTAAACACCCAGAGGTCACGAGCCATGACTACACATTTCTAAGCTTAGGGTTAGGGACCTAGAAGGGAACACATGGATCCAGGGCCATGAGGTTATATGGTGAATGTGTTCATCATGGGGCACTTTGTGGCAGCCCCGTGAGGCTTGCACGTTCATGAAAAACTGCATGCCATGTTCTCATGCTGCCTTCCCTCCGCCTCCCTCCCTCTCTCCCCTCTATCCCTTCCTCCCTTCCCTCTACCCTTTTAGCCTTTCTTTAAATTCCCTCTAGGACTTTTGTTAGCAGTGATAAGGCATACTGTTCAACAAACCAGCACAGGTAGATTTTAGTTACTCGTAGAAACCAAATTCATTCATCTCTAGCTTCCCCTCTACAAAATAGGCTGTGGGTCCTCCAGCTCCCAAATCTTTGCATCTGAAATACCAGCCATATTGTATTTTCAAGTCAACCAATTCAACACATTACTTTCTGTGGATGTAAATAAAACCAATTACCCAAATTACTCTAGAGAAACACAGAGTATCTGGCCCACAAACTGTGTTTATATTGTCAGCTCTACCACCCTAGTCCACCTCTCTAACCCAGGCTTCTAGCTTGCCCTTTAACAAGTCAAGAGAGTGCAACTATTCAATCAGCAGAGTCTGGGTCAATGCCATTACTGGCAAATTTCTTCCCAGCTAACTAAGAACAATGCTATTATCCTTCAAGTCACAGTATTAAAGACAAAGGAAACCTTAATCCAGGTTTCTGATAAGTACTTCTTAGAAAAGGATCATTTTAAATGGCTAGTTTTAAAGGCTGACAAGATAATTCAGAAGGTAAAGGCCCTTGCCTTGATTTCTGGAATCACAGAAATTCTATGTGTCTTGCACACACATAGCAGAGATAGAGAGAGGGACAGAACTATTAAAATTGGCAGAAAATGAAATCGCAAACAGGCATGACAGAGCATTGCAGTTGCCTCTGGCTGACCACAGGAGCCACAAGACCCCACTGGGACTCATTAGGCATCCCAAGGCAATCACTGCAATGGGAGAGAAACACGTGTTCTGTGCTGTCACACCAAGTCAAGAAAGAAATACTTCCTCAGTTTAACTATGAAATGTGGAGGAAAGCTATCTTTCTACTCTGTTCAGAAAGACTGGGGCTATGTCATCACGCTAAAATGTCTTATGCGGCTTCACCAATCTCTTCAGCAGTAAACCACTTTTCAAAGTTTTATATACATTCATTAATCAGAGTGAAAAGTTGCAAAAATGACTGTGGATCAAGTTGAGTAGCATCATTTTGCAGTCAATGATTAACTTGATGGTTCACAATCAGGTTTCAGAAGCTGGGATGGTGGTGGCTCCCCAGGGCAATGTTGAGGTGCAGTTACCAGCAGAGAAAAGGCGCTTTGCTCAACCTTGGTGCTGATTGCACAAGAATATATGTGTATGCTTATCTGTAAACATGTTATACACCAATTTAAAACAATCCAAAAAAGCCAACTGCTTGCTAAAAGTACCAAAACTTAATTTCTTGTTTCTTAACCTTGTTTCTCAGAGGGTCTTACAGAGTATCATAAAATCAACGGAACATTTCTAACACTGACAGTGTCAAAACACTGAAAAGACTATGGTGTTCCAGGGAAGTCACTTAAGACATGCTTCACTTGGGTACTACATTCAATATCTCATTTAGGACTTTGAGCCATTATTTTTATTATTAGTACTGCAATGTTAGCTTGAAAGCAGTTATTTCTACTGAAGATGGCCAATGCAATCTGGGGAACTCGAAAAGAAGGGGAGGGCAGCAGGAGAAGAGAGGGAAAGTCTGTGGCACCATTGTCATAGATGGCCCCCTAGGTATATTTGAAAAGGCACTTCAAGCAGCTTGTAAATAAAAAGGTAGCTCTGTGGTGTCCTGAGCTCTTTTAGGAGAGGAGAGGTTAATATCAGAGAGCCCATTTGCCATCGAGTATTCTGAGGGATCAAGGTCAGCCGCCATCTTCTCCAGTACCATTTGCCTAGTTATTATTTAAGCTTCCTCTTACAGAATCGCTGAATATGATATGCATGTTTTAATAACAAAATAATAGGTATCAATTTTAAAAGTAATGACACTGGCCTCATAATAATTGGCCCTTGTGAGTGGCTTTTCAGAAATAAATTACCCTCCAGGAAAGACTACATCACATTTTTATACGACCTTTTTGAACTATGTGAATTTTCAAATACGTTACTGATCGGTGACTGGGCCATTAAATGTTTTAGAAAAATCATGAAAGCCATGCAGGAAGACCATCAATCTGCCATCAGAGATCAGATTTGCATCACTCAAAAGGAGTCCATGTTTGCACTGGTGCAGGGTAAAGGATGAGCTGGGTTTTCAAAGCCAGTGAACAACATGACCGCTTCTGTTCTTCAGAGGGATCAAACATCTAGAGCTGTGGAGAACACTACATTGCATTCTGCAATATTAGCTAAATACTTCTGCTTTTTCAGTGAACTTTTATCATCTGCCTTCTTCAAGTGTCTCTGTTCATGAAGCAGAGGGATTGTATCCATTAGACTCCTCAGTACTGCAGGAGGGTGTTTTGGGAGTTGTCCATTCCAAGTCATCATCACACTCTTAGGGAAAGCCACGGTGCTGTCTATATGAAACCTGCCTTAGGGAAGGGCAGTGCATCTTCCAGGCCTGCTGGGAAGATGCTCCTGAGTGACTTGGTAGACCACACCCATAGTGGGTTGCACTGATGGCCTTGGCTTACATTAAGAAGCATTAAGAATCGGAAGAATCATGAGACTCAACCAAACAAACAGGCAAAGAAAAATTGTGAAAACAACCCTCCAGGCCACTTGTGAAATTAAAACAAAAACAACAAAATCTTCCTATTCTTTATTTCTACAAATGTATGCCAATCCTACAGAAGAAGAAGGGAATAAGAGAACTTTCATGACACCAGAAATTAAAGCAGAACTTGTTCATCCCCGAACCCCGCCAGTGAGGGGGTGAGAACAACATACACAGCTACCTCCTCCTTTAGTTTAATCACCCCCTAACTGTAGAACTTGTCAAATCACTAGTGCCCCCTATTCCCCACCCCTACAAAGACATAATCGGGGTCCCGATGTACTTGTCCCTTTGAAAAGTGTCAGAAAAACCACATAAATGGCTCCCAGCTCTTGCAGACATGAAAACTGTGTTGAGTTCATTAGAGAGTCATGACAAGCAGACCGCGGGCAGGCTGACGCACATGATGCAGAGCTCCGAGCAGGGTGAGAACGAGCTTCCAGGTTTAAAGCACAGAGCTCATGAGTGCTTCTATGTGTGGTGGTTATGTTCTGTTTTGATTTTTGAGTTCCAATTTATTACATGGCTCTAAATCATGACACACATGTATGTATGTATGCATGTGTGTGTATGTATATTTTTTTTTCAAAAAAGACAAAAAATGTAGAACAATTATGCTCAAACCCATATACAACTGTCTTGTGACTCCTGCACCGGGAGATAAAATCCCAAGTGGGAAGAGGCTGGCAGAGTTCCCAGGGAGTGAAGGACAGCATATGGAACTACACCAGGCCTCTGTCTCTCATCTGAGGCTCATGCCCTTCGTGGGGCTGTAACAGTGCCGACTCCGCAGCACTCAGTACACAGGATACCCCACAAGCAGGCTGCCTGGCACTCTGTCCTGACAGAATTTACAGTGCACTGTACCTGAACTTCCTCAAAAATTGTTGCCTGCTCCTGATTGGTCAATGTGGTCAGGTGCTTCTGGAGTTCTAACTTGGTTTTAGAAGAATTCATTCCTGTTGAGAAGAGAGAAAAAGGAAAAGGGTCTATGGGAAAGATCTAAGTTGGACTTACTCCCTTCCAAGCTCGTTCCCTTCAGATTCTCACCCACCCACTTCAGGATGCTTCCACTGGACTATGGAGTCGATCTGAAGTGCTGTACACCAAGCACTGAACCTGCCCCTTCCACCAAATTCTCAAAACAACTCCACGAGAGTGTGCTATTATCCCAAATTCATATGCAGGAAAACCAAGAACCTGAGAGTTTATAAAGCCTTCAAATGCCACCAATTTGTACTCTGCCTCAGGTGCATGTAGCTCCAAATTACTTTCTCAGTGTTAAAATACCCCAGACAATCCAAACATTCTTTCCAAAGTGACTAACTCTTCTAAGAACATAAAAACACTTTCTTAATGAAAAGCAAGAGGTGCTGATTTGAAAACTGATTCATATTTCTCCCTTGAATTCCATTCATGTCCCCTTCACACAGTAACTCACGTGGCTGACAGTGTTTGTCTCATCATAAGACCAGCTCATTAACACTACAAAGGATTCTGAGGAAAAGTTATAAAAATGACTACGTTATTGGGCTTTTACAAGCCCGGCGTCCGTCAGAATCCAATACTCAAGACATCTCATCCCTGTGTGAATGCAGTTCAGGGCCTCGCTGTGTTTTCCAGATGTCAGGTATAAATGTCATAGAAGATGTGAAGAGTGAGAACCAAGAAATTTGCTAACCCAACCACCATGGAATAAAGACCTGTTCTGGTTTCTGCTATTAGCCCAAGTCTTCCCATGCTGAGAGAGCAGCCCTGCTCAGAGGCTGGACTAAGCCTGTGGTGAAATAACATGGGTAATTTATGAGCCACCAAGAATATAAAGCTGGTGACCAAGAGTGGGCTCCTGCCACCAAAAACTCTTGGCCCTGAATTGAGGCAGGGTAGGGTTTTAAAACTTAGAAACTACAATCAGATCATGCCAGAGGTGTGCAGGGGCTGGGACGGTGTCTTTGTGCATGGAGGTGGGGATGTAGGAGGTAGGGGGCTGTGGCGGTGGTGCCCATTGTTTCAATTCAATTGATTAAAACAATTTGTTTTATTTTGTTAAACAATGAACCTCCCAGGCTGCAGGTGCTGCTGCATGGGAATGTTCTACTCAGCAGGATGTGCTTGAGGGGTTCTGGGGAAGCAGCCGAGTAAAGACTGCGACTACTTAGGGTGGTTCAATAGCATGGGCAGTGCCAAAGCATCTCCATGACTGAGACCAAAGCAGGGCATCTGTAGTGACTCAGAAAACCTTTACAGTTAAGTTTGCTGCAGTCTACAGGAGCCTGGGAACTCACTAGAGGTCAGAAGGCCTGTCAGTAGCCAGCCTGCCCCAGTGCCAATGTTCCTCCCTCCTCCTTTAGCTAGAGGCCAGCCCAGCCCTCCTTACTGGTTGCACTAGGCACAGGGTACTGACCCTATGCAAAGGACAGCCAGCACTTCAGCTTGCAGAATGCCATTCTTTCTTATTTGTCTTAGACCAAAAGGACTCTAAAAGGCCACCATAAAACTATTGCCATTTCACTCAGCTCTTCATATGTTAACGTCTCAAAATAATCACTGAGGTAAAAACTTTGTTTTTAGTAATCTGAATGTACACACAAGAAGCTGAGACACTGAAATCCAAGTATTTTGTCCAACGCCATCTATAAAATAAGGAGGCAAGTTGTCTGCCTCCAGAAACCATATTCCTATAGTCCCCACTGCCTCTCTTGACTAGTAGAGCCAAGGAGCCCAACACAGAGGTAGCTCCAGTGCATAAGCAAATTCAGAGATGGATTGAGGTGCAGAAAAGGCTGTCGGGTATAATTCATCAACTCTCTTTGCCACCTGCTGAGTCAGACAAAGCTAGAGGAACAGGCTCAAGGTTTCTGTAGCAATACTTAAATACTGAAGCACAAAGGTGTTTGGATTTATTAATTAAATAAGTACCAAGTATGAAATCCTCCCAAGTATGAAAAATGCCTCTAATGTAGTCTAAACATCAAACTCTGGAGATGCTGAATTGTTAGCAAGTAGTGGAACTATAAGCTCTTAAGAAAGTTAGACTTGAATGGTCAGGCCACACACAGAAGATGGAATCTTAAGCCTCAGACTCTTCTTCATAGGATGGATAGATGGGTGATCTGACCAGTTTTAGCCTGATTCAGGATTCCTCAATACATCAGGTCCTTCTATCTCAACTCAGTATTTTGTTTTTCAGAGAGAGCATGATTAGTTTTAGCAATATCCAAAATGTCCCTCTAACCTCTGAAATAAGCGAAATTCTATTCAAGTATCATAGCAGTTACATGGCTACACAGTTCAAGTCCATAACCCAGAGTAGCTTTGCTTCCTAAAGGCTGTGAAAGTATGTTAGCATTGAGAATCTGATGTAACCACACATAGAATGTATCTGTTCTATTTTATGTATTCTTGGGTATAACTTAACTACATTAACTGATTAAGAAAACATTCTATGGGCTGGAGAGATGGCTCAGTGGTTAAGAGCTCTGGCTGCTCTTCCAAAGGACCCCCCCCCCCCCCCGGTTCAATTTCCAGCATCCACAAGGCAGCTCACAACTGTATGTAACTCCAGCTCCAAGGGATCTGACACCCTCACACAGACATAAATGCAGGCAAAACACCAATGCATATAAAATCAAAAAATAATAAAAATAAATAAAATAAAATAAAATAAAATAGGAAACATTCTATAAGTCTTTCTCCTTTTTTATTTTTTTTTTTAAACAAAAATTCTCTGTTGTAACTCTGGCTGTCCTGGAACTCACTCTGTAGACCAGGCTGGCCTTGAACTCAGAGGTTCTCCTGCCTCTGCCTCCTGAGTGCTGGGATTAAAGGCATGTCCCACCATTGTCTGGCTCTAAGTCTTTCTTCTTATGGTCATGTTACTGGTCCTTTCTACAGTTTGTGGAGTGTTTGGTAGACCATACCTTCTTGGTAGAAAAACTGTTTTTTCTTTCTGGCAGTACTGGGGATTTGAGCAAGCACTCTACCACTGAGCCGCAGCCTTGGATTCTGGATCCTTTTAGATTTTAGGATTACGGATGCTCAGTTGGTAATAACTGGATGCTTGGTAGGGGTTGTTGGCAATGGAACCCACAACATCATACATGCTAGGTCAGTGTTCTACCTCTGAGCCGTATCCCCACCCCAGACTACCCTTCTAGTAATACACGACGGCTTTCAATAAATCACTTCATTCCACTTATTGGGACTGCAACTGCAAAAAAGCAAAGGACCCCCAAATCTGCCCATTAAGTCATTAGTACTTAGTACTGAGGTGGCCTCTCAAAACTTACCATCTATTCCTTTAAAAATGCTTCCCACACAGTGGGTAAAACATACACTCCCCAGACTCCTCAGGACTCTGTTTAATGGATGAGTTCTACATCCATATGGTTTTCTGTTTTGGTTGTATTTCATCATGTAAAAGGGAATTGAATGATTATTCCCCCAACTACAACAGCAAAATCTTGATCTGATTAGAAGTTCATAAAAGCTGTAACTTTTTGAAGGCTTAGGCCCAACACAGATTTACCAAGTAGAACTCAGAAGCAGACAGATCTGCAGATCATGATCTCTATCTGTAAGGCCAAAGTCACCCCTGGCTTAGGCCCTCGGGGGCATTTCCATCATCATTTGCCTTATCTTGACAGCCACTATGGAAATAGCTAGTGAGCTTCTCAGTTGGGATCTCTTGTTAAAGCAAAATTCTTATTCCCAGACATAGTTTATATGCTGTCAGAAAATAGTAACGACATGGAAAATAGTTTTCACGCTCATTTCAAGGAACTGCAGTGCCCAAAGTGAACCCTTTCAGATTTTATGATGTTGACTGTTAATTTATCTCATTAAAAAAAATAAATAAACCAGGTAACATTTCATACCTATTAGGATGGCTACCATAAAAACCATTTTTGCAAGGATTCAGAAAAGTTAGAATCTGTATACAGTGCAAATATAACCATTATAGAATAGTGTGGGAGGGCTTGAAAGTTAAACACAGACTCACTGTGCTGGCTAGTTTTATATCAATTTGACATAAGCAAGAATCATCTGAAAGGAGGAGACCTCAATTGAGAAAATGTCTCCATAAGATCTGGCTGTACACCTACCTATAGGGTATTTCCTTAATTAATGATTGATGGGGGAGGGCCCAGTCCATTGTAGGTGGTGTCACCCCTGGGCTGGTGGTCCTGGGCTCTGTAAGACAGCAGGCTGAGCTAACCATGAGGAGCAAACCAGTAAGCATCCCTTCATGGCCTCTGCATCAGGTCCTGTCTCCAGGCTCCTGCCCTACTTGAGTTCCTATCCTGACTTCTTCAATGATGTAGAAGTGTAAGTCAAATAAGCCCTTTCCTCCCCAAGTTGCTTTGAGCATGGTATTTCATCACAGCAACAGAAACCCTAACTTGGACACTCACCATATAATCCAGCAATTTCACTTCTAGATATATACCCAAAAGAACTGAAGGCAGAAACCTCAACAGGTGTTTTTATACAATAGTCTTAGCATTACTGCTCACACAGTCAAAAGACAAAAAGAACCTGAATGTCCAACGTTGAATAAATGAATGCAATAGATGGAATATTATTCACCCATACAAAGAAATAAGATGCTGACACATATAAAATGAGCAAAGCCTGAAGAGATAATGCTAGGTGAAAGAAATCAGAAACAAGAAAACAAATCCTACTGATTCCACTATATAAGAAACTAGATTAATTCAACTTGTAGAATCAGAAAGGAAGGCTGGGGAAATGGCTCCATGGTAGGAGAGTGCTTGTCTTGCGCTTGCCAGCCAGACTAGGTCCAACTGAAAACAACATACTTCTGGCTCAGTGAGAGACACTGTCTCAAAGCAACAAGGCAGAGAATGACAGCGGAAAGGCACCCATCTTTCCACTCTGGCCTTTGCACGCACAGGCATAGGTATGCATACATTCATGCACCACACACAAAGGAAAACAGAAAGGAGAATGGTGTTACTTGGAGCTATGGGAATGTTATTAAGGGGAGAGACTGCTTAATGAGTTATGATTCAGGAAGAGGAAAAGGCTCTGATGATGAGTTTCTCAACACGATAAATAGACTTAGGTTCACTGAACTATACAATTTTCTTTTTTAAGAAGATGAAAATGATAAACTTTACATCTGGGTATTTTTTTCCCACAACTACTTAGAAAAAAAGAAATTATGTCTAAATATTAATATAGTTTTTCTTTACAGAATGTAGTTTGTGGCAAGTATTCTAGATACACAAGAAATGATCATATCTTTGTTTTTACAATTTGGCAATTTAATCATGTGACATTCTCAAAAACCACACACATATAAAAAAAAAAAGTTTAGAAATCTTCCTACAGAGAGAACAAGATGCAAAATGAAGGAAAGAGAAACACACACACTTCAGTTTTCAGATCCCTCCAAATGAGCACTGAACACCCAGAAGCACCCTACCTTCTGCCCCTGCTGACCCAAACCAGACTTTGTTCTTGCCAGCAGAATATTCCTCACTCAAAAGGGATCTTTGAGAAATGGTTGGCTGCAGGTAACAACAATCAGGGCAGTCAATCCTGGCCCTGCTATATGCTAATTTATCCCTAGATGGCTCTTATCTTCCAATTTATTTATAAAATTACAAATAATCCACTCTTTTCTCACAAACATGGTAAAGACTAAATTGATAATATCTTTAAAAAACACCCTAGCACAGTAACTGGCTTTTCTTTATATCAAATAAATGCCTGCAAACGATAACATTCCATTGTAAACGTCTAGAGATTGTGGTTAGTATGGTCACATTTTTAATTCCTTCCATTTACTCCTCAACTGTAGCTTGTTTTCTGTTCCCCTCTGTTAGAAATGCCCTGGCAGAGATTACAGGTGACCCTCTACTGGAAAAGCATGATAAAAGTCCTGTGAGTCTCATTTTACTAGATCTCTCCGCGGCGCCGATCTGAATGACCCACCAATCTCATTCGGCTCAATGAACGTTTGAGGACATGTATTCGCGGCCTTCTCCATTACTCTTAGAGAGCCTTGGAGGGGGGATGGCAAGAGGGGAAATGGGTCCTTAGCTTTGTATCGATCATGCCCAGGTACCTGTCACACAGAAGACATCCACTGCACGGAGTGACTCACCCATAATCCCTCTGACTCACACAACCCAGCAGAGAGGTGCCACAAGTACTCCCAATCAAGGTGTTGGTGCTACTGGCTAAAAGTGCCTCCTACTCACCCTCTATCCTTTCGCAGAGCTTGTGCAGACCCTGCAAGGGGCAGCCCTCACACAGCTGGGCTGGGGCCTTAGCGGTCTGCTGCACTGCAGCCACTGTGAAAGCCTGCTTCAGAGTCATCATGATCTCGTCAACCTGAGCAGAGGGGAAAAGTGTCAACAGCAAGTTAGCTGGGCTGAGGGGACAGCAAGGTTCTAGAAGAGACTCTGTATTGTAGTTTTTTTTCTGGGCTATTTTTCACAGACTGACAGAAAAAAATAGAATTAATTTCTAGGGTTGTGGTTTGCGGTCTGAGAATAACCATTTAAAGTAGGTAGTCTTAAAGCAGGTGAGGTACAAAGTAAAACCATTATTACTAAATGCAAAGCAAGTGCCTCTGGTCCAGCGTTCATGGTGATTCTCTTTCTACTCTTCTCCCTTTTTCTTTTTAGTACCAGGTCTCACAATACTGCTCAAGTGGGTTATAAGCTTGCCACACAGCTCTATAGCTTGCAGTCTTCCTACCTCAAGCCTAGGTACTGGGATTTACAAGAATAGGGTCAACACACTCGGGTATAATGAAGTTTTTACATGCTGCATTAGGGCAGAAGGTGAAAGCAAGCACGTCTTTCAAAAATGATGAAATTTAAGATGAAATTTAAGATTCAAATGAGTCTCGGCTGTGTAGCAGAAAGGTATTAGCCATGAGTGAATAATTAAACCAAATATTGCTGTGCCAGCACAGCTCTGCAGTTCCGCTAAGCACACAGACCTCAGCAGGGGGTGAAATTCCTCACAGGGTTTGCAGTGGGTGGTGTTGTCCTCTTACCAGGGCTTCATTTGTGCACTGGAACACGTAACAGACGAAATGAAAGCCACCGCCACCCGAGCACTCCCGGCAGATAAACCCGAAGTGGTCCACGTGCCTGATGCCCTGTGTGAGGAGGAAGGGGGAGGAAGGATATATGGAGCAGAAGCACGGCTGGCGGGAATGAGCTTCATGGTGATGCTGCCCCACTTAAAGAACACTTCGAGATTACTGCTCACATCTTTTTAAATAAAGATCAGCATCATAGTAAAATGTTACTTTGATTGCCTCACAATGAGAATCAAGGTTTAAAAGTTCGGGTCTTCGCGCTCACTTTAATACTAAAAAAGAAGTAGACAGTAGCCGACATAAAAACTAGAACTTCGGGGTCTGTGTGTGGGAAGCAGTAAGGAATTAAAACTACTTAAAAAATCATCAACTCATTCACAGCAACACACATGATCAAACATGTACACACAACTCACATAAATAAAACTTAGAAAAAAGTTTAAAAAGGTGTTTGTACTAAAATCGCAAGCAAATACTGAAGAGAAGTGGCATGAAGAATGAGCAAAAGTTACTTATGCATGGAGAAGAGCAGCTCTGAAGTCTCTGAAGCTAAGGCCAGGGCTCTGCCAGTGTCCAGGAGCTCTTCCTAGTTAAACTGTTGACACACAAACTTGATTTGAAAGCAGCGGGAATGGAAGCTGACCGGCTGCCTTGGTCACTGCCCCATTCACCTATCAGAAACAACTGTGACAGCTCTCTTTCATTTGTTATAATTATTTAACGTGTAAGAGTGTTTTGCCTTGATGTATGTGTACTGCGTGCAGGCCTGGTGGAGGTCAGAAGTGGATGTCCAGTTCCCTGGAACTGGAGTTGGAAATGGTCATGAGCCACCATGTGAGTGCTGGGAACAGAACTGGAGTCCTCGGCAGAGTACCAAGTACTCTTAACCAGTGAGCCATCCCTCCAGGACCAATGGCTAGACACAATCTAGAATCACCCAGGAGAAGGTGGAAGGTTATCTGTGGAGATTATTTTGATGACAACATCAATTGAGCTGAGTAGACCCACGGTGGATGTGGGTGACACACAGGCCATGCCCTGGACTGAATGAAAGAGAAGGCAAGCTGAGCGCCTGCACACACATATCTACTGTGACTCCCCACTATGACTGACTCTACCTCAGAACTGAATGGAGTAAAACCTTTCCTCTCAAGTTGCTTTTGTATTTACCATAACGGGGGGGGGGAATTAAAAGAGCAACCTAAATACACAGAAAATATCCTCTGTGACTATTAATATATCAAGGCTTTCTGAAAGCATCACCATGCAGAAATGCAGGTCTTCATAATTTAGGGTTCAGACGATCTTAAGAGCTGCACTTTTTTAGGAAAAAATAAGCTACCACACACTCTAAAAAAGCAAAAGTCTCCAGCATGGCGGTGCACATCTCTAATCTCAGTACTCAGGAAGCAGAGGCAAAGAGGCAGATTGGCAGAGGCAGAGGATTCTCTGTGAGTTCAAAGACCAGCCTGATCTACATAGTGAGTTCTAGGACAACATGGACTGCACAGAGACTCAAAAAAAAAAAAAAAAAGATTCTGGATATCACTTTCGGGCAAGTATTTTCCAGTCAGTAATTGCTGATGTATCCTGATCTCAACCAGTGCCCTCCACCAACAAACTGTGCATTTGATACAGGCTGCTACAGAGGGAAATGTGATTTAGCAAAGTATCTTCTTTGAAAAGACTTCTCTATTCAACTCGTTTGGAATATTATTTATTTTCATAATTGAAAACACTATCTTTTGAACTACTTAATTAGCTTACATTTTAGATTAACAGACAACTGAGATTTTTATGACATCTTATTTTAAAAATGAGAAGTCAGAGTTTAAGAAAAAAAAATCACCAAAAAGTAACATAAATGACTCTTATTTGCCAGGACAATTGGGGAAAACTGGCTCATCACAGTTGATTCCTCCCAAATCCCTCTATGAAACACAGCTGGAAGACTAACTATCAAACACACATTTTAAGTAGACTCTGCATTCTGGGTAAAACCTCCCCAAAGATAAGTACCATCTCTCAAAGTTTATAGGAGAGGAAATAGTGAAAATACAAGAAAATTAAGAATTTCAAGAAAGTATGAATAAGTTTCTATGAAACATGTATATCAATTATATATAGACCACATGCACACACATATATATCAATTATATATAAAACATAAGCACATATATATACATCAATCATAAATAAGACATGCACACACATATAAACCCTTGGAAATAGCTAGAAATCATTAACACCAATAACAGGGAAAAGAAAGGAAGGTGGACCTATTTCCTCCAGTACATTGTTCCTAAAAGCAAAATTGTTAATTTCAAGATTACAATTTGCCTTAGTACACTATAGGAGAAAGAGACCATCAATCAAGCACTAAAAACATGCTTTGCTTCTACTGCATGCATTAGAAGAACAGGAATTACCTGAGAGCAAAAGGATATCTCCTTAAAGTTTCTCTCCAATGCAATCTTTTTGGTGTCAGGACTGATGAGGTAAACTTCAGATTGGCCAATCTTAAAAAAACAAACAAACAAAAAGAAAGAAATGTGGTTCTCCTAGAAACTGAATCCATTATATGTGGCATGACCTATAAGGATAAAGAGGAGCATGGCCAGCTCTTATAATACTCTAACTATATCCCTGTAAGAGTTTCAAAGGTAACAGCTTATGCCATGGATTTCAAGTGACAAGAGGCAAACAACTATGTGACTGATACACAGTTTCTGAGAGGAAAGAACCACACAACTACACATTGGCAATGACTGTCAAAGCCCACACCCCTTCAAAAGGAAATGTGTTTTCTATACTAGTGAATATTCCAGAAAACAGAAGGTTCTGTTTAAAATTTCCAGAACACTGATTTCTGCAGAATGCTGCAATGCCAGGCTGGCTGTGGAAGGTTGCCTCCGAGCCCCCCACTTCCGCATGCTGAAGTTTCTCAGTTCCTGTATAAGCTGGTTTCCACAGATGCAATTCCTTCTCAGGATCAAGTTAGTGGTCACATACTCAAATCACTCCAACTAAGAAGCTGTTCTCCCACGCTTGGAATACAAATCCGAGAACTCAAGCTTGTTGGAGAAGGGTGTAAATAAAAAGTAATTACATCCTCAATGAAGATGTCCAAAAACACACATTCTATAGTTCAGATTGTAGGTTTGTACTCAGAACAGTTTTCGTTCTTACTATTGCTGACTATCTTTTAGGCAAGTAAGTTCTATGCAAGGTGCACAGAATTCAAGACTGGTAACCATCATCGCTCTAACAGCAGCATGCTTCTAGATGAGCCCAGACTGTGTATTTTTCTAAAAAGGAGATACTCAGTATCTCCCTTACTTGAGAACAGTAAATGCATCTCCACATTTTGTGTATTTCATCTCAGAAGCCTTCTGTTATAATCTACGTAATGAAAATAACCATTCTTCTTTTAAATAACCTTTGAAAATCTCTCAGCTGAGAAGCATTCTTATTTGGTTGTGGCTTGGATGTAAGGAACAGGCGAGAATGTAAAACTGGGTGTGGACCCTGGGAGTCTTCTCATATCCAACCCACCATCCCATCTGAAGCAGCTTGACCCAAGGCTCATACCTGTCTACTAGTCTTCATATTCTAAGCTCCCTGCCTCTCATCTGGACTACCACAATGGCTTCTTAGCCCTCTGCTCTTTTCTTCTCTACGTATACCTTTGCTCTACAGACAAAGCTATTTAATGCTGTCCTTTAAATCTTTCAATAACTGTCCAATGTTTTTTGACTAAAGACAAAATCCTGAACATGACCCATAAGGATGTGACTAATGGGCCCAACTTCACACCCTAGCCCCATCCCCATTCACCTTCCTAATTTGTGTACAGTCTCCTGGCCTTCTCACTTAGTGAGGATCTACCTGAGAACCTTCGTACACCGTGCTGTGCTCTAGGCTCTGGTCACTATGGCAGTGAACACACAGGAGGAGATCTACAGCTTCATGGAGTCTGAAATTCCAAGATCACACAGAATACAAATGTCTTTACTTGTTTACTTGTAATTAAGCAGAGAGCTGGTAATGTGAGGTTGCTCTTGGTCTCTCTGACAAGGCTGCTTTCAGGAGCCACATCACTGTCTCAGTAGAGAACTGAAGGAACTAGGGAAGCAAAGCCAGGACTGCGGGGAGGGGGGGGGCTGCCAGGGAAGCAGCAGAGACATGTCTTCAGGACTCTGTAGCATCGCTCCTCTCCTTCTCACATCTCACCTGAAAACCCCGCTTGGTGAGAATCACATCCTCAGAGATGCCTTCCTGACACCCCACACGTCCCCACAGCATCACTACTTCTCCACAGTGTTCATTGAGACCATAGCTACATAATTAATGGTGTGTTGGCTGCCTGTCAGCATTGCTGGAATCTGAATTCCGTGTGGGCAGAGACTATCAGCGCTGTGTTTCTAGCATATTGTAGCCACCTATAAACAAATGTACCCACTAGCTTTGCCCACTACACTGCAGTGTTCGGGACAAGCATACAGATCACAGATTAAAGCACAAGTGTCACCGCAACACAGCACTCTTCAGTGTACTGGGTCAACTATGAAGAGAGGAAGAAGTCAGCCCTATTATCCTGACACATCATCTGGTTGGTTTTTGTTTGTTTGTTTGTTTTTTCAAGACGGGGTTTCTCTGTTGAAACTCTGGCTGTCCTGGAACTCACTCTGTAGACCAGGCTGGCCTCGAACTCAGTGATTTGCCTGCCTCTGCCTCCCAAGTGCTGAGATTAAAGGCATGCACCATCGACTGCTCCACTGTCGTCTGGATTTTTTAAGGATTAATTTATTGTGTTTTAAGTGTGTGTGTGTGTATTTTTAAACCCAGATATATCCACACCACACTAACCTATGTGGGTCAGTTTCCTTACTCCTTGGCCATTTTATTATCTTGAGTTGAGCACAAAAAGGCTACACTCCCTCTAAATCAGTTTGGTTCACTACCATTATTAAACCAAAGATGAGAAGAGGCCACAGACCAGCTCACTTTGAGAAGAGGCAGAAACTGGTCAATTCACACCCAGGGGAATCCCAAGAGGAAACATTCATCCAGAAGAACCCAAGCTATCATGAAACTCAAATAGCTGACTACCCTTATCCATTCCTTTTCTTCCACATGGCTATCACATTTCTGTCTAAATATAAAGTTATTAAAAATCCTATTACCCTGATTAATAAAGGATGTTTTATAAATAATAAAACTTTCCTCTTAAAATTGTGTTGAAACTGACATGCATTGTTTACTATCCCTCGGGAACCTCTTTTACATAACTATTCTTTCTGCAATGCAAGGGTGTCTACAACCACGATGAGTAAGATGGATTTTTCAGATCTGCAGGGTGCAGAATAGTGCCTGAGATTTTACCGTGAAGAGCATAGTTCGGTTCTCCTCCATGTCTGTGGGCTGAACCACATTGTGTCCCCCTATAAGGTGGTTCTCAATGTTTTCGTCCTCGAAGGAGCTGAAGGTGCTACTGCGGAGGCCAATGTCCTGGAACTCCTTCCTGAAGGCCAACGAGCGCAGCCCTGGCTGCGAAAAGGACTTGCGCATGGGCCGTGGCCCGGGTGCAGACGGCGGCTCCGTGGGCCCGTCCCAGTGGGCTCTGCGGCCGCAGCTCACGTGGTTGAACTTCTCGATGCACTCATCAATCAGCGCTGGCGGTGCCTTCTTGTGGGCCACAGTGACCCGGCCGCAGAAGAGCACCTCGAACTTCTTGGCGAAGGTGTCGTCAAACTCAGAGGGGCAGCGCAGCTCCTCCTGGCGGGCGATCTTCCCAGCCTGCCGGATGGAGCTGATGATCTCAGGCACCTGCGCGAGAGGGGCGGGGTTAATGACGCCAGGCACTGGGCTGTTGCAGTCTGGGGAACCAACACCAAGGCCAGGACTCAGAGCCACAGCTTCCAGAGCAGGGAAGCCTTGCTGCCAGAGGGGCTGGGCTAGGCTCACAGGCCACAGCACCCTTAGAGGTTAAGTGAACACCCCAGGGCAGGCTTTGCACTCTAATCCCTAAGGTCGTCTGGCCTGGCCTTCCTCACTGAACTTGGCTTCTGATGAGACTCACCTAAACATAACAGTACATTTAGAAGAGTTCCTTTGAAAAGCCTCCCTCAATGCATGGGTGAAGGGCTCTAAAAACATCTTACACTTATCAAAATTGTGGCACCATTGTTTTCTTCAATGGCAGATAGCAAGTTATGACTTGATCCTGTATTTCCTGTGTTGAGTGATAAAACAGAGCAGGACAGTTTGAACCAAGGAGTGCGGGAGTCCTAATGCCTACTGTCACGGTAACACACTGGGGCCTCTCACAAAAGAGCTTTTCCCTCCTAATGTAAAAGTCTCCCAGCAAAGGGTCTCCAGAGCTGTGGTGTCCCTCCCACCCATCCTGTTCACTTACTACTCGGTTCTCCACCGAGTAGCATCAGAAATAAGATGGAATCCACACCATAGTGAATGAGCACAGGAGCACTGCTTTGGTGCTCACATCTGATAGTCATGTTTACGACAACATGGCAAGCATGGACTTAATCTTTCAGTTGAAAGGGCCAGTTTTTGCTTTGACAGGATACATACACCTATATTTCCCATTATTCTATGTATAAAACTTTGGGCTGAGGGCCAAACACCTGTAGGACTCTGTTTATTTAACATCACAATCAGGAAAATCCAATTCCTTTTCCTATTCAGGTGAAAAATATCAACCAATGTGTACAGTAAAGGGAGACGGTTCCAGTTCATCTTGAAAGCAAGCTTGTATTCTGTGTCCATGACACAATTTTCAAAGACCCACTGACTCTTTATCTTTAGTGTGAATGACAATCTTCCTGTCATAAAGACTAAGATATCTCCTCTCAAGATATTTTACAACACAAGACTCAAAGATGTCTTTAGAGATATTTTCAAGAATGATTCCTAGACTGGAGAGTTGGCTCAGCAGATAGTCATGCTTTTTTAGGACTGGGGTTCAATTCCCAACACTCACATTGTGGCTTACAACCATCTGTAACTCCAGTTCCAATGAATCCAACACCCTCTTCTGGCCTCCATGGGCACTGCATGCACATGCACAAACATACATTTAGGCAAGACACACACATAAAATAAAATATAAAATAAAATAAAATATAAAATAAAATATAAACTAAAATAAAATAAAATAAAAAATAAAATAAAAATAAATCTTTAAAAAATTACTCCTGAAGCACAAGATTTAAATAATATTAAAAAGCTGAATTTTGGCTGCACATGGTGGTACATACCTTTAATCCCAGCACTGAGGACGCAGAGAGGCAAACAGATTTCTACGAGTCTGTGAGGCCAGCCTGGTCTACATAGGGAGTTCTAGAACAGCCAGGACTACCCAGAGACTGTCTCAGAAAACAAACAAACAAAGGCCAGATTTTTTTAAATGTGTGTGGAGTGGAGGGACATTGCACAGTCTGTAAGTGCAAAAGTTATGTTTTAGATTTTAGTTACTGTGCCTAAAATATCTTTAAAAGCAAAACAGAAAACCTTCTGGAATGCTAGGTTGTGCTGTTCAGGTGAGATAGTCTTGAATTTACTTTGCCCAAGAACACAATCTCTTGGATTGTTGGGTAGAGAATGACTAGATCTCAAGTTGACCCTACTGCTCCAGATGTGCTCCATGCACCCAATGTGCCTGGTTGCTTGTAGGTGGAAGATAACCCAGACATGAAGTACATCAGGGTAGATGTTTGCTACTGACTGGATCTGGTGGTAAGTACATGTGGGTTCTGCCTTTTTAAGTACCTGTGCCACTTGATTCGGGGCCATTCTATAGGATCTCTGGAGGTGGCAGGTTCACTCCATGGATACCTCAAAATGGACCTGGTTAGAGTCCATCTTCCTGGCCAGTATTTAATTAATTTAATTAAAACTTGCTTGCTTCAAATTTGGTTCAATTCTGGTGGTTCTTATTCTCGACTGGATTTGGGATTTACAATTCTTTGGTATGCATGTATTGGTCAGAAGACAACCTGTTGGACTTGGTTCTGTCTTTCCACCACGTGCCCCAGAGAAAGAGCTCAAGCCATTAGCTTTGTCAGCAGGTGCCTATACCAGCTGAGCCATCTTGCCAGCCAAGGCTAAAGTTTTAAATGATAATTATATTTATACAGAATACTTTTATATGCTGGGGCTGTAGCTCACTCCCATACTGCCAAATAACTTTTGTACATCATGTGGTAGCCTAGAAATTTTTAATTGATAGAAAATAGGAGACAGAGAAAAGAAGCAGCAGGAAGTCTAAGCTGCAGTCACAACTTTGCTAATGATTTACAGGAGCATTGCAAAAAACAAAAAGCCACAGTTTCTCTCTGAGGGAGGGACTTACAAGATCCGAAGCACTCAATGTTTTCTAAGGAAAAGCTTAGTTCTGTGTGGTAAAATATGGTGTTCCTTCAAACCAAAACTGTCAATATGCTTGTGAGGATTGCCACTTTTCTTAGCAAGAGTGTTAGGCGGAGTGTTAGGCTATTTTTACAGGAATCACATGAATCTTCCCAATTATTAACTGAACTTTCTAAACAGAAAATGCAGTTTATCAGTTCTTTGAGTACTGATAAAATATCCAATGTTTCCATATGCTGCATCTTCTGATACTTCAAGTGAGCAATGA
This sequence comes from Cricetomys ansorgei, assembly GCA_026225945.1. Taxonomy (NCBI): domain Eukaryota; kingdom Metazoa; phylum Chordata; class Mammalia; order Rodentia; family Nesomyidae; genus Cricetomys; species Cricetomys ansorgei. Next base: position 910,887 of record JAMJFZ010001868.1, on the reverse strand, counting down.
TGTCTTTCATTACGTTTCACAAGAAGGGGAAACTGTATGAAGCCATATGAATATATAGCAATTCAGCAATAAATGGAACAGTTACAAATATAACACTCAAGTATCCCCTTGATTCTGGGAGTTAGAAGTCTCTGAAGAGCTCATCACACTCTGGTCAAAGTTCAGGCTGCCACAGTTTTCCAAGCTGTGGGTTTCTCCAGTTCTTTGATTAGGATCTACAACAGACACACTTCATTCAAAAGCCAAAGCCCTTGTTCTGATGGGCCTCATTATTTAGGCATAAATTTACTCAAGCTTTCTGCCACTTTACACCATAAGGTATATGTGAATGAGTGTAAGGTAGATATTGGGAAAGGAGGCCAGCTCATGCAGGTGGGGTGAAGCTTTGGAGGGAAAATAATGGAAAGGGCCCTGAAAAACTTGGCATTGATTCAGGACTGGAAAGGCTAGAGAAGGGCAGACAGTGGGGGCGGGACAGAAGCAATGCAAGGTAAGGCAAAGATGGCTTAAAGACAGGAAGAACAGTCCAAGAAAGTAGGCAGGCTGGAGCTTGAGGCCCACAGACAAAAACAAGATGTCAATAGTAACCTCCAAAACAAACAACTGAAAACAGCCTGTATCATTTATAGGAACATAGACATCAGGCTACAAAAAGAACCCAAGACCTTCTTGTGGCAAATACACTGAGGTCACCAGAGATTTATTCCCTCTGATAGGATCTGATACTTTTAATGAAAATCTTGCCTAGTTCAGTCAGAGCACTAAGAGCTACGTCATTCTTGTTTGAGATAAGCCGATAAAGTAAATCCAAACTAACTAGAGCAGAGGAAAGAACCTGAAAACTGCTTTATTGGAATAAACTTAACAAGGGCTTAAGTTTGGCTTTAGTTTCTGATACTATGGGAACTACAACAAATGCTAGATAATTAAGATCAATTACCCAAAATTAATGAAGGAGCAGACCTGTTTAGGTATATAGAATTCACATACTAACTAAAAGCATGAAGGGCAAAGTTTTTTGGCACAAGTTTAAGTTAGTACTGTTTCATAGGGACAGGGAAAATGATACTCTAAGAATCAGAGATGCTTCTGTAAATAAAGTCCTTACTCAAGCACCTGGGTTAGCTTTTTAAGGATTTAGGGATTTTAAGGGATTATAAGCACATTGCAACTGTAATTTTATTCACAAGGATTTAGGAAAGCATTCCTGAAATAATCTTTAGAATAAAAAAAAAAAAGACACTTTTAGTTTGCACTTACAGATTTGTCTGCCACCTATTAAGATATAAATATCAATGACTTTTTAAAAGCCTAGTGTCTCAGCTTCCTCTTCCTATAGGCAGCCTGGAGTGACCTGGGAAGATGGCTCTCTTGACCCCCAAACCCTGCAAAGTCATGAAATCAAGAGGTTCAAATCTTTGCATCCACTTTAAGAACACTCATGAGACAGCCCAGGCCACTGAAGGTATACATGTCCAAAAAGCCACCAAGTACCTGAAAGATGTCACTTGAAGAAGCCAAGTGTGCCATTCTGTCGATACGACAGCAGAGTGTGCCATTCTGTCGATACGACAGCAGAGTGTGCCATTCTGTCGATACGACAGCAGCCATTCTGTCGATACGACAGCAGAGTCAGTAGGTGTGCCCAGGCCAAACAGTGGGGCCAGACATAGGGTTGGTCACCAGAAAAAAAAAAAACACTGAATTTTTGTTGCATGTGCTTAAAAATACAGAGTGATGCTGAACTTAAGGGTCGAGATACAGACTCTCTGCTCACTGAACATCCAGGGGGGACAAAGCACCAAAGATGCCGCAACAAACTTACAGAGCTCATGGCTGATCAGCCCCTACATGTGCTCTCCCTTGCCACACCAAGAGGATCCTCACTGAAAAGGAACAAATTGTTCCAAAGCCAGAAGAGGAGAATGCACAGGAGAAAAAGATATCCCAGAAGAAATTGAAGAGACGAAAACTTAAGGCATGGAGATAAATTGCACATAAAATAAATGCAGATAAAAGTTTCTAAAAAGTGTCTAGTGACTCTATTTAAAACTATAACAACTTACCCTATTATATAACAGAAAAACCACTTTGAAGCTACAAAAAGATAGCAGGAAATCTCACTGCTTCATCCCTCAGAGAAAATGTTTTCATATTACAAGAAGTTTTTAAAAAGTAGTAATTCCACTAGAGAAATAGTTCATTCCATATAATTATTTTCCAAGAGAAACAGATGTTTTGTTATTGATAATGAGAATTAGTGATTGTTTGTTGATCATGAAGGAGAAACTACACTAAATCAAGTTTTTCTCACCACACTTTATATGCCTTGAATTTCATACAAAACTCTTGACAGTATCTTATTAATTTGTAATACATTATTTAAAGAGGAAAAACAACAACATCAACATCAGCCAGTCTCTCAATATATAATACACATGCCCACTCATGCTGTGTGGTTTGGCCTCACAGGATGAAATGCAAATAAGACTTGAATACATCTCCTCCAATGAGTAAGACATGATTCCCCCTGACCTGTGATGCTCACAGTCAGGGAAATAAGATACATCTAAATATGTGATTCCTAATTGGATGCTAGAACACGAAACTCACTGATTAGCACAGGGTCAGTCTCTGGTCTGTCCTGGCTTCCCAGGGTAAACTACTACCTCAACACCTACTCCGAGCTTACAATTAACTGAAAGGACTGATATTCTGTCTCCCAAAAGAGTCCAGGCATGTTCACTGGCTGGGCGGGGACAATGACAACAAGTGTGCCTCAACATGGAGCCACTCGTTCTCGATTACCTCTGTCCGTCTTTCTGTCCCCGGTCTTCAGCTTTTGTCACATGTGAGCAGAAAGAGCTTCCCTAGTTTTGAAATGGCAAATTACATCACTAGCTTCCAAATCCCATGAAGGTCTACAGATTCTACACCAACAGAAAACCCAGAGTCATATAGAAAGAAATAGTAACTGTCACTGTACACTAAGCTACCTTCCTACAAACTTATGAAGAACGATAAGCCGTAAGAAATACTGGCTGTAGGAGCTAGCTAACAGAGAGTGGGGGTGTTAAGAAAAAGAGTAAAAGGGGCCATTTATAAAGTAAGAAACTGTGGCTACAGGTGGCTCAGAAAAATTAAGAATGCACAGGACCAGAGGAGACAGCTCTGTTGGTAAAGTGCTTGCTGCACAATGGCGAATATCTACCTGAGTTCAAATCCCCAACACCCATGTAAGAAGCTGGGTGTGGCAGCATATGCCTGTAACTGTGGCTGACCGGTTAACAAGCGTCGCCAAAATAATAACCTCCAGGTTCAGTGAGAGATCTTGTCTCAGAAAATAAGGTAGAGAGTGACAGAGGAACACACCTGTTATCAACACACACACACACACACACACACACACACACACAGCATACAAAGTTTCTAAAACCATCTTAAAAGTCAGAATATTGGTTGGCAGCATCAATGCTGATGAAATTCTTCAGCTTGCTGAATGTAACCTGGACAAACCATAGGTCCTCAGTCTAATTCCTACCATTAAATGCATCAAATCCCAACTCAAAGGTAGCTGAGGACCAGAATGGTCAGTGTTCCTAAACCCTATGTCTGCTGCCACAGTCTAAAAGGGGGTGTCGCTGGGAGGGAGGGGCTCTATCATTTGCATTTTTAGAAGTGCCCAGCCCTCATGCCATTTCCTCGTAGCAGCTGGGGTCCAGGTCTTTATCACCTGTCCCTCCCCAGACCCTAAGAAGAGGCTTTTCCATCATAGGAATGCCTCTGTGCCATGATCACTATGCCAAACAATTTATTATTGAGACTTCAGCAAAGGATGAATGGGGCAAAAGCAGTCATGCCGTGAGGTGGGTCCCAGCCACACTTCATAAAGATGAGTAATCTGTCAAAGAGAACTACCAGGTCTGACTACACAGAGAGAATGACTGAGCACAGGAGAGTCACTGAGCAGCAAGGACACCTTGGGCCCCAAGAGGGAAGTGTTAAGCATGGAAGGAGGACACAGAAAGGAGGCTCAGAAGTTTTAAAGAAACTGTCAAGTATAGCCAGACGTCAGTGTTTTTCCACACTCAGCCCTTCTTAAAATAAAAACAGCCAAAACACCCAGAGAGTCTAATTTAACTCCATTTTTGTCTCCTATGCAAGAAAGGATTTAATAAAATTGTAGGTCATATTTTTAAAAAAATGTTCAAAAACAGCTCAAGTGCATTCTTGTTTGAATTGTTTGCCCTTTCTCCCCAGGCCCCGCCTGCTATCTGTTATGTAAAATGAGGGGGGAAATAACCACACAGTACCATTGGGCAAAACTGGACAGGAAAACACAGGTCGTTTGCAAAGCTTCTTACACTGCCTCACATCTGGGCCAAAATGTGCCACTCAGAAATATTTGCTTCCTCTCCTTGCATGAGGTCCAGGTCTGAGCTCAACAGCACCTGCCCTGGGTGACAGGGGCTGGGCAGGGGCGATACCACAAGGCCTTTTGTACTCTCACTCTGAATTTCATATCCTCTGCTTACCTATAAGCAGCATCCACCTGACCAAAAACACAGCAGAATGGTTTTCTGGGATTCTGGCCAGATCTCCAAAGGCAAGGCTTCATTTCCTGTATGAAAGATAAAGCCTTCCTTCCTTAGGAGGCCTGAAGAAAAGAGGAAAGCTCTGCAAGCAGGCACCGGACCCAGGTGACAGGAGACAAGAAACAGAGGTGTCTGGAGGAGACTGCACTTCTATCTCAAAACCTCAGCAACTCAAACACAGGCTGGGAACGCCATTCTCACTCTGACAGGAACACACTGCTGAACATGCTCTACGTAACCCGCAGAAACTGAATCAAACTGCAACTTTCATTCTCAGCAGAATAGGCAGTGCCCCAGATTCATAAACAACTCCAAGTAGCCAGTACTGATCTCATTCTAAGTATCTGAACCACAACAGAAGCAAGCAATGAGCTCATCAGAACCAAGGCATCACTAGGAAATGGAGAGTGTTACCTTGCATTCTTTCTTCGCTATCTTACTTACAGAGTAAAATTCCAAAAGCATGTTCTCCCCCTGTAGAACATGTCCCCCATGTGTACCCTACTCCCTCACCAGTCTGGAGCCTCAGGTCTGAATCCATACATGCAGCGGTGACCCTGAGAGGATCTTCATTAATAAGGTGAAGACCTATTGCTACTGAACAGGATGAACAGAGGCAGGCGCGCCCTGATTAAAATGGGGCTGAGAAGGCAGATTATCCCTTCTCCTTCTACCAACTCTAGCTACTCTAGGCTCCACAAGAGCATCATGAAAATCATGAGTTTTAAAATACACCGGGCCAGTAAGTAGCAAGGAGCTTTATAACATGTTCAGATAGGCTCTACAAACTTCACAGAATCAAAAATCAGCTCCAAGAGAACACAATTACTGTCTCTTACTCACTAATGGTGGTAAGCCAGTGTGGTAGCGTATGCCTTTAATCCCAGTACTTGGGAGGCAGAGACAGGCAGATCTTAAGTTTGAGGCCAGCCTGGTCTACATAGCTAGCTAGTTTCAGGACAGCCAGAGCTACACAGGGAAACTCTGTCTCAAACAATCAAAACAAAACCAACATAAAAATAAAGAAAAAAAAAAAAAAGAAATATCTTGAATTGTTGGGAGCCGAGTTGAAACGCCATTACAAGATGGCGCCGGTTTCCTGCTTCCAGGTTCTTCTTGCTCGCATTTGGAGTAATTGCTTGCATTTGGAGTAAACAAGTTACAGCGCAGGCGCAGGAGAGCAGTCCTTGCCGCCTCCATGCTAATGAGGGTCTGGACGAGTATCCAATCATTGACGGTCACGTAGCCCTATGCTCTATATAAGCAGGGTACTTTTTGCAATTAGGGTCTTCGCTCTCAACACTCAATTGAACGGCTGTCCTCAATAAAGCGTAAACCAGAAGAATCCTGTGTGCGGCGTCTTCCTTGCAGGCGAGGCGGGCGTCCACATTGAATAGACCTTGGAAGCCTGGGAAATGCCCAGATTAGACATGTCTATACATTGCCTACATGCAAAAGGCACACAACAGACACGAGTGGAAGGTGCAATATTCCATACAAACAGCGAAGTGCGGGACAGGCGCAAACTGGCCTCTGTACACCAAAGCTAGTTTTATGTTAATTGTTTTTGGGTGGTGGGAAATGTTTTAGTGTACTTTGGGGGAGAGACACAGTTGGACCCTCACTGTTTTGGGGTGAGCATACATTACAACAGCCATAGACTCTGGAGGATGCTGTGGACTAGGGTAGCAAGAGGAGACACTCCTGGGGTTCAGTGGGCTGCCCACATTCCTACCAATCTTCCCTAAGCAAATGGTACCTTGCTGGTGTCTCTCAAACCCCCAGATCTAATCAAGTCTTAAGTTTTATTTTTTTTCAAAGACTCTCTGAAAGCCTGGTGAAGTCTATCCCTTCTCAAAATTAAGTTTTAAAGTATATAAAATGGTATACAAGGGAATAGGAAAGAATTTGATTGTACTAAAAAGAGATTGTCCAAGTAATTTTGATATTGTCTCGTTGCCATATTTAACAAGAGCCAGTGGTGAGTCACATTCTACTGTAAATTAATAGCATTTTGAAAAATACATAATCTGCAGTACAGTATGAAAATGACAATAAAGTGAGGAGTGGTCTTGGCTCCAAGCAAGAGTGTCTCAAAATAGAGAACTTTTGGAGTTTGCTGAGTGGCAAGTGATGTCTCTTGTTATTCATAATCTGGTACTTTCCATCATATCTAAATTTATGCTAATGAGTCGCTCGGGGCAGGTCTCCAGAGAGCTCAGCAACCAATCACATGATGTGAAGCTTGGAAATTTGGTTCCATGACCACCTACCTTCTTGACAGTGGTAAAAGTTGTAACCAAGTTAATTAATCAGTAACACCTCAACACAGCCTACATAAAAATGCCCAAACAGTGGGTCCAGAGCTCCCAGTTTGGTGAATCCATGAAGATGGCACATCCAGAGGGCACAGACGCACAGGCAGGTGGAACAGGGTGGTCTCTAATCCCAATAGATGCCTTGCTCACTCATTTCTTCCATTTGGCTCCTTGGGAGTTGTATCTTTGAGGAATCAGTAAATATAAGAAAATGTTCTTATACTTTGTACTTTCTGAGCTTTGTGTGCTATCTAACAAATCACTGAATCAAGAGTGGGTGTTGAGAACTCCCAATTGCATTGGTCAAAAGGGAATCCTGGGGCTTGCAAGTGGTCCTGCAGTGATACAGCGCTGTGGGACTGAGCCCTTGCCTGTGCAGTCTGCTCTAACTGTGGCGTGACTAGTGTCAGAACTGGACTGAATCTCTGCTCAATCAGCAGGTGCCTGGGAAGTTGTAGAACTGGATGCTGGTGTGGGGGAGAATCCCCAAACACTTCATCCCAGTGGTATTAACAGTAGGGGCTAGGGGGATGGCTCAGGCTGTAAATCGCTTGCCACACAAGCATGGGGACTCGAGTCTGGATCCTCAGTGTCCTTGTAAAACTGGTCATGGCAGTGAACTCCTATAATCTATAGTAAGTGTTTTAGGTGGAGGTGGGAATATGTATGGATGGAGACCAGAGGATTCCTGGAATTCCCTGGCAAGCTAATTGTTTGATGAGCTCCAGGCTCAGAGAGAGACTCTGTCTTAGAAACATAAAGTGGAAAAAATAGAAGATACCTGACATAGACCTACACACACACACACACACACACACACACACACACACACACGGGGGGCACCAAAAAATTTGTTGAGAGTAGATCACAGTACTGTGATTTTATTGACAATATTACAGGAACTGCAAATGACCCTGGGCTTGCTGAGGTCATTAACAATCAGAGAATTAAGTTAGATTTTAGTTGGAAGTTGATGAAAATAGAGATGTAGTATGTTTTCCCCCATCCAAGTGCAAGACCCAACTTCTTATTCTCTGAGCCCAGGTTAAGGATCACTGGATTGAAGAAGTCCAGGAGAGAAGTACTCCAGCAAGAACTCGAGAACTGGAGTAGGCTGGATAGGCATGAGGGCTGGGGAGCAAGGGCAAGCTAGAGGCTGAAATAACCACAGACTCATCTTATAGCAAGACAACCCAAAACTGGCAGGGACCACCATAGCTGACTGAATCACCAAAGTCCTCTGCTTTATTATAATGGCATCTCCATGTCCTTTACGAAACTGCCAGTTCCCATCATGCATCTAACATAAGACACACCTGGGAAAACTTCACTGAGAGACAAAAGAGCCTTCCAATCCTGGGATTCCTCCTACCATACTACCAACATTAACCAAGAATAATTCCCCACTCCATTAAAGTTTTGCCTTGAAATGAACTATCCAAAAACACCAAAGACCTGACTCTTTCGATATATCATGATATCTTCTTAAGAGTATACTGCCATTCTTTTCTGAAACGCCATTTTTTTTTAACTTAATTAACTCCCTTGCTTGTTTTACTGAATACAACCTTTTAATCAACCTGACTTTGCTTTGTACTGACTCATCGTGAAATTCTTTTCTGCACCTGGATAGAGAACTCAGGCTATATGGTCAACAATGTCGAGTTGCATCTCCCACTGCCACAACCCACCATTCATCTCCCTTGGGACCATGCTCTCTGTGTGTGTGTGTGTGTGTGTGTGTGTGTGTGTGTGTGTGTGTGTGTGTGTGTGTGCCAAAGCCATCCCTATCATCCCACAGCCAGCTGAACGTGGAAAGCTATAGCCAAAGTCTCTCATTTAAAATGGCAAAATGTAACAAAATGGAATTTCTGAGGAAAGTAAATTCTTCACAAAACACAAGCCAAGAATCTATTAGTTAGAGTAACAACATTGGCTTCTGTATGTATAATGATTAATGCAAACACATACAATTCTTTTCAAACGTTACAAGTACATAATTTAAGTTAGTTCTTGTATGCAACTTGCATGTACCTTAGTCCAATACAGAAATTGACATGCTTCTGAGTATTTTCACCTGTCAACTTCATGTCATTCCTGACAGCTGGAATCTTTGCAACCTTACTTCAAGAGTCTACTGCTTGGGTTGTGGTTCATATCTGACAACCACTGAAAGCAAGAGGCTCTCGTTCAAGAATATTCTTACATCAACTCCCAGGGCACCTAACACTGCGAGTCTCTCACTGTATACGCTGCACTGGAGATCATCTCAGGTTTGACTTATTTCCATGGGCCCTGCAGATGCACTTTAACATATACGGCAAATGAATGGCAGCTTTTAGTTTTTCTACCTTAAAACTATAAAATGGAAAATATAGCACTTCACTTCAATTCACATATTTACCCGAAAACACTCCCGAGTGTTACAAATACACTAGGTTAAAATGAAAACAAACAATAGGAAGGCTTCGATTTCTAACTTTTCTTATAGTTTTGGGGAAAATGTACCCAACAGTTCTTCACACAGCCCTGTGCACACGCTCTTCAAGAAAAGACAAATTTCTGACATGGTGTTATTCTTCACACCCAGGCTGAGAATATGCCTGGAGAGGAAAGAAAGTGGCAATCAAGATGGCAGCTATGACTAGCAGTGGCAATCAAGACTAGGAAGCAAGCATGATTCAGAGAACCATTTCAGGTTAAAATGGGCAAGACCTGGTAACTGGATGGGAGGGTGCCCAGAGAAAGCAGAGGGCTGTCTGTAGTGGTACAAACAGAACCATCTCCCCACCCCTGCCCGCGCACGTGTGCGTGTATGCGCACATGTGTGTGTATGTGTGTGTATGATATATATATATATCACATACACAGAAAAACCTGTGTGTGTGTGTGTGTATGAGATGTGTGTGTGTATATCTCATACACACATATATCACACACACGGAAAAACCTGTATATCTGAGCACATGTTACAACTTAATATTCACATGAGAATTCTTTTCTAGGGACATTATATTCCCAAACAATTGAAAAAAAAACAAAAACAAAAAAACAACACTGTCCCATGGGTGAAACAAGGATGCTGGATACTACAAACTAACTCCTGAGATCACTGTGGCACACTGGCCAAAATGATGGAATTGTTTTCAAGATAAATGGCTTTTTTTTTTTTAATTAAAATATGACATCAGTTCCCCATTTTTTCTTCCTTCCAACTCCTCCCATGTACCACCTCTACCCTTCCCAAATTGATCTATTTTTCAAAAGAACTAATAATAGCAAATGTGTATGAAAAGCTATTATCTCTTCCACATATTTTCATTCAAATAGATAGGATTTTAAAACTACTATTTTACTGTGTATGAGGGGTATATGAGGTGTATAGGACGTATGTGCATATGGTGTCTACATGCCCAGTGTGCAGGCAGAGATCAGACAACAGCTCTATGCAATGGCTCTGTCCTCCCACCTGCATGTGGATTCTAGGGATCAAATTCATCTTTGGGCTTGTCCAGCAAGCACCTTAACCTGCTGAGCCAGCTCCCCAGCCAAAACCAGACATAATAAAACCAGAGCTTGCTAGAGATCAGATCTGAGTGGGTTCTGTGCTCCTGGCAGCAGTAACATAACAGTTTGTTATTTTCATACTCATGTGGTATTTTCCCCTATGTACTGTATGTGTTAGTGTTGTAATCTTTAAAGGGCTTTAAAGTTTTTAAAGCACACTTTGGGCGTCTGTGTGGTCGCACACTCCTTTCTTTAATCCCAGCACTCGGGAGGCAGATTCAGGTGGATCTCTGTGAGTTTGAAGCCAGCCCATTTTGGAGCACTGTCACCAAAAAAAGTATACTTTTTTCTTAAACCCAGTCTTTTCAAAGTTACTGTCTACTATAGTCTGGTAAGGATTTCTAGTGGTGAATAAGCTAAAAAATAGAAAGGAAAAACAAAAAAAACAAACAAAAACCTTCAGTACCAGGAGCATAGTGATACCTGTAAATTATTACAAGTAAGTTACAAACACAAAAAACAATAGAAGACAAAACAAACAAACAAACAAAAAAAAAACTCTCTCAGCTGGTAAGTACCCATGGCAGGCTCAGCTTGCCAGAGGTTCATGTGAATGAGATTTAAGGACCCGAGTTAGCTGTAAGCCTGGGATAAGCCCACAGAATGACCTGGATATCCAAAGAATGGAAGGAACAAAAACCTAAGGCATTAGGAAAAAGGTCAACCTCACATCAAGAGAGGGGTCATGACCTCACAGTGCCTCTTGCTAATCAGGCTGCATAGGTTCTGATTTTTGAAGATTTCAAAAGCAGCAAGGAGGGTGGTGCAGTGTCTGCAAAGCTCTGAGGAGAGAATGGGGAAGAACCCAAGGGCTTGACACTAGGGAGGGCCCCCAATTCCCAGGGAGCAAGTCCGTCACCAGAAGAGGTGTTAGCATTACATGCCAGCAAGTGAGGAACAAAGGTGAGTTACACACTGATTTGTGATTCAAAGGTCACTCGGTACACGGTAAATATATGCAGTTTTTATGTCAATTTCTTTTTTTAAAATTTAAGGGGTAGGAGTGGTGGTCACTGAGAACCTGCTTGCAGCTTCTGCCTTCAAGAGCCTGATGAGCAACGGGCACTCCGAGTTCAGTTCTCCCCACCTAGTCCCCCCGCTGAGAAAAGGCTGACTTCATTTCATGGTATCAGACATTCGCTATCAGCAACATTTCTAGAGAACCAACACAGAAACCAAGGCTGACAAGAGATAAGGAAACTACAGCCACCAAGAGCTGCTGCTGGGAACCAGCCCACGGCTGGCTGGCTCTCCCACGCCAGAGAGCACTACAGTGTAGCCAGGCTGAACTCTGATCCACCCACCACAATTAAACTCCATCTACCAAAGTCTCTGAATCCTACGGACATTTTCAAAAGTGACATTTGTCTTGATTTATGAGGGTAAGAGGGAAAATAAAATCCGAGTAAGGCCTGTGGGGTAGGGGCATGAGCAGTGTGTGACCTAACTGCCTTCTTTAGATGTGGTTAGCGTCCACTGCACAGCCATCCTGAAGCACACTGGTCACAACGTCGGGCCTTTGTCCATGGCGCCTCCTCTCCAACATCTACCAAAACACAAGTACCCAGCTGCCCTGGGGTCCTCCAAGGGCTGCCAATAAACCCTAGCTGCCTTATCTCAGCTTCCCCACAAGCAGCCTTTTAATCAACTGCAGGCATCCTGAGTCTCTTCAACCATCACGCCTCCACCTCCAAGTCTTCACTCATGCAGCTTCCTCCACAGCCCCTGGATGGGAGGGCCCAATCACTCCTTCAACCCGCTCATTTTAGAGATCAGGAAAAGAAGCTGCAAATGGTAGAGCGACTGCCTTCAAGTCCCAGAGCTCAGATGGACAGAACTGGTCCTTCCTAGTCAAAGCTGTTTTCCCAGATCACAGGATCTGCTTTACATTGGGATGAAGTAGTCTTCGATGTCAGATTTCCTTATTCAGTTAAAACCTCTAAGCCTCCAAATTAATAATAATAACAATAACAGTAGAAGAACAGTAGAAGAAGATGCATATGTCTGGAAACATATTGTAGGGGCATCTCTGAGACCTAGGCCTTACCAGGTTTTCACTATATGCTTAACTAGAGGTGCCCCATGATCATGAAGATCCTTGGCACCTACCCTGGATCTCCATGAAAAGCTTGGGAACAGAGTCACCCTTTCCTCCACTCTGCTGCCTGCCTATTCGATCCAGATAGAGCACACATTTATCAGAGCAATGTAAAGACACGGACCTAACAGTAGGCGGGTGTTCTAGGCCACTGCAGTCCTTTCTTAATACTAGAATCCAAATTGTATCTGTGGCTCCCAGACAGAAAACAATGTTGTGTGTGTGTGGTGCACATGTGTGTTTATTCATGTATGTGTGGAGGTATGCATGCACGAATGTGCGTGGGTCTGTGAAAGCCAGAGGCCAATGCCAAGTGTTTTCCTCTATTGCTCTTCACCTTATTTTTTTTAAGATTTAATTATTTTTATGTGATGGGTGTTTTGCCTGCATATATGTTGGTACACCTCAAGTGTGCAGGTCCTCATAACTAACTCAGCCAGCCCTTTACTGACTAAACCATCTCCCAGCCCTCTGGAAACCACATTTTAAAAGACAACACTATTTAAGCCAGTCATCCACAAGCAATTCTGATTCCAATTATTCCTTGGCACACACCTGCCCTCTCCTCTTAGTGGTCATGTCTCACTCGGTGGGCATCATGGCAGATTTGTACAATGATGTGTCAAACTTCACAATGGACTTAGAGCAGGCAAGATTCTTAGCAAATGCCTAGAATCACCACACTGCTTCACTGAACAGGAGAGGATTGCACAACATCAGTGTGGAGCTGTGTGCTCTCTGGGTGTAGCACAAGGAGCTTTTCCTGGGAGGAAAACAATCCACGCGTGAAAGAACTGTAAAAAACAACCTGAGTGTAATGTTCTCTCACGTACACCAAAATCAAGGGGAATGGACTGAGACGTCAGGGTGATGCAAATTCTTAGGCATTAGTCATGGATTTTCAGAAATGAAAATATTTTAGAAATCCTTCCATTCGCTTGGAAACTTGGGAACATGGTTATTTCTGTAACAATAAGAAGGCTTTGACCATAGCACGTATATTAGTAGTGTTCCAAGCTTATTATATAATTTGTTATCAAAAGACAAGGAGTCAGTAACTTATTACTCCTAAGTTGGCTTCTGTGTGTTTCTGAAGTTGAATTTTATAAGTGCTAGTATTTTATATTTGGAAACTTACATTGTGTTTTAAAAAAAAATCTGACAATAGAAACAGTCACAAGTGACTGTAAGAAAATGGTGTCTCAAAAATCTTAGGTTATTTTCACCTAATGACTGGTTTCCTTTGGGTCCACCCAGTAAAAAGAACTTCCGCAAAATGCCATTCTTGGCTAATTCTCTGCCTTTTGCAGGCCTACAATTGTAAATTTCGCTAAACAAATAAACTTCCTTCCTATTTTTAAAGTTTTCCAAAATTGGAGAATCTACATCAACTGTTGTTTCTAGTTCAAAACCCAGCAATAAATTCTTCACAGTATCCCGAGAGATGAAAAGGACCAGAAACTACAGAGTAGTCCCTACTTTGCCTGGTTCAAGAAGAGGAGGAGGAAGGGTACAGAAGTGTGACTTTGGACAAAGGCATCCAGGCTCTGGGTGGCAGAGACCAGTGTAATTTTCTGCCCCATGTTCTTCTCATCTGATCTAAATGACTTGAAGCCTGAGGAAGCATTGTGTTCCTGTTATGTCCTACTGAGCAAGATCTTATGTTTAACTCACGTACCATGTGATAAAACAACAGTCAGAACCTAGTCAGGACTCCTTGTTGGTGTGTGTTTATGAGTGAATGGGTGGTGTAAGTGTTCATGTAGGTGCACATACCAGTGCATTCGTGCAGAGGCTAGAGTGTTAGAAGATGTCAGGTGCTATATTTTGTCATGTTGTTCTCCACCCTATGCTTTTGACATGGGGTCTCACTGAATCCAGAACGACACTCCCAGGAATCCTCCTGTCTCCACCCCACACAGTGCTGGGGTTACAGGTGTGCCGTGGTGTATCTGGCTTTTTACATGGGTGTTGGGAATTTGAAGCCATGTCCTCACATTAGAGCCACAAGTGACCCTATCCACTGAGCCATCTCCCTGGTCCCTGAACATCCTAGTTGTGAACACCTCACCCATAGAGGGCTTCATTTTTCTCATGTTTAATGAGAGGAAGAGCTGAGATTGTTGCTCAGTGGTAGAGTGCTTGCCTGGCATCCACAAGGCCTTAGGTTCAATTCCCTCAACCAAAAAAGAATGATGATGGTAATCATAACAAAGGAAAGGGAACAGAGCCGGGCAACTGTGGAGACATCTCTACCCACAAGTGCAATGAGGCAGTGCTGATGGAACACACTTCAGTGCTTACCGTGGCCCAGGGATTGGTCCACACTGGGTAGCTAAATGCTAAGTAGCCTAAAGGAAAGCTATTTGTCCCCATTTTACTGGCAAACACAGTGACATTTAGAAACAGTGAGACAGAACTGACTCCAAGGACCTCCCTCTTGCTGGAGATGGATGAAGATTTAAGATTCGCCCGGAGTTGTAGTCACAAAAACAGATTCCAAAGGAACAAGAATACAGTGGTCATTCAATACCACATGCTCATAGGTCAGGAACTGGGGCAAGAGAAGTCTAACACACCCAAGTTGAAGAAGACTGGCAGGAAAGATGTGGTTACTATCAGTTACTTCTATAAAGTCAAACTGAAGAAAGCTTGGCAAGCCACATGTGGTGGTGCAAACCTGCAAACTCAGCACTGACGGCCTGGGCAGGAGAGCAGGAGTTCCAGGCCAGCCTGGGCTACTTAGAGAGACAAGGGACAAGGAAGGAAAAGGGAAAAGGAAGGAGGGAGGGGGTAAAAGAGGACAAAAGCGTGGAGACTGGGGGATAATAAACAATTCCAGTGGCCACTAAGATGAAAACTCAGACCTCCATCACCTCAAAACTGACCTCTTGAGTCTATCTTGCTGCCTTTTAACATTCTCCCAATTCTGACCAATCTCTAATTTGCCACCATGGTTCCTCTCTCACCTCCTATTTTCTTCACTCTTTGACCAAGAACTCCTGAAATGCAGAGACACTGAACACACGTTACCAGGCAATTGTTTTCACCCTTGTATGCCTAATTTCAAAGGCAGGCTAGTTGATCATTTTATGCCTTTCTCTAAGTAAAGAAGTTCTCTTCTTTGTGGACAAAATCCTTCTCCAAGTTCTGCCAACCTCCTTGTTACCCGGATAGCATAGCTATGACAGATAAAGCATGGTGAACTGAGAGCCAGACAGTTCAACCTTTCGTATTAGTAGCTATGACTTCTACTGTTCAACATGGGGACTATAGCCAACAATGCAGAAGAGTGCTAAGAGAACAGATGTAAAGTGTCTCTCCATAAAAGTAGTGAGTATGTAAGAAAAGGAATATGCCAGTCAGCTAGATCTAGTCAATCTGTAATGTATATACTTCAAAGCATCATGGTAGGTATAGTAATACAACTTTATCTGTCTATAAAAATAACTTTAAAAATTAGCTATGATGGGACCAGAAGAATAGCTCAGCGCTTTTAAGAGCACTGGCTGCTCTTACAGAGGACAGGGTTCAGTCGCAGCACCCATATGGCTGCTTTCGACTCCAGTTAAAGGGGATACAACCCCCTCTTCTGGCCTCCACCAGGACTGTACACACGTGGTGCACAGACATACATGCAGGCAAAACACATCACATAAAACAGAATAAATAATTTTTTAAATGTTTAAATGGCTCTGATAAGTTACCTAGCTTCTCTAAACTTCAGTGTCCTAATATTCCCCGGCACATACCAACAAAGCACATAGGAAGGGCCAAAAATCGAACTAGTCTCATACTTATTCCAAGAATCAGCTAAACTACAGAACTTGACTACTCCCAACATAATGGCTGAACACATAAAGTGTTCAGAAATGTAATCGTCTCTTCCTCTCCTTGGTGTTTTAATGCTAACTCCACTTTCCCTCCTCTTAAATGTCCAATGTAGGTAATGCATTTCCAAGCAAAATCAATCGCCCTATCAGAGGAAAGGAAACACATTATGCATGTAGCTCATTTCCTATGAGTCTTCCCAGAAACAAGAGCACTAAATGCACCAGTGTGTCACCATAGCCCAATGCCAGGGAACTGTTCTCCACACTGAATTCCAACAGCTCTCACTCAGCAAAGGTTCAGGGCACACTTTCTCCCTGCACACAGTACACACAGCTGGTCTTCCCAGGCCACGGGGGCCTCGTGTTTATGACGCCTTTCCTAGATCAAAGGATCTCCACTCACCCCAACCACTGCTCATACTTCCTACCTACCCTGACCATTTCCCATGGCCATCTTGATCTGAAATTCACAAGTATGCTCTTAAGTGATTAAATAAAGTATAGGGAAATAAAATATGTTGTTTGAAAAACATGCATAGCTGTGACTCATTAGAACAGTTTGAAGACAGTGTAAGCAAATCAGCAAGGCAATGTTAATGTATTCAAAACAAAGAGAGAAGAAATTTGGATTTATGTGCAGCCGTAAACTAGTTATGTGAGCTTAGTGACTAAAATTGACTTCATTGCTCTGGGTGTCCATTTCCTTATGTAGAAAAGAACAAACAGAATCACATTCAAAGCTCCATTCCATTTACTCCAAACTCAGGACGACGTCCTACCAGAGTGACCACACCTGACTGAGGCACACTCATTAACAGGATGTGCTGGGATGAAAGAAGAGGCTCCTTCACTTCTGAATCTATCCAAGTCCCAGTAATTTGGTTAAAATGACAGGCCGTTCCCAAGGTGAAAAAAGGCTGGTGTCAGAAGGTGCTGTGCAAACTACCGAGGGAGGGAAGCAACCGATGGTCTTACGCAGCTGTGAAGCCTGTGAACCACAGAATGTGGAAGATAGGGTGGAAAAGACTGTAAGAGCCAGAGGACCGGGAAGTCTGCTGTGAGATTGTTTCTCCTGGAAACGAGAGTGAGGCTCTACTCAGGACACCTCTATGATACAGCTGCCCAAAGCAAAAACTGAATGATGACACCAACAGACATACTACAGCAGAAATCTCATGGGGCTCCATCTCTAGACAAGTAACTACAGGCAACTTAGTGATACTGAGACTGGAAGAAACAGTCACTCACTCACCGTGGAGGAGCTCGCTAATTGATTATCCGACGCCAAGGGGTCAGTCCTGAGATCACATAGGTGCAATATGAATGGATTCAGCAGGTTTTATCTATAGATTCATACATATATGTATGTGTGTGTATGTATAGAATAATTGATACACACATACACACAGAGCAGGAGGCCAGGGATTTGAGAGGGAAGGAGGAGGAGGAAAAAAACACATGGAGGAGTTGGGGAAAGGACAGGAAGAGTACGTAGGCAGCACAAACTGGACTTGGTTTAAAAAGAAAAGAGGATACAACAAATTTGAGTGAGTAGGGAAGGGGGGCAGACCTGGGGTTTGGGGGGGGGCTGACTAAGATCAAAGTACACCGTATGAAATTCTCATAAAAACAAATAAAAAACGAGAGTAAGGAAGGGGAAAAAAAGACTTGTCAAAAACAAGGCAAGGGGCTGCAGAGACTGTTCAGCAGTTAAGAGCACTTGCAACGGATCTGAGTTTGGTTCCTAGCACGGATGTCGGATGGCTCACAACTACCTGCAACTCCAGCTCCAGGGGATGCGACGGCTCTGACCTCCTCAGGCACCCGTACTCACGTGCACATACCTACATGCAGACACGCACATTCATGCAATTGCAAAATAACAAATCCTTCTTTAAAAAAAAGATAAAAAACAAGGCAAGCAGAGTTACAAAGCACCCCTAATAACTCAGACATGTTGGGAAACTCCCACTAGTGCTTCCTAGCCACGCTTTTGCATAGCCTACCACATTGTGACCTTCATTTACCCTTTCCTAAAGACTTCACTCACATGCCGCCGCCCAGTGTCCCCACAACCCTAGCTGAGCCATTCATACACAGCCATACTCACATTACAATCAGCCTGCCTTCGCAGGTCTTATCTCCCACCTAGACTGCCAGATGCTCCAAGGATGGCAACTCACTCTGTGCCCACAGCACCAAACACTACGTGTGCAGCGTGCCCTCACCTCAGCTACCTAGCCAACCAGGTTCCAAACAGTTTATGTTCATAAGCGGACTTCACGGTTTCCTAGATATATTTGATGTTAGTCAAAAATAGATTTTACAAACAAATGGAAATAAAAGACAAGCAGATGTGAAGTTCTTTTTAGAATGAGAAAAGAAGCTTAGTAAAATTAACTTGGACAAGTTTGGTCAAATTAAGTCAAACACAGCTCATGCATTTCTTCTCTTCATAACACATGACAGATGAAACAATCTGCAGGAAAAGCATCAAAGTGCATGAACACTAGGAAATGATCACTCCATTATAATTTTTTTTTTCAAATAAATCTAACAAATCAATGTAGAATACTGATTCATCATTCTTCTTATGACAAATCAGAGATAACAGCAATTTTTAAATGGAGACAATCTGAGGTATTTAGGTTTATATTCACAAATCTAAAGATTTGTTTTTCCACAGGTCTACAGATACGCCTCCACAGTGCTACAAGAGAATTCTAATGGGGCTGGAGAGGTGATTCGGTGATTAATAGCTCTAGCCACTCTTGCATAGGACTGGGGTTCAATTCCCAGCACCTACATGGTGGCTCACACCTGCCAGTAACTACAGTACCAGGAGATCCGATGCCCTCATCTGACATCTGCAGGAGCTCACCTGGTACACATAACATGCAGGCAAAACATACATACTCATAAAATAAAATAAAATAAAATAAAATAAAATAAAATAAAATAAAATAAAACAAAACAAAACAAAAAATAGAAAAGTATATTATAGATAAAAGGAGCCAATCTGGGAAGGTTGCATATAGTATGATTTCCACTACATGATGGTCTCTGTAGGCAAAAATACAGACAACACGAAGATTGGTTGTGTTTACCACAGGTTCCGAGGGAGAAGGATGGACACAGTACAGAGGGTTTAGAAGGCAATCGGACTGTTCTGTAGGACACTGACAGCTGGTACAGCCCACTACTCATTCTGTCCACACTCAGAGAGGGCCGGCTGGAATACACTAGCACCCCAGTGTGGGGTGCTGGTCATAGGTCAGACTGTGAGGAAGGTGCAGGCAGGGCCAGGTGGGAAACCACTGTACCCTTCCACCCAAGTTTTCTATGAGGTAAACACCACTTCCTTTTAATTTATTCTTTTATGTAGCCCTGACTGTCTTCAACTCCCTATGTAGACTGGGGTGGCCTCAACCTCCCAGAGATCTGCCTACTTCTTCCTCCCAAGGCTCTGGGGCCAACGGCCCGCAGAGTCACATCTGGCTCTAATACCACTTTAAACACAGTATTTTTGTAAGAGAGGAGAGGAGGCAACGTATCATCTTAATAAGACACTATTCCAATTCCTAGTCTGCGGTAGTACCCCAATGCGAAGTGGGGCAAAATTAAGCACAAAGAAGAGTGAAGGCCAAAGACTTTGAATGGGATGAACCGAATACTTACTACACAAAAAGTTCAAATTTTTAAAAAAGTGCCAGAGCATGAGATATCAATGTTTTCTTCCACTTTTGTTCCCTAGACACTCATTTTCATGATCATTAGTTCTCTTGTAGGGGGATAAAAAATAAGTGAAATCATGGCATGTGTTTTAAAAATATATGAGGACCTTGTTACTCAAAGTGTATTCCCCAGACCAGAGCAGTCGCATCACCTAGAAGCTTGTTAGGGATGCAGCATAGAATATTCCATCCGGATTGAAGCATAGCCACATCACCTGGGACACCAAGGTGACTTGCACACGATGAGGGCATCCCATGCTGGTTTTCGCGATGTTTTCAGAGTAGAAGAAGAGCTACAAATACTTAAATAACTTCAACACGAGGCATCTCGCAGAGTGGATCGGCTGTGGTCTCTACCCAATCCCTGCTGTCCTCGTCAAGGCCACATGTCATGGGTGTCCTGGTGCCCACTCACTTGTCCAGTCTCCCCTGCGCTACTGCAGTCTCCCTCCAGCCTAACTACGCACATGGACTGCGGTCCACACACACCCCAGGCATTCACATGCAGTTCTAGTAGTCTGACAAAACCAGCCCTGCCCTGCCCTGCCCTGCCCTTCCCGTTATTCTCCACTCATCCACTGAATGAATGATTAATCAGAGATGCCTCAGGAAAAGGGCAGAGGATGGAAGGGTTTTGACAGAAATGGACTACTGGGGCACAGATACATGCAGACTAAGATGAGTTAGGAAACTGGTCCAAGGTACAAACTGTGATTAGCCTTGTTCCTCATGATGAGACCTGCTCTGGGCTGTGCTCTGCTGGAGACAGTCTTCCACTCCAGCATTCCTCCAATCTCCCTTCATAAGAACAACCTATGCTTGAGTTATTAGCCCAAGAGAATCTGCAGCACTGCAGCAGAGATAAAGGCTCCACTGTAGCTGTACAGACGTGTGTGGCTTACCACAGCTGTGATTAGCAGAGGCAGCACATTTTCCAAGTTCAAGGGGTGGTTTGGCTATTATTAAGGAGTTCTTCGCTCTTTATTAAACTTAAGCAACCACTAATTAAATGCAGCACTAATAGAAAGAAGAAAATGTCTGCGCTTTAAGGACACATCTCAAGGACAAGCCAACATAGGAATGACTTCAAGCAAGACTGCAGTGTTGCCTAAACACTTGCAGTAGACAGGTGGACACCATCCAGGAAAGGCTGTGAAGTTAGCTGTGCACTGTTCTGGTAAACTGAAGAGCAACTCCCACTGACGGTAGGCACACAAGGTGGGCTGCTCCAGTCTGTAGGGAACCTCCAAGGTGAATAAGTAAGCTAGGAGCCAGGACAGGACTTGTCTGAATGCTGTGATTAGAAGCAGCTGATCAAAGAACAAGATCCACTTGTACTCAACAAATAAGAAGCAACAAATTGCTTCCGCTAAGTAGAATAAGCACAGTCAGCAGGCCAGATCATTTCAGAAGCCGATAACAAGGATGTAGCCTTCCTTCCTCACTACCCAAGACTAAGCTACCACCATCACCTCCTAACAGAGACGCAACGGCCCAAGTACAGACCAAAGTGACCCCTCCTTCCAGCCACAACATGTATCAGTGGACACCACCACTTCCTTTCTACTAATCTGCGGGCTTCCCACTGTGTTTAAAAGCAATTCCAAACCTGGTCCTGTCCTCAGAACTCTCATCCACCTGGCCTAGAATCCCCCTCCACACCCTTGGAGTCTGCCTTTCCATACCAGCTCCCTGGGCCTTCCAGCTGCTGGGCCCCAAGCTAGTTTAAGTGCACTCCCCACTTCACCCAGCCCCCACACCCTCTAGGTCTACTTCTCTTCCTCGCACCAACCACCAGCTGAAACTACCTTGCTTATCTATTTGCTTCTCTGTCTCTCCTGATTAGAATGTAAAGACCACAGAAATAGGGAACTGGTCTACCTCTCTATGGCTGAAGCCTCAGCTCCTCACAATGGCCTAGCATACAGCAGATGCATTGTACCTGTATGTTAAGCGACCTTTCGACTGAAGGTGGCTATTTTAGACAAAGATAAATATGGAAAGTTTGGTTTTATTAATTAACAATATGTAACTTATTTAAAAAATTATCCCTTTCCTAAGGCATTTTAAAACATTTGCCTTATAAAACTTCAGTGTGACCTGGGCAAGGTGGTGTATGTCTTTAACCTTGGGAGGAAGAGGTAAGAGGATCTCTATGAGACTGAGGGAGGCTAGCCTCATTTCCAGGGGTTTATAGGAAGACTGTCTCCACCCTAGCACACGCACACACATACATACATACATACACACACACACACACACACACACACACACACACACACACTTCAGGAGGCAGAGGCAGGGGGATCACAAGTTTGAGGCAATAGTGAGATTCTGTCTCAAACAAAAATCAAAAATGAAAATCTTCAATGTGCAGTTTTTAAAGAATAACCCCGTGTAAAATGAACCTCTAGAGCGTGAGTATTGCCTGGTACATAGACAGTAGCCAATATGTACTTGCTGAGGAAACCCCTAAGTCCTGGAAAATAATACACAGCACAAACCATAAGAAAATGCCTTGAATTTCAGACACACCAAGTCTGCCTACATTTTTATAAGCCATTTTTTTCATTTTTATCTGTAAACTGATATATACACATATACTCAAAACTCTGTCATACCATCAACTGCCCTAGTCACAATCTCTACAGGCAGATACAAATCCAAGTGGGTTTCTAGGGTTACCTGATAGGCCTTCTGAGGTCAGTTTTCACTAAAAGATACCCTCAGAGGCAAAGCACCAATCAAATGACAAGCTCAAAGCTGTTGGGCTAGAGAGCATCTGCAGGTTCAGTCTAAAAACCACAAAGCTTGAGAAGTTCCCTTTGTATTTATTGGGGGGGAGGGGGCATCCCCAGGAAGATTCATGAAGAATCTGTACTTAAAGTCCAGCCCCATCTTTTTTTTTTTTTTGAAACAGGGTTTCTCTGTTATAACCCTGACTGTCCTGGAACTCACTCTGTAGACCAGGCTGGCCTCAAACACACACAGAACCGCCTGCCTCTGCCTCCTGTGTGCTGGGATTAAAGGACTGTGCCACCATCTCCCAGCCCCACTTTTTAGTCAATGAACACTTGTGCCCTATACTCCCATTCAGGTCCAACTAAAAGCAGAACAATGGTATGCTCATTTAAAAAAAAAAAAAAAAAAAAAAAAAAAACTCTTCAACTTTTTCTTATGTAGGTTTTATTCCTTCATTATTAAATTGTTCTCTACAGAGTTAGAGTCACTATTCACACAGGAAAATGGCAGCTCGTGTATCCATCTACACCAACAACACCCACTCCCATTTTTCTCCCCTGCCAGGTGCAGAGCTGTGGTTCCAAAGGTCAAAATGGAAAATAAATCAGCTGAATGACAGACAGGTGTTGTGTGAGGCCTACACTTGTGTGCATCTGAGTGATCTTAGGCATTTTTAATTCAAATATAAATGCACGTTAGGATTATACCCATTGTGTTACCTATGCCTTAGTCTCTGCCTTTAGACCGTTCCCTACTTCACAAAAAACAAACAAACAAACAACAACAAAAAACCCATTCTCCATTCGCAAAATAATATTGGGTGAAAAAATTAATTCAAGATATAATTTATAATAATTGCACCAGCTACAGGAAATGAAATATATGTATTTTTATGTACATATAATTACATGGCTGGGCATGGAGACATACAATTTTAATTCCAGGATATGAGAGAACAGATCAAGTGCTGGTGGATTTCTCTGAGCCTGAGGCCATCATGGTCTGTCTACCCGGTTCCAGGCCAGGTCAGCCAGGGGCACACAGTGAGACTCTTTCTTAACTATATATACATTTGTATAGAGAGAGAGAGAGAGAGAGAGACAGAAAGAGAGAAAATTGCTTTTCTTCTTTCTTTTGCTATTGGTGGCCTAAGGTTTAAACACCAGTTCAGAAATAACGTAATTCAGAATTAAAAACAAGCTTTGAGCACACAGTGTGGCTGTCTGAACTCTTCAAAAGGAGTACCACTCTTTGACGCTGTTTGAGATAAAGCTTTAGTCTGCACCAAAGTAAATAAAGATTCATCTCACTCATACAGTGAACAGCAACTAAGTAAACATGTTTCAGAGAAGTAAATAAAACTGAAAAACAAAGTAGCAGTAGCATTTTTTAAGAAAGAGCTGATCTTTACAATTTACTCCTTGCTGATGCTGCGATGAAATATCTCTGTGAAGCTTAATTTTTTTTCCCCTTACAATATTAAAAAAAAAAAAAACCCAGTAAAAATAATACAGCTCAGGTCTGCAACTTGAAGAATATACATACTTTGAGTCACTTCGTAAACCACATTAATACTATTTTTTTATCTTTAGCGTTACTTAGAAAAGCTAAAGATTCTTTAAAAGAAAAAAACGTGGACTTTTTCTTTTAAATAGAAAATTATACTTTATGTGCAGGCTCAAATTTTTTTTCTATAAACCCTTTCAATGTACTGCTTCCGGTGGTGATTTTGGTAAGGATTCAGAGTTGGAATGTTGTCCTTGCTGTGATCGCGTATCTAAGCTTATCTAGTTTCTGTCTACACTTTATTGCGAAGCCACATCTTCTCCCAAACAGGTATTCAGAAAAATGGAATCAGGGGGGAAAATACTCTGAATGTCTCACATTACAACTGGAGATATAATTCCTACCTAATTACCATTTATAATGGGTCAGAGACGAGCTAACGGGTTTTCTCGAGGTGAAGTTATTACTCAGCTACACACACACACACACACACACACACACACACACACACACACACACACACACACACAGGTATCCAGGAGAGGAGCTGGGCGTCTTCCATGGCTGAGAGAAAAGCACCAGTGAAAACCCCACAACCCATGAAAGGCAGGAGGGAATCCTAGCAGTTCAGGCAACTTTCTTAGCTTAGTAGCCGCGCTCCGGCCTGGATTTCTAAGGCTCAGCCTGAAAGCAGGAGTGTTGCAGTCATAAAATTTGGAGCAGACAGAAAGTTACATTTCACACGCTTAGACCTCGGGAGCTTGTCCACTGAAAGCTCCAAGTTAAGAAGCTAAAGCCAGGCAACACCCTCGGCAACCCTTCCCAGCCCACCCCTAGCACAGAGGATCCAGGACAGCAGGAGCGGTCCCACAGTCCGGGGCCACACTGGGGATCGGGCTGTGCCTCAGTCTCCCCAGCCGGGAAACGGGCGCGACGCCGTCTAGGAGGCTGGCCCGCGGGACACAAGGAAGAATGAATGAAAAGTAGTCCCGAGCTCACACGAACGGCCTGGCGCCCGCCCCCCCACCCCAACTCCCCCGCGCCGCGGCCCGGCGGTTGGAGGCCCCCCCGGCCCGCGGTAGCTCTGGCCCGCCGCCGCCGCCGCCTACCTTGGCCACCCAGCTGAACAATGGTGACATCGCGGGCCGGGCGGCAGCTCCTCGCCCGCCGCTCCCGCTCACACGCGCCGGCCCTTGGGCCTGCTGACGGCCGGGGGCGGGCTCGGGTCGCGGCGGGGTGCGGGCATCGTCTCGAGACGGCGGTCTGGCGGCGGGCTCCTCCCCTCCCCTCCCTGCGCGTCACAGCCCGAGAGGTTGCGGCCGCCGGGCAGCCCGGCGAGAAAGGGAAGTGGGCGGGGAGCGCGGGGGAGGGGGCGGAGATGCAGGGGCTTTGCCGGCCACGCCCCCAGGTAGACACTCCCCTCTCCCCGCCCATCCGACCCGCTCACGCGGGAAGTTGGGATGTGCAGGGGTCGCCCCCTGTGGATGTCCGGGGTGCTCAATCCCTGGTGACTGAAGAGGGATATGACTCTTCAGGTCCCTCGGCCTTTTTGTACAACTTCAGAAATCTTATTCTATTTCTTCCTCTGATTTGATTTTAAAACCACAGAGTTGGAGAGAACGCTAGGCTGCTCGGCCTTCCAAGGGGGTGTATATCATTCCCCGCTACCCTTCTATCCCTCTCCCTCCTCTCTCCTGTTAAAACCACAGAGTTGGAACCACAGGCCGCCTAGCT
The DNA here is from genome assembly GCA_026225945.1 of Cricetomys ansorgei. Classification (NCBI taxonomy): domain Eukaryota; kingdom Metazoa; phylum Chordata; class Mammalia; order Rodentia; family Nesomyidae; genus Cricetomys; species Cricetomys ansorgei. The sequence continues at coordinate 884,760 of JAMJFZ010001868.1, read as the reverse complement.
TCCCAGGAGTTGCTCCCACCCCCATGCCGTTTCCCCGTAACCTCTCGGAATTGCCAGGGACAAAGGGGCCCCTGTTAGCCAGACCCTGAAACTTTTACGTAACCAGAGGTGCTTTTCTTGGCGTCGTAAAACCCAGCTACCCAGACAGAAATGGAGCACAGGGAAAGGACCTTTCCAACCTGGAGGTAAGGGTCCCTTTACAGATCAGACTGTGAGGCAGGGTGGTTAGATTATGCCTGCTACAAAGGTAAAACTGAGTTTCCAGTCCAGACGCTCCCAACTTCCAGGTTGAAAAAATAAAAGTCCAAAGGTCTGTAGTAGCTGGTGTGTGATGCATGCATGTGTCAGAGGAGTGCTCACAGTTCCTCCACCCGGCCCATGAGTCCTCTTCTTCCCACTTTGTAATATTGATTGTGCAAGATCTTCAATATATTTTAATAGTCTCCAAATACCTGGCATCTTAGTGGCTGTTAGTTATCTATTGCCATTTAACAAGATGTCCCCCAAATTGAGCTGCTGTAACAAATTCTATGGGGTAGAAACTGGGTGTCTGTGACTTAAGATCTTCCTTGGACTTAAGACAAGTAGTAAGGTGGGGCTGCATGATGGTAGGCCTGGATGGGACAGAAGATCTGCCTCCAAGCCAACACAGAGTGGCTCCTAGGATTCAGGACCACTTGGGAGAGTTGGACTTCCAGGAATGGTGTTAGAGTTGGACTTCCAGGAATGGTGTTTGCCATGGAAGAGCTGATCATCACTCAGCACCTCAGCATGAGTGTTTTACATAGAGCGCCATATCCCAAAGGGGAGTCAGTTCTTTTGTCAAATTAATCTCAAAAGTGACATCTCAGCTTGTGGGGTAGTCACCAGAGAAGACTGCTCAGACATAGGTTGAAGCCAATAGAAAGTGTTTATCAGCCTGCCAGCCAAATTACACTGGGTGTTCAGGATCCCAGTGTAGACCCCCCGAGCCTTTCTCAGGGTGAGCTTTTAAGCACAAAAACCATATTCTGGGTTAGCATACTTCAGTTAACAAGAACATTTAGTCAGAAGCAGAACTACAGGAGCTAACAGGCAAGGTTAGTACATTTTGAGACTTTCCCAGAATTATATGGACTTTGATGGATTATTTTTGACAGGTGATGCTGGCTATGTGCTGAGTCTTACAGCCTAAATGGCACTTCCATCATGGAGTCAGTTGTGCTAAGGTCTCAGGAGCTACCAAGGTCTAGAGGTCCTGTTACAAGCCCTTCTGCATTTTATTTCTTAATGAAAGGAAAGAAGGCAGTTCAATTTGGGAGAGATTGCCTGGGGGCATGAAAAGTGAGAGGAGAGGACTATGTTCTTTTTCCCTCTTCTAGTGAAATACTCATGTAAAAAAATAAGCCATAAAGGTGTGGGCAAAATCAAGAGTGCTAACATTTCAGGGAAGGCTCAGAGTCATTTAAAAGGACCTTAGCAGCATCTTTGAGATTTGCAGTGCCTTTTATTCATTAATCAGTGACTACTCGCTGAAGATCACCAAGAAGTAGAGAAGAGGGGAGGGCTTTGCAGCCTTTCAGGCAAATCTTCCTCCTGTTATCACACAGCATTCTAAAGTAGATAGGAAAGAGGAAAGCTGAGAGTTCTATTAAAGCAAGAGTCCTTCTCTTTGCCCTCACTACTCAAGGTGTGGTCCATATCCTGCAGCCTCCGAGTGGACTATCAATTCATCAGAAATACACTTAGCCTTTCTCTGTCATTATGTTATGTATGTTTTGGCCTTTGGCCACAGTTACTGGCTTATAAGCTTTTCCCAAAGGGCAGGTGTAGAAATGAGTTTCTCTTCTCCAAGGGGTGTGTGTGGGTGTGTGTGTGTGTCACAGAAACTCTTAATCTTCCCTCACATTCTTTCTTGGATCTAGCCTTAAAGAGCTCCAACCTGTCTATTCTTATCCAATAGCAGGTCAAAACAAACAAAAAAGCTCCCCCATTCCAGTTGGGGCCTGCCACATACTAGAGGAAGGAATGCTACACAGAGAGACCACGAAGACCGGCGACATAGACAAGCCTTGTTGGGTCTGCCCAGCCAGTCTATTAGCAATCATGATCATGCAAAGAGGGCTGAACATATGGAGGCTCCTGAGAGTGGTGTGCCTAGAGAAGGCAAGAAGCTTCACATGCCTTTCCCAGAATCCACTCTGCCATCTTAATCTATATCCTTTATAGAGCATCCTTTAATAGCCTGGTGCTTCCCTGAGTTGCTCCAAATTAACAGAACCTGAGGAGACAGGTAGGAAGCTTTATTTATAGAAGGTGGGTCAGAAGTTCAGGTAAAACAAATCTGGGGCAGGGCAGGATCACAAATTCCAGGCTAGCCTGGGCTATATAAAGTACTGTCTCAAAAATAAAAAAAAATCCACACAGATAACCAACCTGGCCTTTACAGTTGGCACCTTACTGGAGGCAGGGGATCTTAAGGACTGAGGTACTAACCCATTATAGCTAACATGATTGCTATAACAATGACACAGTCTCAGAACTGAACTTGATCAGAGAACACCCAGCTGGTATCCTCTATCACAGAATAAATTGCTTGTCTGCTGGTGGAATGAAATCCCTCACCTTTGAGGTCACAGAAGTATGTGTAGTCTGTGGAAAACAGGCACCTTGGTTTTTCTTGGACACAACCAGTGACTGGTTTACACATTCATATATGAGAATCATTATCATTGGTCTTTAAAATATATTGTGAATGAATTATAGACCAATGGTCCCTTGAGAAAATAGCTCAAGTGAGCATTGGATGGTGGGAACTACCGAGGATGGGGTTGGGGGCTGGGGTAAGAACACATTGGAGAGTTCAGATGTGAGTGGATGGTGAATAGAAAAGCTGGACTGATGATGATGTCATCATACTCCATCACGCCAGCCCCCAAACTGAGCATTCCCAAAATACCCACATTTGAAACCACTCTGGAGAATGGAAGAGGAGACCCTGGAATTGTCTAAAGAGACTTGAAGCAGCTGGAACTAAGTTTTCTGCCAAAGATGATGCCGCAACTAAAGAGAGTTGACATAACATTCTAGAGACTAAGAAGTTAAATATTAAACAGGCGTAGTGGCACATGCCTGTAACCCCAGTGGGGAGGCTGAAGCTGGGGGATCCTGAGTTTGAGGCCAGCCAAGGCAATACAGCAAGAGCTTTGTGATTAAAACAAAACCCTAGCATTTCTTTCCAAAAGAAAGAAAAAAGAAAGGAAGAAAAAGAGTGTGGGGGTGGGTGGGATGGGGTGGTGTAAAATATAACCAAATGCTGACTTGTAGGAGTTACAAGAAGAAAGTGTATGGACAGGTGAGATAACAGACATGAAGGCTTTATTGTTTAAACCTGGACTTAGTCCTCCATTTATATATGTGCATCCAGAGTGCAAGCTGAGGCACAATCTGAGCTTACCTTAAATTCATATACTCAGAGGTACTAAAAGGAGACTCTCACAGGTCTCCTTCTGAGCCAGGTCTCTTGGCCTGTGCCATGAGTGGGCAGAATACTTCTTTTATGGGAAAGCAGGGACTTTTACATCGAGTGGATTTGACAGGGACTTGTGGAACATTTACACCAAGTGGTTTGAGAAATACACATGAAAGGCCGGCTTTTTTAGTTTATTGGCAACATGCAACTTACCAACCACACGGCACAAAGAAATTCTCTGTTATAATCTGGACTTTCACTAAAAGGAAAGTATTAACATCACACACTTAATCATAATCTAACTGATCCCACGCTCAAATACAACAGTTTCCTTTAAAATATTACCTTCCCTCCCATCTGAACAAATGTGTGTTTCCCCATGAAACGCCTCTTGGAGAACATGTGGTCCACACCCTGTGGAAATCTGTACACATCCCAGGCAGCAGTTATGTGTAACAGCTCCCAGGCAATCTTCACGCAACTAGAACTCAGCACACAAGGAGGCTAGTGGCCCCCGACCCTAGTTGTCTAACAGCCAGTCACTTGCCATGGGGTGGGGAGCAAATAACTTGGTTGCTTTGAGACCAAGATCAAATTCTCAGAAGCCTCAGAGGGAAGGTGAGTTCTACAAAAGTGCGAGGAGAGCCAAAAGTGAAACAATAAGGAATGAATGGGAAATGCATCTTGGAGATTAGAACTCTCCATCCAACCAGTTGCCAGGCAACTGGCATTTGGCTGGAGAGGAAGGATCATTATTGATGTTGACTTCTGGGTTTACTTAAAGCTTGGATAAGATTTATGAGATGTATTATATGCACATTCTAGTAAGTGATCTGTCAGGATCGAGAGCCACACTTGCACAGTTCTATAAGGGAGGGTGGGGGTGGAAAGGTATTATCAACTTGATAGGATCTAGAATCACCTAAGGGACCAACATCTGGGCATGTCTGTAAGGACGTTTCTACATTAGATTAACTGAGCTGGGAGGACCCACCTTAAATATAGGTTTTCACTGCCCCAAGAGCTGGGATCCCAGATTGAATAAACTAGAGGAAGCCAGCTGAGCACTGGCTGCTCTCTCCGCTCCCTGCCTACACCTGCAATGTGACCTGCTGCCCCACCCTCCTGCTGCAGTCCTTTCCTTGCCACGGCCAGAATAAACCCTTCCTTCCCTAAATTGCTTCCATTGGGCGTTTCGTCACAGTAAGGAAAAAAGTAACTAATACAAGAAAGTTGTGGTGTGAGCAACAGGCTAATCAAATGACTCTGGTTGACAGTGTCCTACAAGAAGCCCAAGATGGCTGCCTTTCTCTGGGACTTCCAAAGAATGGTCAGATGGACCACCTCATCAGTTTTTATGAAACGTGAAAAGGAGGCATACTTCAGATTGGAAGAGGGGCTCCTACCAAGCCTGACCATACCCTCCTCCGTCCCACCCCACCCCTTACCCTCCACCCCACCCCCATCCCCTGGCAAACAAGCCTAGACACACCTGCCCAGCTTTCCCACCAAGTTTTGCTCTTGGTATTTGATTTTTGTGATTCTTCACAAACTCTCCATCTGACGTCTACAAATGGCAATGACTTCTATCCCGTTCTGTAAGCAGTCTGTTTGCTATGCATATAGCTTCCTTTACTGTGAAACTTCTTAATTCCACGTAGTCCCGTGTGTTAATTCAAGAGATCAAGAAGCAAGGACTGGAGATGTTCTGAGTATTCAAAAAAGGTAGCAGATAGGCTGCAGGCCTCATACCCAAAGGAGGAGGAGGCCAGGGAGACTAGAGAGCATAAGAAAGGATGACCTCACTCACCAGTTCCTTCCTCACCACAAGACCTGGTTTAAAATGGGATCATTGTAATACTAATTGTACAAGGAAATTCAACTAAGTTCCAAGTGAATCAGAACCACTTGGCAACTAGCCAGGAATCTATTCAGTTCACAAATATGAATATTCATTAGTACTTATAAGTGTAAGGCAAGGGAATCATTGCAGGGAATGGGGATAGTGAGTCAGACCTCAATCCTGCCCTCAAGGGGCATAAAAGCCAGGAAGTGCAAGGGCCCAGAGGGTAAAATGCCAAGAAAATGGTAAGACTTCCAGGCATTCCCACAAGAGGGAAAATAACTGCTGGATGCAGAGACAGAACGGCCTTCTGAGCTGGAAGATGTTAGGCCCTGTACAGGAGGTAGGAATGAAAGCGAGGGAGTAGGCTTTACAGGATCAGTCAGGGTAGGCTTGGAGGAGACAGCCCCAAAATAAGTTTACATGAAGTGGAGAGATAGGGAAGGAGAGGAGGGAAGAGATGGGAGGGGAGCGAAAGGAGGGGGAGTGGAGAGATTGATTTACTAAAATGACAGGTTAATTTTATCCCTTCCAGTCATAAAAGTTTGTTTCTAGAAAAAAAAAAAAATACATGAGACTGGAATGATGGCTCTGTGATTAAGAGCACTGACTGCTCTTCCAGCGGACCTGGATTCTGTTCCCAGTATCTACCATGAGTGGCTCACAACTGCACGTAACTCCTGTTCCAGAGGGTCTGATGCCCTCTTCTGGACTCCTCCGGTATCTGCACCCATGTGGTGAGCATACAGAGAAGCAGGCACACAGACATAAAACATATCTTTAAAACAAACTTTTTAAAGAAGAAAGATTTGCTGAGAATAATATCAAGTCCAGAAAAATGTTGTGGTAGTTGGAAAAAGAATAGCTCCCATAGACTCAAATATTTGAATGCTTGTTCCTCAGAGATTTTTCACTACTTGAGAAGGATTAGGAGGTGTGGCCTTGTTGGAGGAAGTGTATTACTTGGGGTGGATTTTGAGTCTCCAAAAGCCAAAGCCAGGTCCAGCGCCTCACTCTCTCTTCCTGTCACCTCGGGATCCTGATGTCGAACTCTCAGCTACTTCAATATGTCTGCCTGCATGCTATCATGCTCCTCACCATGATGATAACAGACTAAAGCTGGGTTTCTCTTTGAAGTGATGAAATAGTTTTGGAATTGGAGAGGCAATGCTGGTTGCACAAGTTTGTGAAGGAAAAATCTATACTCTGTGTGTGAATCATGTCTCAGTTCCAAACTCGCTTTGTTCCATGATGACTGAACAACCTTAGGAAGTTAATTCCTCACATCTTTATCATGAGAGAACCTGCACTTGATGTGTGACTTTGGGGATGATTGAGATGATGCATACGAAGCACAGAGCAAGAATTCTGACCTGGGGTAACGTTTGGCAAATACTCCCTGGGCTGGTGGCAGTGACAGTAGCATGGATTGCTGGTATTGAGTAATGAGAATTATAAGATGTATATGCGTATGTGTGTGTGTGTGTGTGTGTGTGTGTGTGTGTGTGTGTGTAATATGTGGGTGTACATATGTACACCTCTGAACCTCAGTGTATACTTATAGAGATCAGGAGTACCCTCCTCTTTCAATGAGTCTCTCAATGAGCTTGTGTGTTTTGGCTAGGCTGGAAGCCAGCAAGCCCTAGCTATCTTCCTGTCTTTGCCCCCTTCCATGTAGGGATAACAGATATATGCAGGACCACACCCAGATTTTATGTGCGTGCTGGAATCTGAACTCCAGCCTTCATGTTTGCACAGCAAGCACTCTTAACCACCGAGCCATCACTCCTACTCCCTATATAATCAACTTTAAACGTAGAAATAAAAAAAAAAAAATGATCCAATGATATGGGTTACAGACCTATGCAAAATATGACAGAACAAACAGTCAAAACCAGCTCCAGAGTAGGTAGGCCTCCAGGGTGTCTCTCAATGTTTCTGTCTCCTTTTTTTTTTTGTTGTTGTTGTTGTTGTTGTTGTTTAATGAGTTGCTAAGACTACCCTCAAGACTGTGCTCTGTTCTTTATCTCTAGAAACCAAGCAATGCATCGTCCAAAATTCTCTGGTAAATTCTGGTCATTCTGCTGGACAGAGTGTCAGCACATAAACACAGTATTAGCCCCTTTCACTTTATTTATTTTTTAATTTTATGTGTATGTGTCTTTTGCCTGTATGTATGTCTGTGTATCACATGGATGCTGTGCTCATGGGCATCATAAGAAGGCACTGGATCCCCTGGAACAGGATTTACACATAGTTGTGAGCTGCCATGTAGGTGCTAGGAATTGAACACAGGTCCCCTGGAAGAACAGTCACTGTTCTTATCCACTAAGCCATCTCTCCTGCCCTAGCCCCTCCTCCCTTTTGGGAGTTTGGAAACTCCTCTCAAGGCTTTGTATCCTGCTCACCTATAGGAGAACATGCTCTCCCCTGCCTCATCCCTGTAGTAGTACACCACTGTGGCAGCTTACCAAAGAAGGCAAGGAGGCATTCTCATACATGCAAACTCTGCCAGACCTCAGCAGAGGGAACCACTGACCTGGCCAGTGCCATACATACTCTATCCACTCTAGTGGAACCCCGAGTGTCTGAACTCAGGTGTTTTTATTCATTCAGAACTCCTCAGGTGCTGATCAGAAGCAATCAAACATCCCCACAAAAATCCAAAACCTGCAGACAATACAAAAGGGCCAAAGCCTATGCATTCCTTTTTCCAACAGTGCACAAAAACAATTATTTTAAACACAACTAAAAATAAACTTCCACAACACATCCCTCTGCTCCCCCTACTTTTCCATAACCCTGACTTCTAGGACACAACCACCTCACTCAAGTTTCAGAACAGGGCCTCCAGGTGTTAAAACTGAGCCAACAGTGCTCAATAAAGTGGTGACATAAGAGCCAAAACAAGAGAAGGGGAAGGAAGATCCAGTGAGCACTTAATTGGAGGTAGACCATAATGTCATTGATTATTAGCAGAAAATTCTACAGGTTGAGTATCCTTCATCAGAAACGGTTCAGATTTGGGGATGTCCGAATAGACCCAAGCATAAACACAAAATTCACCATGCTTTATAGGTACCTTCAGCATGAGAGTGATGTTACACAATATTGTCCCTGGAAATTTCTACTTGTGGCATTACATCCATATTAAAAAGGTTTGGGTTTTCAACTTATGGCTGTTCAGTCTATACTTCAGTATACCCATGCCAGTGTTTAAGGCCTCTAGTTTTCTTTTATTTGACTATCTTTATTTTGTATGTGGGTGCACTTGCCACAACACACGTACGGAGGTCAGAGGCCATATTATGGAAGTTGATGCTCTCTTTCTATCGTGTGTGTCCTGGAGATCTAAGTCGGTCATCAGGCTGGACAGTAAGCACCTTTACTCACAGGTCCAGGCCTCTAGTTGTATGTGTTGACTTTGCATGTTGAATTTCAGATTCTTTTGGCAAGAATAATAGCAAACAACTTTAATATGGATATTTTCAGTGGCCCCAGCTACTTTCTCTAGATTCACCCAGAAACCTTGCAAAGTTAAAAGCTGGCTGAACCCTACCTAGAAACAGGAACACTGTGCAGAGAGAAGAGAATGGCTGAACTGGGACCTCCAGGGCATCCCTCAAGAACAAAGTTCACAGTCTCTGCAGTGCCTCTGTTCTATGTGCATATCAGCCTCAGTAAAACTGATGTCTGCTTGTGAAACAAATTTCTCTCTTCAAGCTATAATAATAGTCAATTTATCAGAATGCTGTGACATTTCAAAACCAGCTTTCCAATTACATCTTGCTACGTAAGTATTTGTTTTCTTCTCTGTCTTTCACTTCCTGTATCCACTGGCCATGTTCACTTTTTAGCTTGTATGCATTCCAAAACTAGAAACATAATTTTTCTATTTTTAGCTCAGTCTATAAAGTTAAAGCAAATAATCTTCTTTCCAAAGCACTGTTTCAAATTCATGGAAAAAAATCCAGCAGTAATGAGCTCATAAAAGAAAACGGTAAAAATTTAGAGTCAAAAGATTTTGACAGCCACACCTTACGTTATAACAGAACAGAAGATCTCAACTCCATCTCAGACATCTTGTCAAAATGTGTAATGGAAACATTCAAGAGATCCATCTGTGTTTCACAAAATTTCTGTGTGCACTGATTTCACAAAATAATGTCTACTAAATGGAAAAAATATGTTCCTCCTTTAAAAATAGGACTGAGAAGGGGTGTGCGGAAATGGCTCAATAGGTAAAGTGCTTGCCTTGCAAGCACAGGGACTTGAGTTCAAGCCCTAGAGCCCATGTAAGAAATAACAAGAAAACCCAGACAGGCACAGGCAGTGGTTGGGTTTGTGATCTGAGCGCCGGGGAATTGGGGAGATAGGCAGATCCCTGGTGCTCCCTGGATGGCCAGGCAACATAACCTAATAGGTGAGTTCAAGCCCAGTGAATGAGAGTGAAAAAACCAAGAGGAACAGTAATTCCTGAAGAATGAGAACTCAGGAATGCCAACCACGGCTGCACACTGGCTTCACACATGTGTGCTTACAGACAACAAGAATATATACACCACACACACATAAAAGGAAACTTAAAGATGGAAAAGTATAAAATCCTATTTCCTGACCCAAACTCTCCCCTGCCTCCACAGTAGGTCATAGTTTCCTGTTTTAGGTGTTTAGGTTTCCTGTTTGAGTTTACCTTTGGATATTTCCAATTCTAGAACTTGCTAACCAAACTGAATTCCTTTAAATGCCCAGGTTTTACACACAAGCTGAGCCTGTTCTGACAGTCTCAGAATGTCTCAGAAGACATTCTGAGTTTGAAATGAATATGCTTCCTTTGTTAGGTCAGAACTGCACAGGGAACATCTACAAAAGACGGTGGCTTTGCCAGGATTGTCACTTGTACCTGAGACAGAGCCACAATTCTTGCACAGATATGCAAAAGCATGACTCTTTAAAAAGTTTTTAAGATTATTATTGCATGTGTGTGGGTATGACAAGAGGAGGCAGGTATGTATCTGGAGGTCAGAGGCCAACTTGGTAGAGTTGGTTCTTGCTTTCTACCACATGGGTCTGGGAGGTTGAACTGGGGTTGTGTTGGGCTTGGTGGCAGCGGCCTTTACACACTGAGCCCTAAAACTGTATTTTTTATTTTCTTGCTGTAACTTGAGATTTCAAGGTAGAGCCCATTGAGACACAAACTCCTGCATCTCGCCAAGTGTCTTCTCATGCTTTTTAAGGTGCACCGAGCAAGGACACTTTTCAGAAATTATGACCAAGTGTCAGTTTCTCAGTAACTGTTCCTCTCTGAGATGGGGGTGGGGGAAGAAAGGGAGGAGAAAAAGGGGGAAAACAACTGCCAGTGAAGTCTCTGGGGATTTAGTGCTTGGCAAAAGAACACCTGCCAGGACTGTAAAATAACCAACACGTGCATCCTAGCCTCTATGCACAGCTGGAGAACTGAAAAAAACAAAACAAAACAAAACAAAACAAAAAAAAAACGATCCTACTGGCACTGACAGGTGTCAGGGCTGAGAGGATCTCAGGAGGGAACGGTTTCTCTTCCATTTGTGCTAGAATCTCATCCAGTTTCACAAGAGCTTTCCTGTGAGAGGTCTCAATTGTAACTCTTTTTACCTGGAATTTCCCAAATGTGACAATAATAAGAACAGGCAACATGAAGACAAATCCAGCTTTCAGACGAGGGTCAGGCAGCCACTACGGTGGTTGGATTAATTTTCATGTGAACTTTTGAACTTTCCTCTCTATGGAGAAGAATAGGAATGACATGGGGCCAGGTGGATGGGTGTGCACTGCTAGCTTCTACCCGCTCAGTCACAGGCAGATCACATCTGGATCCATTATTACCCTGTAAGTTATTGTGGAAACTATTGTGGACTTAAAATCTCCAACATTCCTTCCAAGCTTCCTTCAGGAACACTATGATGTCTATGTTGAGGTGAATCCCATGGTGGTACACTGCTGAAACCCTAGCACTTGGAAGACTGGGCAGAGGGATGAGGGGTTCAAGGCCAGCCAGAGCTGCATGCAGTGTTGCAGGCCAGCTTGAGCTGTTGTAAAACAAAAACCCATGCTGGGTTACGGTTTGGTGACCCTAGCTCAGTTATCCTGGCTTGCTAAACTCAGAGTCACTATTAATAGGTCATCAAAGCTCCCGAACTTTCCAGAACCTAGACTCAATTCCTTCTTTCAAAGAAGAGATTAAGAATGGATGCCTGAAGCCAGGTGGTGGTGGTACACACCTTTAATCCCGGCACTTGGGAGAAAGAGGCAGGTGATCTCTGTAAATTTGAGGCCAGCCTGGTCTACAGAGTGAGTTCCAGGACAACCAGAGCTACAACAGAGAAACCCTGTCTTGAAAACAAAACAAAAAAGAACGGATGCCTGCCTTCTCTTTGAGCTAGCCTTCTCAAAAATCAAGGATCAGGAGGGAAGAAAGCAATATCCCCCAAGCACTTACTGTCTGCAGATGTTTGCCGCTATTTCATTAATTATTGCAACCCTTGGAGATAAGAGAAATGATCAGTGATAGAACAAAATGCCCAAAGTGCTTTACCTGCTAGACCCTGAGGAAACCAGAGAACCTTGGACAGAGTCCACTAATCTCCCAAGCATTGTTCAAAGTGTCCTTAGAACATGAAACAGAGCCTCATGACCTCCTAGGATGCGGAAACCTGGCATCAGTTGGGAAATGGTGAAGCCAGGATTCAGCTCTCTCCTGCATAGTTCTACGACAACTTGATACAAGCTAAAGTTATCTGAGAGGAGGACACCTCAATTAAAAAATGCCTCCAAAGGGAAAGGAAAGAAGGAAAGGAAGGAAGGAAGGGAGGGAGGGAGGGAGGAGGAAGGAAGGAAGGAAGGAAGGAAGGAAGGAAGGAAGGAAGGAAGGAAGGAAAAAAAAGAGAAAGAAAGAAAAATGGCTCCATAAAGTCAGGCTAGCCTGTAGAGCATTTTCTTAACTAGTGGTTGATAGAGAAGGGCCCAGCCTATTGTGAGTGGTGCCATCCTTGTGGTGGTGGTCCTGAGTTCTACAATAAAGCAGGCTGAACAAGCCATGTGCAGCAAGCCAGTAAGCAGCACCCTTCCATGGCCTCTGCATCAGCTCCTGCCTCCAGGTTCCTGCCCTGCTTCAGTTCCTGTCCTGACTTCTTCAATGATGAACAGTGATGTGCAAGTGTAAGCTGAATAAACCCTTTTCATGGTGTTTCATCACAGCAATAGAAACTCTAAATAAGATCAGGCCCCTTTTCACTTTACTTTAGTGTCCCTGATTATTATCTCAGGACCCTGCTGCCCAGTGTCATTTCTTCTGTTTTGCAGATGAGGAATTAGAGTTCGGAAAGTTGAGAGAGATACCTGGCCTGGGGCTGGGCAGTGCCACCATTGTATGCTACCTCTCAGACGTCCTCCAAGCAGATACTAAAATCTATGAATACCTGAGACTTTATGCACTAAGATTTCAGGTTCCATATGGCCAGGAGGGGCTCTTCAGACAGCTGCCAGGCTCTGGCAGCTTCCAGCTAAATCAGGCTTGGTCAGGGAAGGAGTCTGTCTCTTATAGGACTGAGGCATTAGACTGATAGATGGCTAGACTGGAAGGACAGGGGCTAGAATGGCAACAAACTGGAATGAATGAATGAATGACTGAGAGGAAGGGAAGGAAGGGAAGGAGAAAGGAAGTTTCTTTGTGTAGACATAGATACATGTGGGTTGTTTCTTTTGTTTTGTTGTTTTGCTTTATTCTTATGGATTCAAGGCAGAGGAGAGTTTATTATTTGCTAATTCAATCCTGGTCCTATAGGGTTTCAACCTCTGTATAATCTAATCTTCAAACCTAAACCTAGACCATTTCAGCCTCTGAGACTTACTGTTGACTGACTTTACTCTGACTTGCTGTCTTCTGAACTATAAATTGTAAACTGTCTGTTTCTAACTCTCTGCTTTCTCTAATAGTTTATTCTGGACTGGCTCTGTTCTTCTTGGCTTCTCCTTTTGAACTGAACTGTCTGTGAGCTGACTGCATTCAAACTGAGTGACTGAACTCTCTGCTTCTCTATGAACTTGGCCTCTTGTCTGCTTCCACACTCTGCTTCTACTTTGCTTCCTTCTCTGAACTCTGCCTCTACTCTCTGCTTCTCCCTCTGAGCTCGACTCTGCCTCCCAAGTGCTGGGATTAAAAGCGTAGATCACCACTGAATTGGAATTAAAAGTGTGTGCTACATTGGAATTAAAGGTGTGTGCTAACATTCTTTCTACCCTAGAGCAGCCATGCTGCCAGATTAAAATTAATTAGTCCTTTACATCTTTGGGTCTAGGGCAACAGGCTCTTTCTCAGTGGATAGCAACGTCAGGAGCTAAGAAAGAAACAAAGCCTACCTACAAGATGCCTACAGAACTATGCTGGGAGATGCAAGCCAGACAAACCTGCACCCAGGATCAAGCCTGGGTTGGGCTGCTGGCTGTCGGGGAGACAGGAACAATACTTTTGTGAAAAGATGGCCTGAGTGCAATGGGAGGACACTGACCTCCCAGTGCCCTGGAAATTCTGATGTGCATGGTCTGGCTCCTGCGAAAGCCGCAGGGGAACTTGATTCACTAATTGAAGCATCAATGGCTTTAGGACAAAATTCAGAATCACTTCTTAAGGAACACATCACCAGAATCACTTCTTAAGGAACACATCACCAGGCTGCTCCTCTTTTCTAGCTGTAAGTCAGGTGTATGCACAGCAAGCTTGCAGAACCCAAGAAAGGGTTCCCTAGCCCTTCTGGGTCAACAATGCTGCTTTATGTATACAGGCTGGCTTCTCCAGGGGTAATTTCACATATACCATCTGGCCCAGTGTGTGCACAGAATGAACTCACACATTGAGACTTCAACTATCCTTTAGTTATCTACGAAATGTCTATGGCTCATCAGCACACTGCAACAGTAGACACACCACCTGCCCTTGAACAAACATGTTTCAGTCTAGCAAGCCCACACTGTAAGCGAACAGGAAACAACACAACTGGGTGATCAGTGCAGGGAGAGGGGGAAGGACATACCAAGAAGTGCTCTTAAGTCAACAGCAGACCCCATAGGCAGCCTGTAGGCTTAATAAGTAGGCATCTAAATATTACAAATTATCCCTCTACAGGTGAGAGAGGAGGGAGACTATCCCTAATCTGTAAAGCATTAGAATTAAGTACTGACCGGAATTTTAACATTTTTTTTAGATTTTTAACATTTGTTTTTAGCTTTATTATTTTACGAATGTTTTGCCTACATATATGTCTGTGCACCATGTGTATGGCTGGTCCCCACAGAGGTCAAAAGCAGAAGGCATCAGATCCCCTGGGACTGGAGTTACAGTTGTGAGCCACCATATAGATACTGGGAATCAAACCCAGGTCTTCTGGAAGAGCAACAAATGCTCTTAACCACTGAGCCATCTCTCCAGGGCCTGGAGTTTTATCATATTATTTTTCTTTCCTACAGTTTAACTCATAAAACATTTTCCCCAAATGAAATAGTCTATGACAGATACCCATTCTTATGGTTCAAATATGGCTTGTCTCCTCCAAAACACACACTGAAATATGCTTGATACTGCCCAGTGTTGGAAGGTGTGATGGGGCATCTGGTTCATGGGGATGCCAGTATTCATGCATGGACTAATTAATGGCTTTCTGGGAGGCATGGTACGGCTCTCACAGGAGTTTGGTCCCACGTTTTCTGTTCTGCATGTGTTTCCTTTTGCTTCTCCATCAGGAATTCTCACATCAGGCTCTCACCAGATACAGCTGTCTCATATTGGATTCTCCAGCATCTAGACATGATCTAAATAAATCTCCATTTCTGTAGGAATTAGCCAGCCATAGGTATTCTGTTACAGCAAAAGAAAATGGACTATGACACCCATGTAACTATTACCAAGTCATAAGTCTTCAATGTTTTTATACTGTCTTTTTTTTGTATATGTATCTGTGTGGTGTATGCATGTGCATGTTTACGTGTATTTGGATGCATATGGATACGTGTAGAGGCCAGAGGTTGATGCCATGTGTCAACTTCCCTCCACTTTATTTACTGGGGGAGAGTCTCTGGCTGAACATGGAGCTCACTGATTCAGCTAATCTAGCAAGACAGCTTTAATTCTTTAATTCTCAAGTGCTAGGATTATGTCAGGTTGCCTTGCCTACCTAGCTTTTCATTTGGGTTCTGGGAAAACTCTGGTCCTCATGCTTATGTGGCAAGAGCTTTGCCCACTGAGCCATTTCCCAAGAAAGATCCAATAGTATTTTTTGTTTTCCTTCTACTCTGAAAATCAACACCACTGTAGAATATGTAGCTCACTTCTTTCTCCCAATTTTTAGATATTAACCCCATAGATACCAATCCACAATAATATTAAATTGTTGTGGAAGTTAATTTTTAGTTATGTATAAAATAATTGTGCACTGTTGGGCAAAGGACTACCTAGGCCTTGGAGTTTTGTATTGTCTGCAGGTACTGAATTTTCTGTGGGGGAAGTTGATTTCTTATGATCTACACCTGAGCTCAGGTGGTTAGGGTGCCACTGTCAAATATGGCATTAGCCATGATGGTGGTTCACTTTGCTGAGGTCTGGCAGGGCTTTCATCTATGAATATGCCACTGTGCTTCCATGCTGAGCCACCACAGCAGCATACGACTACAAATGGTACCCCTAGTGCCTCATGTTGGGCGCCACTTATAGTAGTATACCTTCTGTGATAGCTCAGCAAACAGTACAAGGAGGCATATTCATAGGTGGAAGCCTATGATTGATTCAGAACTCCTCAGGTGCAGATCATAAGCAATCAAACATCCCCCACAGAAATTCAATACCTACAGATAATACAAAATGCCAAGGGCTAGATAGGCCCTCACCCAACAGTGCACAAAAACAATGATTTTAAACACAACTAAAAATAAACTTCTGCAACACAAAATAGTATTTTTTGTTTGTACAGTTTTCCCTACAGATTATCACTGTGTGTATGTGTGTGTCCTTTAGAAACTGCTTATATTCAACGTATTATTTTAACTGCTGAACTATATTCAAGTATATGACTATTTCATAGCTTAATTATCTATTCATTTTTTAAATGGAGCTTAGAATCTCCTGTCCTTTATTTATTTATTTCCTGCTGTATGATATCTTCTTAGTCACTTGTCCAGTTGCTGAGTGTCATAGTTAAGGTTGTTATTCCTATTACCATACCATGGGTGGCTTAAACAACAAATATTCCTCATGATTCTGGAAGTTGAGAGTTCTAAAGTCAAGGTGCCAATGCATCTGATGTTCACCAAGTACCACTGCCTGGTTTGCACATTTGCCTTCCTGTATCCTTGAACTGTGTGGCAAAGAGGAGAGAGTGGAAGTAAGTTCTCATGTGCTTGTTCCTGTAAGGACACTAATCACATGAAGGCCCCATTTCCATGCCCCAGTTGCCTCTCAAAAATCCCTGCTACAAACTCAACAGAGGGTTATGGCTTCAACAGAAATCGGGTAGGGATATAAACACAGTCCATAGTTTTGAGCAAAGGATATTCACATTTTCAGCTTAACTGCATGAATCCTGATGTTATCCAGCCTGAGGTTTGGCAAACGTAATAGGTAGGATATGTGTATTTTTTAACTTAAATCTATTTTTGCCTGGGAAAAACACATCACCATGCTCAGGTATCATAAATTAATTCTTTCTCAATTGTTCTTTGACATAATTGTTCAGTGTAGTGGAATATTTAAACTTATTCTCAAATATTACAAAGCTACATGCACGTCTGTGTAGTAATATGAATATTAAACAGCTGCTATATCTGTCAGCAGGAGCTACTGCTAGAAGGTCACCTTCCCTAGCAGTTAGAACCAGATTTCTAGATGTCGATGGGCTGCAGAATGCAGAAGGAATGCTAGTCTGGAGAACTGGTAATTGTCTATTCAGTACCCATGGATTGAGCAATTATTCAAATTTAACTTTGCCCATTGAGATCTTTATGTCGAAAGCATTTTATTGCATCATTGCTAATGGAGGAGCTTTTCATGGTCTCCTCCCTCAGCCTAAGCACAGGACAAGGAATACCTTGCCTGGGGCCTTGGGGTTGGGGGTTGTTGTACTGGGGAAGTTCTGTTCATTACAGCAATTAAGACCTTTGTATTTGGGAGCAGTGCCTTTCTTTGATAAATTACCCAGAGACCACATGCTTGGGGTCAGTCCATGAGAGAGGCTAGCCCCTTTGCCTAGGTCATTCAGGCTTGCATCTCTATTATATTTCCATCTACAGTTCAGTAACAATACTGTTGAGGGAATTAGTTTAAAAGTCAATGCCATCTGATCAATATGCAGAATTTCCACTAAGTCATTTTCACTGGCCTCAGCACTCTGGACCTGGCTTGCCACCTGCTCAGGGCTTTCAATCCCAGGCCTTAGGGCTTCATATGCAAAAACGTATTGGAAGAGTTCATGTCCATTGCCAAAACATAGTTAAATGATTATGATTAGAGGCTGCCATGGAGATGTTAAAAATCCTCAGAGAGGCTCAAACTGACACTGTGCTGACCGCAGATGCACCTTATCAGTGGACTTTGGAAATTTCTGAAACATTCCCTTTTTTGGTCCAATTTTTAGCATCCTTACAATAATCCTAAGAAAACAGCAATAACATAACCAGATAATATCATAATTACCAATTTCATCACAATCAAACAATACAGGGTATTCGAGCTGGGGAGTTGCCATACAGCTAAAACTCTTTCTTAAGAGGTGATAAAGCTGAAAGCTGAGGAGTTGGTTAATTCATTGATCCAACAAATATTGATTGTTTCCCCTCTAACAGATAACATGCACATATTTACTAGGTATCAGACGTTAACCTAAAAACTATAAATTTCAGCTCTAAAAATGCAAGCATTTAAACATACTTCAGCATCAGGCCAGATATAAGCAGTTAGACAGGTTGTTCAAGATTGCATAGCTATTAAACAGAAAAAGGTAGGTTAAGACCGGGGAGTCTTATTTCAGAAATACTTCCTGTCTTGTCATAAGATATGTCTGTAGTACTTGGGCCAAGTTCAGAGATATGAATTTTCTAGAAGAGGGGACCTAGCATTTATTCAATACAATGTCTTCATTTGTAGAAGAAATCCACCTTGTAAAGAGGTTCATGGATGGGTGGAAGGAGATGCCACAACCCGTAGATGTTCACTTGTGACCTGACCCAAGGCAAAAGGTTACTGGTATAGAAAATTCCACCACAAAATCAGCTCCAAGATAAGGGAGAGTGCTTAGTGTTGTAGAAGTCTAATTTTAGTTATGTTTAAAATGGTTGCTTTGTGCATTGTTGGGTAAAGGGCTGTCTAGACCTTGGCATTTATATTGTCTAAAGGTGTTGGCTTTATGTAAAAGATGTTTGATTCCTCATGATCTGCATGTGGCATCAATAGGAAACCTGAGGAGTTTAGGTATCATTAAAAATCCCTGAGATGAGATGCTGGGGTTTCCACTGTCCAGGATGGTGCTTGCCATCCTGAGGTCTGGCACGGTTTGCACCTATGAAAGTGCATCCTTGTCCTGTTTGCAGAGCTGCCACAGTAGGTGAACTGCTGCAGCTTAGTTCTCAAACATTTTATGATTTGTGTTTAGGGGAAAAAGGGTGACAGGGTCTCTCTGAGCCACCAGGGCAGCATAGTCTCCAGAGATCACCTCTGAGCATCCTTTCCTTAAGAAGGAATCTAGAACAAGGAACCTGTTTTGCCTCTAGCTACATCTAGTCGGCCTCTTGTGAAATAGCAGACCCAGAGCCATAACCACCACCTACTTTCACTAGCATCAGCAAACCCACAAACACATCATGCTAATCAGCTTGTAATTTAGAAAACTCACTAAGTCTTAGATCTCAGCAACTACACAGGAGCCCCACAGGCCTCCCAGGTGTCCCAGATTGACATCAGACACCACCCGGGTCTCCATCAAAGCCTCATGCAGAATCCAAGGCACGGTCATGAAAGTGCTTTAAATCATAGCAGGAGAAGAAAAATAAAAATTTATAATTGTTTGATCCAGCAGTCATTTTAAGATAATTTGTTAACTAGAAATACTACTAGCTGATATGTTCCTTTTTATCCTCTGCCCCAAGAATTCTGGTGGATCCTCAGTTTACCCTTAATTCCGTCCCCTAGCTTCTAGGACCTCCTTAAAGCTTTCATTTCTCTCATGATAGGCTGGGAATAGAAGACGTGGGAAAATCCTGCCCTGGCCCTGGCCTTTCCCCCTTCTCCTTTGCTATTTCCTGTCTCCTGTTTTGTCTACAGGAGTAAATTATGTTCCCGGAAAGTGTGGGCCTCTTTCGAAAGGACTGAGCAAGCACGGGAAGCTGAAAGAGAATGAAGAAACATGACCACTTATATTTAAACAAAATGTCAGTGACAGTACAAACCACTGTTTTAATAACAAATTTACATACGTAACACATGATCTGAGAGCCAGTATGACCTCTCATTACACTCTTATTAGCACATGATCTGTAAGCCAGGATGACCTCTCCTTACATACTTAGCATATGATCTGAGAGCCAGGATGACCTATTGCAAGGAGCCCAGGCTTGAAGTCAAACAGGCCTGCTTGGGAATTTTAGTGGCACCACTTTCTCTGGTGGTAAGATTTGGGAAAGTTACCAGACAGCCAGGCCCTTTTCCTATATCCATACAGCAGAAGCAACATCCACCCACTAGACCTGCAGAATATTCTAATCCTCTCCAAAGGCTTGGAAGTTCAAGATTAGAATAGGTACATTCATTGAGGGATTCACACTGCTTCAACTCACGGGAAGACAAAATACGAGGTCCAGCTTCACTGTGTAACTACCCACTCGTGCACTAATAAGTCCAGACCCTAAACTGTGGGTCACAACTTCATCTAGGGTTGCATACTGAACGTGGAGGCCACAAGGAAGTGTCTGAATGTGCAATGGCCAAAAAAATAATTCAAAATTAAACACATAATGAATCCAAAGTGTTTCTGGCAGTTCTTATTCATAGTAACATCATGTGATGTTACTTTACTGTGAATTTGGTCTGAACATACTATGGGCACACTTAGTACTGGAAGTCCATCCCACAAGGAACACTGCTTGACATACCTTGGCTTGGATTTGAGACTACTATGTGTAATTAATTTAATTACAGAAAACAAAGACTTTTTAGGAGTTTCCTACTGTCATTTCTCAGCATGTAAGTATCAAATTAATGTATCTTTGGACTGTAATGTGTTAGGCTGTTTGCTTTTAAAACTGATGTGTAGGCCCCCAAGATGGCTCAATGTACAATAAAGGCACTTGGTGCCAAGTCTGATGACCTGAGTTTGATCCCTGGTATTCAGCGATGGAAGGGGTGAACTGATACCCACAAGTGTCCCCTGACAACCATATGCATGTTGTGGCATCCACACACACACACACACCACTCTCACACAAAATAAATAAATAAATGTAATGGAAAATTTAAAAATTGATATTTGAGTTGCTGACTTGAGTTTCATAAAACAATGTTAGATTAATTTCGACTTTGGATTAGGACAGAATTTCCAACAATTTCTAAAATGACTCTAAACATACGCCTGCCACTTTGTACAACATATTTATGGAAAGCAGTATTCTCAGTATTGCTGATTACAAAGTCAAAATACCAATCAACTTTGAAAAACATTGAAAATGGCCTGTGTTCTGCAGTATCAAATATTTGGCAACAATTTATTTATGTAAAAATAAATAAATATATCCATCTTGATATGAAAATTTGCTTTTGTCAATAGGAAATGCTAAAATCATGTGTACCAATGAATTGTTTCAGGACTCAGCAGTTAAAAACTCTGGCTTGCTCTTCCAGAGGACCTGGATTGATTTGTTTTCCAGCATGCCCATGGTGGTTCACAACAGTCTGTAACTCCAATATTGAGGGAACCAATGCCATCTGGCCTCCAGAGGCACAAGGCATGTGCATGGTACACAAACATACATGTAGATAAAATACTCATACATGTAAAATAAATATTTAAAAATCACCATAAAATAAAATTCTTCCTTATTTACTATCAGTAAGTGATTTGTAGACCTATCTTATATGCATACATACCCGGAGCTACATAAAGCATTTTAGAACTAAAAAAGTCGAAAGTTGAAAAAGTATAAAAACCCAACTTTAGTGAGAACTCACTTAGCCAGAGAAAGATACCAATCCAGTCATGAGATTCAAACCCAAACCCCGCCCACTGTCTCAGCTCCCAAAACTATTGTTCTGCTGCTTTGATATTGATGAAATCTGTTCTACAAAACAATGGTAAGAAGAATCAAGGGGCCCTGGCCTGGTGGCCTGACTATTGATGGTGTCTGCCGTGGGCACAGGACCATACCAACCCAGTCGGCCTCTTGATTCAGCCTCTTCATGCAAGAAGACATTCTTGTTTCCAAACAGGATAAAGATCAATAGAAAGTGATCATGTAGAGAAACTTTCAAGTCAGAGACAAATATGTTCTCTCTCCAGCTCAGTCCTAGGATTTTTTTATTTTGTTATTTGAGACAGACTCTCACTATGTACCATGCTATGTAAACCAGGCTAGTCTTGAACAAACAGAAATCTGCCTGCCTCTGCCTCCCAAGTGCTAGGATTAAAGGTGTGCACCACCACACTCAGCCCATTGCATTTTTTAAATTATGTGTATGTGGGAAGGGTTGTATGTGTACATGTGTGCAGATGTCTTCAGAGGCCAGAGACATCAGATCTCCCTGGACCTAGAGTTACAGGCAGTTGTGAGCTGTCTGAAATGGTTGCTAGGAATCAAACTCTGCAAGAACAGAAGGGGCTGTTAACCGCTGAAACATCTCTCCTGCCCTTCGTTCCTAGAATCTTTAACCCACGAGCATGCATATGTGCTTTTGAGAGACTGATAGGGTAGAATGTATATATCAGTCTGCAGGTGTTTAAAATAAACCGTTTCTCTTCGAACACTATGGTAGATAAAAAGTTTTTTTAAAAAAGTTTGTATGCCACTTGTCTGCAGCCCTGCCCATGCCCCATTATACTGTAAGCAGAAATGATTGCTAATTGGCCTCTTTGAAAGTGTATGTGTTTTGTCCATAGTCCTACACATTGAACTCATTTGAGGTGCAAGACGTGGGGTGTTTTTCTTCAGGGGAGGTAGAGCAAACTTTACTGTGCAAAAGAAGTAACAATGAGCAAAAAGCTTGGCATTGGGGAATATACAGCAGAGTCTTGAACCTAGAGGGAAAGGTACAAAAAAAAGTCATCAAAGTTTCTGTCAAGCTAAGGTATGGGGTGGTCTGAGATGAAAGAAGCCTCAGAGGAAGGGCTAGCTAGATGAATGTGTATTGCTGATGCATGCTTTTTTTTTTCCCTACACAACTTCAAATCTAAAATCTGTGACACCATTCAGAATATATATAATAACATATAATATACTATAAATGAATTTAGTCACCATAAGTTTATGGGAAAAGGAGGCATTAAAACTAGCTATGACCCAACCACTCAGCCCAGCTGTGTTTCCACGACTCAGGGCAGAGATCAGCAAATGTAGAGCATTTGAAACAAAACACAAGTGTGGCTGAAGTTCTGTTTCCCAGCGATGTTTCCATGAGGGATGAGTGATCACTTCATCTGGCATTTAAAGACAGACATGCCATCTGCAGGGCATCGTGATGGTGACTACCATCTGTTGCACGACAACTATCACCAGTGGAAGAAAGAAGGGCAAGGAGGGAGCCTGCTTGCACTTTGTCATGATGTGTAAACCAAATACAAGAACCAACTCTAAAGGGGCAAACAATGAAGGAAAAAGAAAACCAAACAACCTGTTCTAAACATTTATGGAAAAATGGTGACATAAACTAGAGACTAGAGACAGAAAGGACCGTGGACTCTCAGCTGCCTCCTCTTACTGTGCACCGCGTCTACAGCAGACTTAGTCATCTTTAGCGGGCTGCAATTGCTATCTATTACCTAGTGATCCTGAAGCGTAAAGCGTCATATAATATCATGTGACACACTCTTACTCACCTGCTTCCTCAGTTGAGAAAGGAAAGGGCGGGCCTACTACACTGTCCTAATGTGGGCAGAAGCGTAATGCAGACTCGGCGCTTTCGTGTTCTCCCCACTCACGACAGGAGCCTGGGTATCTACACAATCAGCTTGACTCTTCCTGCAAGAGGAAGGAGACAAAGGCACAGGCAAACACAGCCATCCTCATTTAACCCTCTCTGGAAATGCCTGCCTACCCATACCCAGGTGTCTCTCCGGGAATTCTGAAGCCAGTCAAACTGACAATGAATTTTAACCGCCACAGGGCTAACAATAAGTGAAATAAGGATCGCCGGGATGCAAGCACCGCAGTGTCATCGCTGTTCGGCACGTCTGCCGTGGTCACGTTTCTCAACTGTTAGCTGCATCCCAGCTTCCCCAAACGTGTTTTCTATAGTCTCACCGAAGTCATTACTGAATGATTGCTGTGACATGCTTAATGGGAAAAATGTTATTGAAAGACCTCAAACTTAATTGCAAAATTACTGAATTCCCTAGCCAGTGTTCTGTATTATACTACGTAAGTGGTTGTGTTCCGTTTCAGTAATGCAGGAATTAGAAACCCCAGGAGCGACGTTCTGAGTAACGACATGCAGGTGCCTCTCCTTGATGAAGCCTTAATTGCACATGGCACTCTGAAAGCTTTTTCTATAGTGCCTGGTATCAAGATGTAGCAGCATAAAAGGAAGCTCAAAAGAATAATTCATGGTCGCTCCCAACGTAAAAACACTATCCCTCTCTTTTCTAAGGTATTCCTACCTGGCTCTAGTTATCTAATTATCACAGACTTCCCGTATCTTATTGGAACATTCCAGAATGAAGCATTCAGAACTTCAGTGTCAATTTATCAGAAAAGGCATCGAATTACTCTCTCTGAATGCAAATCCTGCCTGAATCCAGGGTGGGAAGAGACAAGGAGGAGATGTGTATTTGTGGACAAGAGTGTCACCTGCTGCTGTCATGGCACCTGCGTGTCCATTAGAGCGCTGTCAGTCAGTGAGCGCATGGGGAGTGCTCATCGTTCACCACTGCAAATAACTATCCCATGATCTGCGCAAAGAAAAAGACCACATGGGATAACTGAAAAAAACAAAAACAAAACTAGGACTCGGAGGCTTCCGTTCAGATTTCCGTGATTTTGCACAAGAATAGAGGACACCTCAAGTCAATGGAACTTTAAATCACTGTCTTAGTTTCCTGCCCAGTAGCTGACAAAATACCTTGATAAAAACAACTTTCCCAAAGGCTTACTTTCAGCTCACAGTCCCAGGTTACAGTCCATAACCTCAGAGAAGCCACAGCAGCGGCAGCTGGGAGCTGGTCACAGGGTACTCACAGGCATAGAGAGCAAAGAATGCATGCATGCCGGAGCTCAGCTGGCTCCTTCTTTCTCACCCAGCCCAGGGCCCAGCCTAGGAAACTGCACCACCAACATTCAGGGTGAGTCTTCGCACCTCAAATAACACAAGAAATTCCCCATGGGCATGCTTACAGGCTAACCTAATCCATACAATCCTTCATTGTGCCTCTCCTCCCAGGTGACTCTGAATAGTGTCAAGTTAACAAAACTAATAATCACAGCCACATACTGAGATTGTTTTTAACTCTCAACCCTGTGAAGAACATGATGAAATTTTAAAGAATAGCATGAGGACAGATAAACAGCCTCAGGGTCATGGGGCTGAACCTGGAGGTCCTTCAGTTACTAATAACTGAAGGCTTTGTGACCATCTTGACCTCCTTACATGCTGCTTAATGTTGCTTTCCAGGTAGACCTTTTCCCTCACTTTCTCCTTGATCTCCTCCAAAGGTCCCCAGCACTGATGTGAGCAGGTTACAATGTAGGGAAAGGCTTATTCATTTCCTGAGGACTTTCCGGGATTCAAATGTAGATCTGTGCCCTCAGAAACTCAGAGATCTGGGAATGGTGAAGTACATGTGCATTATCAACTGACCTGCATGTCAACATTTCAAAAATTAAACATAATGATTTATTCCTTGGGGCAAAGAACCTTCATAGATCCCAATGATCTACTCTCCTAGACATTACAACCATTCCGCAGATCCTAAGAGTTTTCTGGAGCTGATACCTTGACCTCTTTCAAAAGCTTGTTTTGAAAAACCTTCCTTTCCAGTATCTTTTCTGAGATTCGTTGATGCATGAGCATAAAGTCCACTTCTTATCTTTGCTGAGTGTTACAATGTCTTTCCCTTTTCAAGCCCAGTGCCACAGGGTTCCTGCCCCCTCCTCTGATCACACGACCTAGATCTTGCGGGGAGTCTTGGGTATACTCAGGAATGAAAGAGCCTGTATTTCCAATATGTTAAAGAATTGGGACATACAGGTCAGCCCCTATGTGGGGACAGCTCCCGTCTTCCCACCTACAGTGGAGTTCTTACTCCAGCAGTTTTATTTATAAATTCTGAAGATGTGGGGTCTTAACCAAAGCACTTTAGGGTAAGGAAATTTTCAAAGAAATGGGGAAGTATTATAGTGAGCCTCTAGGTCCCATCTCTTAACTTCAACCAATGTTATCTCAGGACTAATCTTGTTTTATCCATATTCATAGTCAATTCTCTCTCCAGAGATCATTTTGAAGATAATCTTTGACACATTATCTCATTCATGAATATTTCAGCTTCTTTGTGCTGCTTAAACACAAAAGATAATAGATTTTTAAATAAAGATCCTAAGTAGGGAGATTGTATAGCATTGGCTACCCATTTATATTTTATACAATAAATCATAAATAATAATGGACACATATTCTTATACAATTACCCAAACCCACAGAACACCCACAGAGTAAACCTTACGTTAAAATGCATAGACTTGCTCTTGATTTGTTAATGTCGATTTTTGAATTGTAGCAATTGTGCCCCTCTGCTGTGGGCTGCAAGGAGGCTTTGCCAGTGTGGACAAGGGACCATGGGAATTCTCCAAATCCTCTGTCCTCCTACTTTCATTATGAACCTAAAACCACTCCATAAAAATTAGGGCTTGGTGCTTGGGAGGGACTCATAAAGTGTTTGTTGTACAAACACGAGGATCTGAGTTAGAGTCCAAGAAACTTCATTTTAAGACGCACTAGGAGGCAAAGACAGATGAATCCCTGGGATTCACTGGCCACTTAGCCTACTCTAATCAGTGAGTTTGGGACCGGGGAGAGACTCTAAGAAATCGAGGTGGATGACTCCTGAGCACTGCCACTCACAGCTGTCCTCTAGCCTCTACACACATGTACATATCCACACATCAAGAAATAAAAGGTAATAATTAAGCACGCAAAGACACGTTTGTACCCCACCAAAATAAGATGGAAAAAAAATCATCAGTTTTAAGTTTTTGTACAAAAAAGAACCTCAAGACACTTTTCCATGAACAAATGAAAAGCATGAGGAAGTCCTCTTAGCTTTGACAACAGCTCAGCACCCTGCTATTGAGCACGGGGACTCTTAGATTCAGATGAACTCAAACAATCCTCTTGATTGGAAGGCTGCGGCAAGTCCTGGGATAAAGCCCTGCCTGGCCAGGGGTGTTCAGGAACAGAACAGCAGTGCCCTGGTGAAGTCCTGGACTAGGTGGCATTGGCCTGGATCTGCAGTTTGGTCCCCTACAAACAGCACCAAGGAAAGGAGCTGGAGTTTGTCTCCTTGGAAATGTCAGGAAGTCTGAGACGGGGGTTTGTGAACAGCCACTAAGGGAAGAAAGAAAAAGATGTGGTGGTAAACCAGTTAAAATCTGGATTCTTCCTGAGGAACCATGGAGAACAGAGGTCAGCAAACAACAGGTCATATGCTACCACCACATGTTTTTTTAATAAATAAAGTTTTATTGGAACACAGCCAATCCCAGATTTTACATTCAGTGTATGGCTGTTCTCATGCTGAAACAGCAGAGCTGAACAGCTGGGAAAGATACTGTGAACCTCGCTAGGTTAAAGAAATTTATTCTCTAGCCCTAAGAGCAAGGGTTGCTAACCTCAGATGTAGACCACCTAAAAGAAAAGAGGGGAAGCTGGGTATTTATTCCCAACATTTGTTGAGGATTGCTCTGGAGCTGCTAGATCCTCAGTGCTGCTGCTGATCTATCCAGCAGGCAGTCAGCCTGTGACCCCCAGAAAGCTTCTGTACCCTGCCCCACAAAGCAACAAGAAGTCAGGTCGTCAGGGCTGCAATGCCTGTGAGCCTCAGAAACAAGGATAATAACACTGCACAGACACACTAGAGTACGAATTATACCAGAAAATACATGCTGGCTTTGTAGCAAATGTCTAGCACATAAGAACAAATATTATCTACTATTTTGCTAACAGTCTTCCTAAACACTAGTAATTAGAAAACCCTATCATGGAGACCTATGGTCTCAGTCTGAATTCTTTATATAAGGGAAAATATTACCAAACAGATCTCACACATTTTCTTAAGTACAAAACAAACCAGATGGCCTGCAAACAGCCTTCTGCTTGCATAGCATTTGTGCCGGCAATACCTGTCCCTGGAACAAGTAGCCATCACTTGATTAAGCAAAACTGATGGCAAGCTGGATTTGGTAGGGCATGCCTATAATCCCAGTGCTCTACAGGTGGTAGCCGGAAAAGTAGGTCCTAGGACAGGCTGGGCTACACAGAAAGTACAAGGCCAACCTGAGCTGTGTAGGAGATCCAGCTGGAAAAAAGTGGGTGGTGAGGTAGAGCAGTAGCTGGTAGAAGGTTTACTTAGCACATATAAGGCCCTGGGTTCCATCTCAGTGCTGAAAAAACAAAGCAAAAAATTTAAAAAACCCACAAAACCCGAGACAACTTACAGGACCATCAACTGATGATCAGACAAATCAAATTCCACAATATGATGTCGTCAGCCACACATACAACAAAAATAATAAACTAGCATTACATGCCATTACACTGACAAAACTTTCCCCCTCTCTCCCTCTCTTCCTCTCTCCTTCTCTCCCTCTCTGCCTCTCTTGACAGGGTTTCTCTGTGTAGTCCCAGCTGTCCCGGGAACTCACTCTATAGCCCAGGCTGGCCTCGAACTCAAAAGATCCTCTTACCTCTGCCTCCCAAGTACTGGGAATAAAGGCATGCATCACCATGCCTGGCTGGAAAGCTAAATTCTTCTATATAATAACTATCAACATAAAGTCTTGAGCACCTACTGCCACTGCCCCCTGGAGGTTGTTCTGATACACTGCAGCTTAGCAGTCTTTGGCCTGTTTATCTGTCATACCTGGAGCCAACAGCCATGCTAGCTACACCTCTGGCCTACTATGTGATACTGAGCAAGTTATTAACCTCTCTGAGCTTCAGTTTCCTCATCTATAAAACAGAGATAGTAACAACCAATGCCTAATTATTACTGATAGTCTGAACTGACACTTATTGAACATATTAACATGTAACAAGTCTTGTTCTTCTTTTGTATCTTTAGACATTTTTATAATAAGCTTAGATATGTAACGTGTAAAGCTTCATGTTTTTTGATATATGAAAGCATCTGTGACACCAATGCATTTCTATTACCCTCAAGTTTCCTTTGGTTCAGCCTTCTCTCTCGTCTCCCTCCAAGCAGCCACTGCTCTGTTCTCGTCATTGAAGGGACTTGGCATTTTCTAGAGCTTTATGTGAGTGGAGCTATGTACTATACATTCCTTTCCTGGTCAGTGGAGGAGGTCTGCCCTGCCTCATCCAGCAGAATGATTCTGAGATCACCTCCCCACTGGACAGATGGACACGCACACACACAGATATTACACATGCACGTGCCCACACAGACACTACACACACACAGAGACACACAAACACACAGACACACACACTGCGCATCCACAGCATACTTACTACATCTGTTACACAGTATTCTCTTTACCACTTCTTCATGAGTATCTCGGGTTGTTTTTGGGTTCTGAGTGGCTTTCCAGGTCGTGTAAGACCTTGTGTGGACACCTATTTTCGTTTCTTCTGAGTAAAATAGCAAAAGAGTCAAATCTTGTAACTCTCCAGAAATTTCGCAAAGCCTAATGAAGGGCACAGCTCCTGGTCCATGGGTAGACACTGAACTGGCATCAGCACTGCCTGGACCCCTCTCCTACCACACACCCCCTCCAGACACCACCATTATCCAGGCTGTTTGACCGCCACACCCACATCTAGCTTCCTCGTCCTCATCCACCAGAGAACCTCTCTAGTGCTTTTCCTTGGACTCCTACTGACCCTTCAGTGCCCTGCCCAAGGTCTAGCATCTCTCTGAGACAGGATAAAATCATTCATTTCCCATGTAGACAAGTTAAGAGCATTATTTTAATAGTCAAGTGATACAAGCTTCCTAGTGCTTCTTATCTCCAACGGCTGCACAGCCATCAAGAGGCAAGAAATCAATGTAATTTCAAATAGGACACCAAAGGTCATTGCTCTCATCTATTTTTACATTTTGCCACTGAAACTAGTATCTTCTTTAAAATGGCCAGAGTATAAGTAAAATATTATGGCTACCATCTCAATTATCCGTATTGTAAAACACTACTTTTAGTACATCAACACTCAAAACACCCATGTGTTCAACTGAATCATGGCTGACTTTTATTTTGACTGTGACTTCAAACTAAAACTCTCTCAACTAATCTACTTTAAAATTATTAACCCAGCCAGGTGGTGGTGGCGCACACCTTTAATCCCAGCACTCGGGAGGCAGAGGCAGGCAGATCTCTGTGAGTTCGAGGCCAGCCTGGTCTACAGAGTGAGTTCCAGGTCAGCCAGAGTTACAACAGAGAGACCCTCTCTAGAAAAACCAAAACCAAAATAAAAATAAAAATAAAATAACTAACCCAGAGCAGGGCCTGATGGTGTATGTCAGCTACTCCAGAGCCTGGAGCACCAGGATCCCATCCTGAGCAATGTAGTGAAACTCTGTCCCAAATAAAGAAATGTCTGAGGATGTAGCTCAGTGGCAGACTGTTTGCCTAGCATGTGCAAAGATCTAAGTTCAAGACCCCATACGGCAAAACCGAAACATATAAAGAGACAAAACAAAAAAACAAACAAAAAACCAAAACTAGCCATATCTGTTCATGAGATTATATCAAAAAGATTTAACACGATCCAGGTGTGGTGGCGCATGCCTTCATCTCCGCACTTAGATTTCTGTGAGTTTCAGGCCAGCTTGATCTACACAGAACATTCCAGGCCAGTCCTGGCTACACGGTAAGACAATGTCTTTAAAAAAAAAAAAACAAAAGAATTTAAAACGTCTCTCATTTCACAAGTGTATAAAATGGGAGTGCTGCCCATTTAGATATGCGTTGAACATTGATTTCAGCCATGATGGCTTTCTTTATACATGACCCTTACATGTTCTACGTAACCATATAGTTACCTGCTAACTTTAGAAATTCTATGGATGAGATATTTGGTAAAGAAGAGTCCATGGTACCATTCAAAAACTCATGTATAACATCTCCGAGAGGCAGCACCCCAAGCAAGGAGTAACTGCGCAAAGGAAGTTAGATGGATGTCCTTAGGCTCTTGGGAGGCCATGATGGGTACAGACAGATATGAGGTCCTACTTTTGGAACCAACTCAGCTACTGATGTGGGTCAGCCACTGATAACCAGAAGTACAATTATTCAACCTCATTTATGTACATCATTCATTTGTTGCTGAACTCAGCCTCCAGGGCACTAAGAGTCAGACACCAACTCAAAAAAGAAAATGAGCAGATGGCAACTGGGAACTAACTTTTCAGGCAGTCAGGTGATAGTGAGTTAGTTCTAGAACTTTACTTAAGCAGAAAATACTTGGAAAAATAGAACACTCTGCATGATTCATTCTGTGTAGAATGCTATCCTCTTTGTCACTAAAATCTGACCAGGATAAGGCAGAGTGGGTGTCTTCCCCCCAACGGAACTCATCTTGGCTTACCCATAAATTGATGGGCACCATCACATCCTCCTTGACCAGTCTCAGACAGGCAATACTCAGGGCTACTTAACATAGCACATGCAAAGTACCAACGCTGAGAGCCAGTGTGCTCCCTGTTCATGGGGCAGGCCGTTACTTCCTGTGAGTTACCAACCACCACCACACACGGACAAGTCTTGAGACTCTAACCATTTTATACCCAAGTAAAAGCACCAGAGCACAAGTTTCATACACAAAGGACAAGCATCCTGTGACAGAAGTCTAGGCCAAGAAGTCTAATCTTGTATGGTTCAAGAAATAATTCTCACCCAAGAAGTATCATGAAGACATGCAGCCAAACTGTTATCGACTTATTATGATGGTTCTTTTTAGGATGGAATAGGACTGGGTAGTCTGGAATTGTAGACTTACATTTTCTATTTTATGCCCTTCTGAGTTTATAAAATTCTTTATACTAAGGATTTCCTATATTTCAAGTTTGTGAGATCATTCAGGATTGGATGGCTGCCTTGTTAGGGAAAAGACCTAAAACAGGTGGAAGCATGCCCACTCCACTGGTGAGCACAAGGACTCACTTTCTCCAGCTCTCCAGCCACAGACAGACAGACACTTGACCTCAGCTCACCCAGTTAGATATTCCTGTCTGGGTCAGAGACTCTCCAAGTGGTAATGTCAAGTCACACATGAGAGCTGACTCATAAGAAGGGCAGTGGCTCCGTAGCTAATGCCCAGCAGCATCAACAGTGCCAGGGGCAGCAGTGTCTGGTAGCAGAGCCAGGGCGGTACCCTTGCCAGGGTATCCCTGTGATGTAACCATGGCTGAGGTTCCTCCTGTCTGGCACCCCTTCATGGCTGTCATTGGCCCGACTGGTTTTGCACATGTCATGATGATTCTGTGAACTACTCTAATATTTTTCTGAATGATTCCCTTTTCTAAGTTGGTTCTTGGAGCCAAAGAATTTTTACATACATTTGTTCATTCATTCATTCATTTGCTCACTCACTCACTCATTCATTCAAGGAAGTATGTTGTTAACTGTTATGTGCTGAGGACTGTGCTAAGCATGGGGACCATTCGGTGAGCAAGATGAAAAAACCTTCCCCTAAAGGCTATATTCCACTGAAGTCTACAATTCCCTCTGCAAATTTATGCAAGAGAGGCTTCTGGAGGAGGTGACATGTAAGCTTAGATATGACGAGTAAGTTAAAGGTAGCCAGCTGAGGATGATACAGAGTATTCAAGGCCAAAGGAACAGAGAGAACCTGGAATATTCTGGCTCTAAGAGAGGAAGGACATGGAATGTTACAGAGCATGCCAAGGTGTAGGATATGGGGACATGAAATGTAAGCAACTGGGAGAGGGAGGATGACGGGCAAGATAAGACTGGGAAGGCAAAGAGAATCCTACTAACCCTCCATTGCTATTCTCTGCAGGACAGAAAACCATGTGAGAGCTTAGGTGGGAATGGCAGCAGAACAGCATGTCACCAGATCTGCAGCGATGATGGTCTTGCCTGGAGCTGGCTGGAACTGGGGAAGGAAAGGGTGGACAAGTGCAGACTGGTTACGAACTTGCCAAACTAGTTCAGATAAGAATTACAGTGTGTGGGATTGGAGTAGAGTAGGAGAATCGACAAGAAACCTAAGTGTTCAAAGGCCACACGTTAGATACAATCAGGGGACTTTCTGATCAATGGCTGATGTGACGAAGGGAAGCATGAAGTCAAAGGTGACTCCCAGATATCTGGTGTTCTTAGCCTGTGGGCCACGGGCTTAGCAAAAAGGACTGAAATATATAGGAAGGAAGGGTTTTAGTTCGGGTCATGATTCTTCAAAAGCGAGCAGCGAGGAGTGTGATCATGAGCTGGGTATGAAACTGGCTCTCAGCATAGACTCCTGAGCTAGCAGAAGGAATGTAAGTGCATGGGACGGTTGCTAAAATCAAAGGAGTAGTTAAGATTATCCTGGTATAACAGCACTTATGTGGAAGGCTGTGCTGTTATCACGAATACTCATTGTCCTTCTCTGGGGAAAAATTAGAATGCCCTGTTGGTGCCAGGTACTTTTTTCGGTCAGTGAACCATGGGTAGAAGTGACATTTCCCATCCCTTCTGTGCAGAGGCCTCCAGGACAGCTAAAGCTTTTCCAGTCTTTTCCTTCTGCATCATAGCATCGGTCACAACAGAGCAGTCAGGAAGAGGAGGCTTGGGAGGCCAGGCCTCAGGACAAAGATTACAGGCTATAGTCAATTCACAGCGCACGAGAGCGATAACTAAAGGTCCCTTGCTCTAAGTCGTTGAGGCTTGGGGTTCATTTGTTACTGTGGCACAGTTGAGTCTACCCTGATAGCGGGATGAAGGGGAGAAGCATGCATACTACTGGACCCTGCAGAAAAGTAGCATAGTGGAACCTGGAAAGAAAAGTCCCTCTTATCCCAAGCTCTTCTGCACAGAAGCTCTGCAAATTAGCCTGGGTCAGACTTCCCTCTGCTGGCCAGCTCAGGTTTCCATCCTATGGAGAGGAAACTCATTTCCCTTTTCTTGATACACATCATTAAAGATGGCAAAGAAAACATGCCTCCCTCTTCCCTCCACTCTGTCCCATCCTGCTGTGGCCTTTGACTTGCTCCATGTCTCTAGTTTCCAGTTTGGTTCTTGGACTCAGTTCTGGCTAACCTCGTTCTCGGTCCTGACCCTATCCTGTGACTGGTTGTAAGGGCAGCTGGGACTCCCTCACCCAGCCTAGCCTCTGAGCATCCTACACCCCTGCTGCCAGACCCATTCTGACTCATCCTGTGCTTCTGGCCTTGCTCCTAGACAGACAGCTGCTTAGCCTGCTGATTGCAGCCATCTGGCTCCTCATCTGGTCACAGTCTAACCTTGCAGCCCCAAGCCCTCAGAGCCACAACACACGGCATGCCTGCAGCTGACACTGCCTGTCCAGTAGTTCCTCCCTCTGGATCCAGTGAGCCACCACTCACCAAAACCAACTAGAATTCACAAAAGTCTTCATTTATGCATAATACATGCAGTACAGGGAGCCTTGCTAGCCTTCAGTAGGCTCTCTGGGTCCCCCCCTCCCCCACTGCCAGGCAGACTCCTGAGACACTTTCTCCCTCTTGCACAGATAAGGGCTATGTGTTCTGTTTATATGTTTGTTTGTTTGTTTTTTCAAAATTAACAAGCCTATGCATAAATTAAAAGTAAAATAATAAATCTTTTTTTTTAAGCCCTGGAGAGATGCCTTAGCAGTTAAGAGAGCATATTGCTCTTGCAGAGGGCAAAAATTCAATACCCAGTACCCATGTTTTTCATAACTGCCTGTAACTTCAGCTTGGGTGCTTGTGCATGAGTGAGTGTGTGTGTGTGTGTGTGTGTGTGTGTGTTGCCCTCTTCTGATCTCTGCTCGTGCATACACACAAATAAATAAGAGTAAAAAAAATAATAATAATAAATAAACAAACCCTAAATAGGAAGACACATCCCTTGGTTTAGACCCCAGTCCTCACAACAGAGGACTGCCAGTTGTCACAGGCAAGTCACCCAGTGAGGCCTGGAAACCCAGCCTCCCATGTTGGTTTGATCCATATGGAGGCCAAGATCATGCCTCTCTTGTTTTCAGTGTGCTCATAGTTCGACATGCTGCACATCTTTACAGCTTGTTGTATGGCAGGGCAGATGCCAAACACTCATGACAGATCCTCTATTTTGTCTCTCATACTCAGTCTACAGGAAACAGTATTTCCCCGTCTACTAACAATGAAACTTAATTGCCAAGAAAATTAGCCCACATCACGAAAGATCAAAGATCTAGGTTTTGTCATAACAAGTTCAAGGATAGCCTTAGATGACTCAGCGCGTGTAGATACACATACACACACACACGCGCGCACACACACAAAGGGCTGGTGATGGCTTGGAGGGTTTAGGCTCTTGTCATCAAGCCTGAGGACTTAAGCTGATCTCTGGGACCCACAGGAGAAAACAGACTCCTGTGAAGTTGTCCTCTAGCTTCCACATCCGCATGTATTATGGCTTGTGAACCCCCGAACCAAACAAATAAATTAATGTAATTTATAAAAAACCTAGATTTGTCCAGCTCCAGAGGACCCCCACCAACACACACCCCACTACTATTTTTTGTGTATGTACTTAACTATGTGCGTATGTGTACAAGGATGTAGAGGTATATTTGTGTGTGTGCACATATACACATATATAGAGGGAGAATTGTGTATTTTTAAATAGGGAAATAGGCTCACAAATGTCTCTATATATGTAAATATGCCAACGAGGGCTATGAGAGAGACCCTATCAAGCATGGGGGGCGGGGAATGACATAACTTGACTTGAGGCCTTCTCAAGTTCATTCTAATTCCCAAATGCCACACAACTCAGGAAAATTAAATGTCATTGAATCCCTCTTAAAATAATATCTACATAACTAGAATGGGATAACTATTGGTTCTAATAGCATTGGAATTTGTATTTTGGAATTTAAATACCTTTTCTACCTGAAATCCTTACAGTATCATATTTTTCCAAGTAGCAAAAAAAAGTTTAATTCATAATGGACTCCCTAGTGATGTATATATTAAAACAAAAATAATTTGACTTTGTTGGTAGTGATTCTTAGTTTCCTGTAAAGGAGAAGTGAATGAAGTTTTAGATTTTTTTTTTTTTTTAGTTTAGTGGGCTACAGAATGCACTATGGAAGGAGTGAGTGGCAGAGAACAGAGGCTATTTTTGTAAAGGGCAAGCTGAAGGGGCTCACTCAGAATCCACCCTTCAGCAGCGCCTGCGAGTTGGGTTTCAGAGACTCCACGGATGACTGTTTACTCTGGCAGCAGCTCATGAATGCAATCTTCAGCTGCCACTGGGGACAAAACGATGACGGCGGAGAACGAGATTTTCCCAGATGATTCCTGTTCCACCAACCGATGTTCATGGGTGAAAATACAGCGAAGACTCAGAGCAGAAGACTTTAAATCTAATAATTTATCTGAGACTTTCTCAGTTCTGCTTGGTTGCGATCACAAGGCAAAAGTAAAGTAAAGCGGAAGAACAAGAGTTGCTTCGTGTCTGGATGAAAGGAGAGGTTCGTAAAACGTGAGTGGATTTGAAGTGAAAGGAATGAAGGGGATGAAAAGGCCAGGGGGTTATGGGCTTGACGGTTTTTCACTGTTGGGAATTTTAAAGAAAACTGAAAATAAAACACATGAGTAAATACCAGGTGTATGGCATAAACTGGGCAAAAAATAATGACAACCATCATCCTTTACTTTTCTTCAGTACTGGGGATGAACTGAGGGCCCTGTGCACGTTAGCACGTTAGGCAAAGGCTCTGCTACTGAGCTTATGTCCCCAGCCACGATTTTCCTTTTTAGTTTAGTCAAAGTCTCACTAAGTTATCCAGACTGCCTTTGAACTCACTATGCAACCTACACTTGTCTTGAACTTCCTCCTACCTCAGCCTCCCTACCTTGAACTTCCTCCTACCTCAGCTAGGATTACAGGCCTGCATCACTAGACCCAGCTTCATCATTATTTGTATACAAACCCAATCTCAGGCACTCTCAGCCTGTGTACTATA
Organism: Cricetomys ansorgei; assembly: GCA_026225945.1. NCBI lineage: Eukaryota > Metazoa > Chordata > Mammalia > Rodentia > Nesomyidae > Cricetomys > Cricetomys ansorgei. The sequence goes on along the minus strand of JAMJFZ010001868.1, from coordinate 847,836 downwards.
TCTCGTAGGACTAGCATATTCAAGGGTCTAAATTTATTACTAGCACAGCACTGAATGTGCACACGCATGTGCACATACCTACACATGTGACAATGATGGTGATGATGGTGATAAATAGTACTTTTCAAGTTTCAGGGAATGGAGCTATAACTGACTAATAGAGTGTTAACTACCAAATGCTTGATTTCCAACCTGACAAAACAAAGCAAAGCAAAACGCAAGTTCAATTGTCTCAAATCTTAGCTAGTCCATCAAAATGCTTGACATTTAGTACTTCACTTTATTTGAAGTTAGATATCAGTTTATATAGCAGGATGGTCAAGCTTATCCTTGGAAACCGTGAAGCTGCGTGCATTGTCTGTGCAGTGAGCTGATTAAGATAAATGACACTTTACAAATATAGTAGCTGATTTTGTGTAGGACATACTTCAGAAATTAGTGGGATAGCTTGGTGGTGAGCCACACTTTGGCTTTAAGGAAATCTTTGTAAATATTTTGTGATTTGTTTGATATGTGTTCTTGTAACTTTAAAACAATTGCTAGGCCACAGGGTGTGCTGCAGTTGTGAGTGGGGGAGGGGGTTGTGTCACTTCCTATAGTCTGTGAGAGACAGTTCACTTCTGCCTTTGCTATTTTGATAAAAACCTGTAATCCCAGCAACTGTTAATGTCTGCTTCCTGAGATATAGCCTGCCTGTTAGCAACTCTTGGCTAAAGCAATTGATATTAAAAACATCCTGACCCCTAGAATCTTCATGTTTAAAACTGTTTATGATCTTGCATTAAAGAGACTTTTGTGGCTCTCTCCTGCAGCTTCCAGCAACAGATTGGCAAACACTGAACTTCACTTTGGGCTTTGAGGCTGGCTGGAAGTTGGAGGTTGATGAGCTATAGAGTTCTGGCCTTTTGTATCAGTGGGCAGGTCCCTCCTTCAACAAAATACCTGCATGGTGCAGGCAGGGCATTCAGGACTTTGAGGCTGTCACCCTCTGCCATAGCCAATCAGGCTTACATCTTGGAGTAGTCCTTTTGTTCTTTACCTAACCTCGTGAGTGAAAAAGAACTTCAACAAGTCAAATAAACAATATTATTTAAATTTCCCTGAGTAACAGCGCTAAGCACATAGAACCAACACACAATGTAGCTGAATCTGTTAAGCTCATGAAAACCTGTGTATTCTATTAGGCCAGATACAGATGTTTCTTGTCTTACAATGGGGTCATGACCCTATAAAGTCATCATAAATCAAAATCCTGGGAAATAAATAGATTGGAAATACTTAGTGAATAGCACCCTATATAACCTCAGAATCTTAGAGCCAACTGAGCTGTGGCTTGGAAATGAATCCTATCTTATGTCACCAGCCTGACAGAAGATAAACTTCGAAACTTGGACTCTGCCCAGATATATTCACTTTCACTTTCACACCATTGAAAAGTTGAAAATTCACAATTCTAACCATCTTAACCACAAGTGGGCCATCAGCATCCCCGCTACATCAACATGTAAATTTGCCTTGCTACTAGATTTAGTGAGTTTCCGAAATTTTAATACATTGCCTTGAAGACTTCAGGCAAATATCAGTCTTTCGTCTAACAAACAGCTGAAAATGAGAGTCAACTAAATGCAATTAACCGTCTACAAAGAGTGGACATTCATTCTTAAAAGGAAAACATGGAAGATGGATAAGAACAGAAACTTCACTCCATTTTCTTCTAAAACCTTTATGTGTGAACTCTAAACTGTGAGTGAGCAACTAAATTGGCCAATTTGAAATTTCCTTAAAAAAGAGTTATGAGGGAAAGACATTTATGCCAAATTTAGAAATGAACCAGGAAAGGCACAATAGGAATGAACGATGTGTGAGAAGGTGCAGGCCAGGAGCACCTCAGGATCTTGATCACCCTTTTCAGGAAGACCGAGCTTACCTACAGCACTTCCGTTCGTTTGGCCTCCCTGGCACTTTCTCATCTCTTCTATACACTTATTAACAGAGAAGACTGACATAATAATCTGCAGATATTGAAGATACGCACTCCGGAAAATTCTGACCCTGGTATTGACCCATGGACTCAGCACATCACTTCATAATGAAGATGCAACCACTTCCCAAGTTCCCTTGTGCTTTTCCAAACCCTCCCACCTCTACTCTGAGTGTCAAAGACATCACTGAATTACTCTCTGTCACTTTAAAGTTCTAATCTCTAGAGTTTCATACAGGCAAAGTAAGACAGTATACACTCATACTAAGTGGCCTACTCAACATAGTGGCATTTAGGTATCTATTTTATGTATGAATCAATAGTTCATTTCTTTTTACTATTAAGTAATATTCCACTATACACATATATCATTGCTTACCCATGAATCATGAGCTTGCTGATGGAAAAAATATTCTTTCAATATTTTAAAAATACTTTATCATGAAAAACAACACACATGAAGAAAAGCATATAAAGCCACATGTTAAATTATATTAAAACAGACACAAGCATATTTTCACAAATATGTGAAAGTAGTTGACCACATTTCCCCCAAAGATCCTTCAGGTGCTTGCTGGTCCCATGCCCTTCTGTATTAGCTACTTTGTTACTACTGCAATACAACACCACAATCAAAGCAACTTACAAAAGAAAAATTTATTTGGGCTATGGTTCCAGAGGTATGCTGGCTAGTTTTATGTCAATTTGACACAGGCTAGAGTCATCTGGAAGGAGGGAACCTTGATTGAGAAAGTGCCTTCATAAGACTGGGTTATAGGCAAGTTTGAAGGGCATTTTCTTAATTAGTGATTGATGTGAAAGGGCCCAGCCCACTGAAGTTGGTGCCATCTCTGGGCTGCTGGTCCTGGTTCTATAAGAAGGCTGGACAAGCCATTAAGAGCAAACCACTAAACAGCATTCCTCCACGGCCTCTGCATCAGTTCCTGCCTCCAGGTTCCTGCCCTGCTTGAGTTCCTGTCATGACTTCCTCAATGATGAACAAGGCTGTGGAAGCGAAAGCCACATAAATCCTTTCTTCCTTGTGGTGTTTCATCACAGCAACAGTAACCCTAACTAAGAAAAGAGTTAGAGTCCATAATGGTAGGGTGAAAGCATGGAAGCAGGAGCAGGAAGCTGTGGGTTCACATCTTGAACCTCAAGGAGTTCTCATCATCAAAGCAGATGTATCTTGTCAGGACCTCTTCACCTCACCAGTATCTGGACAGGTTTGCAGAAAACAAAACAAGACAAAACGAACTCTGTGATGAGAACTCTACCCCATGAGGGAACTCTCCCTGCAGACAAAGTTACAAGTTGTTTTTCCTGCAAACCAGACGCTATCTTCAAATCTTCAAAGTGCTTCCTCGGGTTTAGCACAGAGAAGCTGTCTTCCAGAACTGGCCGAGGTTGTATCTTGTGCTGGCACCTGAACTTGGCGCTGTTAAGAGTCACCCAGGTCTTACTGGTTCTAAAGGCATGAAGGGGTGCACTGTTGGGTGAGGAGCTGCCTAGGTCTTGGCAATTTTGTATTGTCTGTAGATGCTGTATTCATGTGGGGAGTGTTTGATTGCTTGTGATCTGCACATGCTGTCAGTAGAACACCTGAGGAGTTCTGAATCAATAAAAACACATGATCTCAGACATGGTTGGGGTTCCATTGTCCAGTATGGTGCTTGCCATGATAGTGGTTCCCTCTGCTGAGGTCTGGCAGGGATTGCACATATGAGAATAGTTCCTTGTCTCCTTGCTGAGCCACCACAGCAGCATAACTGCTACAACACCTCCTAAACCTCCCCCAAATAGTGCCACCAAATGGAGACAAAGTATTCAAATGCCCAAAACTGTGAGGAACAAGTCCATTTAAAATCACCGCACCTGCCTTTCCAAGAAAATAAGTAACTTCCTAGATAATGTATTAGTTCTCCCTCTGCTCACTTGAAGATCTAGATATATGGAATTGTACAGCAGGTATTTTAACCCCATCTGGCTTGCTTTGGTCAGCATTATATGGTTTTATTTATCCAAGTTGCTGATTATTGTAGTTTATTCATTGTAGTGTGTGTTTTGTGTTCCCTCTAGTCCACAAGTAATCCACTCTACTAATGATGGACATCTATACTGTTCATAGCTTTTTTCCTATTATGAATCATGCTTTCATAAACTTTACAAAATTCATGTCTTCTGACATTCGTCTGTGCAAAAACTATAGGACATAGACTTAGGAATGGATATTCGGGATCACAGGGTTTATCAGCCAGCTTTCTCAGACACCTGAGAAATAAGATACCTGAGACAAGCTTCTTTATATAGAGGAGGAGGTTTATTTAGCTCACGGTTTTGAAAGTTCAAGGGCATGGCAGCTGCATCCGTTCAGTTCTGGTGAGGCCTCCCTCTCTCAACTGAAGAGGCATCATAAAGGAGTGTGTGTGTGTGTCTGTATGTGTGTGTCTGTGTGTGTGTGTCTGTGTGTGTCTGTGTGTGTGTCTGTGTGTGTGTCTGTGTGTCTGTGTGTGTGTGTGTGTGTGTGTGTGTGTGTCTGTGTGTGCCTGTGTGTCTGTGTCTGTGTGTGTGTATGTCTGTCTGTGTGTGTGTATGTGTCTGTGTGTAAGAGTAGAACAACTATGAGAAGGGACCTGGGGTCCTACAACCCCTTTCAAGGGTACTTCCGTCCACCCCTTCCCACTGCCACCCTATGACTGAAGGACTTCCCTGTAGGTTCCACCTCTTAAGAATGCCATATCCAATTCCACCACCTTGGGAACCAGGCCTCCCATAATAATGGGCCTCTGAGGTATATAACTAAAGCATGTCCAGTGTCTACTGTCTTCCACCCATTTTTCTCCATTGTTTCCCTCCTAACAGACTGCAGAACTCTCCCAGAAGGTCAGTAAATGCTACTTCGTTGATTGCAACAGCCTCAGTGACAGTCACTTTAAAGAGGACGGACCTTTCCTTTCCTTTCTTACATCTACAAGCCAAGATCCCATTGATTTATAAAAGCCGATACCATCATGGTATCTATTCACACCGTCCGTTAAAATGATCTTCTGCACATAGAAAGAGGTTTCCTTCCTTTTTCACATGGACTGCCAGAAAACTTGGATCCACTGTTTTGCTGTCACTCATCTGCAGTAAGTACATAAGTCTGCATTTCTAGAGTGTCCCACAGCCACCTGCATCAGAGTCACCAGCGGGAGAATGTGTGGAGCTTCCCCGGGTGAAGCTAAGGAACCTCTTTCTTATAACACACAGTCAGGTGGGTGTTAACAATTAGAACTACCTTTTTTTTTCTATGCGTTCACTTTCATTTGCAACTTAGTACTATGTTCATCATTTCCTCTTCCCCCATTGCCAATATTTAATCCTCAGAACACTGTGTTTTATGTATACTTACAAGTCACCTGTGACCGCTTCTGCTCCCAAAGCTGAATTGGCACACAGATGAGAAGTGTTAAGATTCTACACACAGGAAGGACAAGCTGCTTTTTACTCTTTAGTGGCAAGTGCCTCTAGTCTATATAAAATTCTCAGGGCCTGGGGTTGGACTCACTAGTAGAATATTCAAACCTAACAGGCTTGGGGCCCTGAGTTTGAACCCCAGCATCAAAAACCCAAAATCATCAAAAAATCTAAAGAGACCCCAGACTGAATGTGGTTTTCCGTTGAACCCCCTTACAGTTTGTTTCATCACGACTTGTTATGCACCAATCAAGGGGGTTTGTGTTTGGTTGTTTCTGAAGCCACAGTTCTGAGGCCAAGCCTGGAGACTTTTCAGATAGGACCTAATCACTTTGACGAATTCTACCTATGCTTTGAATGAGCCTGGATTTCAAGAAGTTGCCTGGGTGCTGAAGAGATGGTTCAGGGATTAAGAACATTTGCTGCTCTTGCTTAGGACCCAGATTCTGTTTCCAGCTTACACCGTGGGTCCATTGCCCTCTTGAGGCTTCTGTGGGCACTGCAAGCCTGTGGTGCACAGACATACATGGAGGGAAAACATCCACCCATGCACATAAAAATAAATCTTTGAAAAAAAAAAAAAAAGTATGAAAGAAAAAGAAGTTGCCTGTCTATAATAACTACGGTATTACAAGAAGTGAAGTGAAGGTGGTGACCACTTAAGTCAAAACAGCATCTGTTTCTACAATAGAAAAGACTGGAGTCCCTCAAAGTTGGATTTCCTACATTTTGGTGACATTTTAGCTTCTGACTGAGAAGCACACAGTACTCCCAACAAGAGCAGCCGTTCAGCTGTTCACTGTGTGGACTTTGACTCTGCTATCAAACCACACCAGGCCAAGCGGCAGCACACTTCGGGTAACTCATTTGTCAAAAATTTACAAAAGAAAAGGTTTGCATCACTGTTGGATGTCATCATCATTTCCTTGCTGGGGGAAAAAAAAATGCATGGCACAGGGCACGGTGGCACACACTTTGAATCCCAGCACTTGAATCAGACGCAGGTAAATCCCTGAGTTCAAGGCCAGCCTAGTCTACAAAGAGGATTCAGGACAGCCAGGGCCATACAAAGAAACCCTGTCTCAAACAAACAAACAGATAAACAAACAAGAGTTAAGCATGGTGGTACTCACAACCTTACTGCTGAGAGGGCTGAAGCAGAGAAGATTGCAGGTTTCAGGACAGTCTGGGATACAAAGTGAAGCAAGGGGTCTGGAGAGGTGGTACAATGGTAAGAGCACCTGTTCTGTTAGCATGGGGGTCTGAGTTTGAATCCCCAGCACCCACACACACAAAAAAAAAGCTAGCAAAGCTATATATGTCTACAACCCCAGAACTGGGGAATAGAGACAGGAGGCTCCCAAGAGCTGCCTGGGCAGCCAAGCTCCCAGTAAGCGAGCTCCCAGGAAGTAAGAGACTGTGTCTTAAGGCAAGGGAAAAGAGACTAAAGGAAGATGGCTGTTATCTCTGTATGCATGTGCACAGGTGTATTCACCTGCACAGTCACAAGCATGCATGTGCATTCGAGCTCACACGCTCACACACACACAGACACACACACACACACACACTCTTTTTTTGGCAATTGAGAGTACTAGTACTGGCCTTACTCCCATTTTACAACTGGGGAAACTGAGTCATACGGAGGCTAGTGCCTTCTCCCAGGCCTTTAAGCTAGTATGGGGCTGTGTGAATGTTGTAGACTGCCACTGTGGGAGGAAATAACGACCTGGATTTTGATCTAACAGTATTATGAAAGCATAAAAGTTTTTATCTAAGTAGCTCGGCTTCATTCTGTACCACATATTTCCACAAAATCATATTTCATTTGCATAATGGCATAATGATTGTTTTTAACAGGAAAAATTCACTAAACAAAGGGATTTGTCTAAAACAAAGGGATGGGCTATTTTTGCTTTTACAAAAACAGCATCACAGTTCAGCAAAAGTCTGGGATGCCTCATCCCAGTGGGAACAAAACAGAGCAGGAGCTGAAGAGCAATAAATAAGGTTGGGGATGTGGTTTGCCTGGTAGAGTGCCTAGATACACCAGCGCTGGTGGAAGATGTCTATAATCCCAGCACTTGGGAGTATGGGTAGGCAAATCAGAAGCTCAAGGTCACTGTAGCTGAATATCAAATTTAGGGCCAGCCAGTATAGTGAGACTTTATCTTAAAAAATAAAAGCAGTAGATGGAAAGGGCTGTTTAAAAACAGCTTAAAGGAGACGCAAATACAGTCCTCATAAGTTCAAGAACAGACTGTGAGATTAGCTAGCTAGCTAGATAAGGCTGGCAGATTTTGGCTATTGGTAAAAGAGAAAGCTTCACCTTCAGATGAAAAATAAAATAAAATCAAGACCTGGGAGACCTTTAAATGGGGTCTCAGATTTGAAAGAACAAGTTGAGTTGATTTTTTTTCTTGCTCTTATTAATAGCCTATATTAAATAGCTGCTAGTAGCATTATCAAATATATCAAATAGTTACATATAAGAAGCCACCTGCAATAGCTACAGCTGAGGATTAGAGGTTCTTATTTCTTATTTCTATAATGGAGTTCATGATGACAGCATTGAAAGTGTTCAAGAGCAGGTAGCTTTCCATAGAGACTAGGCTTGGACGGTAAGACATCAGCAGATCTGTCTTACACTAAGGTCCACATTAGCAAGTCTCATTTAGAAGTAGGGATGCATCATTTTATGTCTAGAATGCCTATGGCACTCACATCCGCAGAGGAGAGCAATCCTCAAAGAGAACGAGTATCAAAGAGATGGAGTATCATGTATTGTTCAGTGAACAAGGGAGACTAGCCAAAGAAGCAAGTGACACACGAGCACCGTGACTCCATCTGCCGAGCTCTACCTAGAAGAAAGTGCCTGCTTTATTCACACAAGGTTCAGAACACTTGCTGGAAGCAATGCTAATACGCCAATATGTCTTGTCCTGGTGCTTACGCACTGACGTTCGTGTCATCTTTACCTCCGGTGCTAGCTGTTAAATGGTTGCTGCTGGTCCTCCCTAGAGAGGTCTTCTTGCATGCCTCCTCACATGGTACCTTCCTTCCAAAGTGCACACATTCCTTCTACATAGCTACAGCTAATGCAGACAGATGATGAAGGGTCCTTTCCTAACGATGATGAGTAATGGGAAACACCATCCCTGGTTACCATCTGGTTCGTTCTCCAGAATGAATGCCCTCCAGCCAGAACACTATAAACCAACAGTAGCCGCACTGAATCATGTAAACACATCAGAGGTGGGTGAGGCACTTTTAGGGCCAATGTCTCTAGTAAATTCATTGCAAACTACTTAGATGCTTTCTGATAAAGGCTGCAGTGTCACTTTATTAACATTTAGTTATCTTTCAGCGGCAAGATGGTAGGGTATTTTCTGTTCTTGCTGTATTTATAGTTTTCAAACTGGCTAGAATGATTATGTGTCTTCTTTGTAATGGTTAGACAAAACTTTTTTTTTTTTTTTTTAATTTAGCTTGCTTCTTTGTTCCTTCCCTCTACAGACCAAGTTAGGTTCATGTAAGAAAGCAGATGTGCATTTACCAAAAGACGCTGGTAGAACAGGCTATGGGGTTGGCAAGGGCAAAGCTCTACAGTTTAAATGAAAAGCCAGGCATGGTGGTACACACCTTTAATCCCAATGTTCACGAAGCAAAGGACAGGTGGATCTTTGTGAGTTCAGGGCCAGCCAAGGTTATATAGCGAGATTGTCTTTTTTTTTTTTAAAAAAAAAAAAGCAAAATAATTGACCTAGTTACTTTCCTATGGTGTAAAGAGACACCATGAACAAGACAATCTATAGAAGAAAGCATTTAATTGGGTGCTTGCTTCCAGTTTCAGAGGGTTAATGTCCATGACCATCGTGGAGAGGGGCATGACATCAGGAAGGCAGGCATGGTACTGGAGCAGTAGCTGGGAGCTTACATCTTATCACACCTCTCTCTGGAGGCAGAGAGAAAGAGAGAGATTAGACCAGAGTGGACTTTTGAAACTTCAAAGCCACCCCTAGTGATATACCTCCTCCTCTGACAGAGCCACACCTCCAACAACAAGGCCACAGCTCCTAATCCCTCCCAAAGAGTTCCACCACCTGGGGAGATTATATATATATATATATATATATATATATATATATATATATATATATATATATATATATGCATGCCTATGGGACCATTCTGATCCAAAACACTTCAAAGATCAAGTAGAAACCATCAGTGGGAACAAAGTGAAGAAGTCTTAGGCAGTTTTCATAGATGAGAGTGCAGGGTTTGTAGAGTGGTTGGTTGAATCCGGCTGTGAACCAGGCTGTCTTAATGGCACAGGATGTCAGTTGGCCATTGGCTCAGGTTTCTCTGTATTGTATTCTAAGGATTGTCCGAGCCTCCTTAACATTGCTACCTTGGAATCAGAGTTGTGCAGTGAAAATCGGGAGACTGCCTTGTAGTGACAGACCTCCGCTGAGCAGCAGAGGAATCTGACATAAGGTATCTGGTCTCCCAGAGCCTGTGTCCTCAGTATCAAAGGAGGATTAAATTATATGAGACCTGGAACCCTACGTGTCAAGCCTCCATGCTTAACAATTGCAAATTACCAAATCAAAGAATAAGCAAATAATCAAATACGGGGATGTAAACACAAGTGTTTTGTACATTTATAAAAAAGAAAAAAAAAAACAGGCAAATTAGTTGTGACTGTTCTATTCCATGTTAACAGACAGGGTCAATCAAAGGAAGAAATTACTAAACGGAAGGGCACTGTGCTAAAAAGGGGTCAGGATGTGGCTCAGGGATCCAGCCCTTGGCTAGCACAGACAGGTTTGAGTTTGAATCCCAGCACTGCAGGAAAACAGCAGGAATGAAAGTTGAAAAAGGAAGAATACAAATTAGGACAGAATGAAAATTACATATGCGTATTCCCACTCCGTTGGGTTAGAAATCACAAATGGCGTTTAATTTGGAGGGTGGAGAGCACATATCACAGTGCACAGACAGAAGTCAGAGGACATCCTGGAGGAATCAGCTCTCTCCTTGTTTCATGTGGATACCTGGGATCAAACTCAGGTTGTCAGGCTTCAGGGCAAGCATCTACCTCTTCATCCATCTCACTGGCTTTTTCCCCATCCTTAGAACCTCTACTGTCTCCTCCTGCCTTGACACTCTGATTTGGACTCCTCACACCCTATCCAGCTTCTACAATACTCAGGATACTGTTTTACTATGTCCTGGAGCACTGTCAACCACTTCCACAATGCAAGTGCCGTGTGTATGCCGCATCTGTCTGTCCCCAGCCTTTTGATTCTCCTCTTTCTGCTTCCCCCACTGCAGTTTCATGCTTAGCCTCCCACTCTGAGTCACTTACTTCCTAAAAGACTCAGCTCAAACCTGATAGCTCCAAGATAGCTTCCCAGAACTGCCAGCCAGAGGAGAGCTCACCCCGGGTCCCGCACACAGCTTTGCCGTCATCCCTTACCTGTTGATAGGGAAACAGCTCTCTGTGAAGATCCTCCAAGCTCAAACCTCAGGCTTGGGCCTACAGTCTGAATGTTCTTCAAGGGCACTGGCCCGACTAGCACACTCTGCCTGGCACCCAGAGTTCACCCAGTATTGGGTTTAGTAAACGAACCAACTCTCACAAGCAGTAGAGAAGCTAAACAAAAACATTGTGCCTATGGTAAAAAATAACTTGAGCTGGTGTCTACATTTGCACTTATGTAGTCACTTAGTACTGACAGTCAGGAGAGGGGAAGCGTGTATTAAACTACCTGATCTGTCTATTTAAACAAGTGGCACTGCAAATTCTACATTTTCTTTAGTTATTTTGAGAAACTCACACTTACGAATGTTAAATACAAGTAGCTGTTACTTCCTGGGTAACATCACATGGAAACTCCTGATTGAATTAAAAAGTTAAAACTTTAAAATTCTTTGGACTATGTTTTTTTTTTTTCTTTTGAACTTTTTCATTCCCATGTTTCTAGTTTGAAAAGGTGGGAGTAGTAAGTACTTGATCATATAAAGCCACAAGGGAAATATTATCTAACAATTCTTGGCAGTTTACATTGAGTTATGCTAACATTTCATAAAATGTTTTATATGCCAGAAACATTCTATTTAAAAATAATACATGTCATCTGTACCAAGAACAACAGCATTACTGATGACTGACAGATGAAGGGTACATTTATACATTCGGTTTAGAGTCTGATCAAAGTGGTAAGGGAGCTTTAGGAAGAAAACGCCAGAAACACACTGTGATGGTACTGGTTTCTTCACTACTTATAACATAAAAGCCAAAAAAAATTCTGAAATCTTCTTTGGCCTGATTTTATCTTCTTTATACAGCACAAGTGCTAGCTGCAGCCTTCTGACATAAAACAATGTTTTTTCTTTTCCTTTCTTCATTGTAAAATCAGTGACTCCCTCGTCTGTCATGGAAGGTCTGAGGCAATCCACAGCTTGGAGGAAGGAGAAAGGCAAGAACAGATTTTAGAACTCCAACTGCTACAAATGATGCTTGCAGAATGAAAATCATGTGGATGTGACATTTATTCACTTGCATGTACAATCTGTTTCCAGTTGTTTAAGTTTGGAATCCTATTAAGGCATGCCATCATAATTAAAATGTAATCTCTGGTTTGAAAGTTAACATCAGAAAGGCAGCACAGAGCAGCAACAGGCTCAGAGCCATGCCCATTGCTAAGGGGATCGTCTGCTGTCTGACTCACTTCTTTCTGAGGGTGAGGAACATGTTTCTGTGAATCTGTATCAGTTTGTTACACCTGCTTTGAGACAGCTGTAAAGCAGATGCAAAAGAAACTATTACAAACAGAGGGAAATGGGGGAAACATATATGATCCGCTGATGGGGTTGGCTAAACTGTAAAGTCCCTATTGCAGCAGAGGTATCTTATCACTTGAGAGATTTTACATGTTGGATTAGAATTCCTGTTCTTGAGGAGAGGCCCAGCAACCATGGAAACCCTTCAGGGCTTCCTGGAAGCTCAGTTCCATGCCCCAGTTCAGGCTGCCTCTCCATGCTCTTTCTCTGGTACCTCTTACTTCTCTGTGTATTGTTTCCAGACACAAAGTCTTTCTTCAACATCCACAAATAGTATTCTGACAACTTCTTACTATAGTCATCTGCAGTCAGTGTTCAGGGATATCAGCAAGGGGAGCCACTGGGAAAAAGTCAGTAGTCAACTGGCTATAGACACATCAGGCACCCATCTAAGCAGATGTACTGCAGACTCTTCTCTTCTCCTATTGCATACAAAGGGCTACTATGCAATGGAAAGAGAGAAGGAGAAGGAGAAGGAGAAGGAGAAGGAAAAGGAGAAGGAGGAGAAGCAGAGAAGAGACAGAGAGAGAAGGAAAGGGAAAGGAAGGAAAGAGAAGAGAGAATAATGGAGGCTGGAGAATTTGCTCAGTGGTTAAAAGCATTGGCTGCTCTTCCAGAGGACCCAGGTTCAATTCCAAGTGCCCGTAACCATCTATAACTCCAATTCCAGGATCTCACACCCTCTTCTGGACTCTTTTGGAACCAGGCACCCAAATGGTACACAGACATACATGCAGACAAATACCCATACACATAAAATAAATTTTTTATTATTGAAAAATATTAAATGCTCGTCTATAACCATAAAATGATGTGTTATCTGTGCACATGTATGTGCATGAAAAAGAGAAAGAGAACAATACACAAATTATTTCCTACAGAAGCATCTGATTTTATAAATCAGAGCATATACCTATACAGATATACACTAACGTTTTAATATTGGTTTCTGTAGGGGATGAGAATAAGGGGAATTATTTTCTGTTTGTTTTCTTTTATCCCTGGCTAGCCTAGAACACACTATATAGAACTGACCGACCTCAGATTGAAAAGATGCACCAGCTTCTGCCTCCCCTGTAATGGGATTATAGGCTATGTGCCACCATATCTGACTTTCAGAGAAACTTTTACTTTTAACTTCTTTCTAGTTAAATTTTTTTTTAATTTTATTTTTTATGTGTATTGGTGTTTTGCCTCCATGTTTGTCATGTACCATGTGCATGCCTGGCGCCCAGTGAGGCCAGAAGGTGTCAGATCCCCTGGAACTGGGGTTACAGGTAGCTGTGAGTTGCTATGTGGGTGCTGGGAACCAAACGCAGATCCTCTGAGGGGAAAAAAACACAGCAAGTGATTTTAGACTCGGAGCCATTTCTCCAGCCACCACTTTTAACTTCTTCGTACTAATTTTTTTACAGCGACAATAAACACACACACACACACACACACACACACACACACACACAAAAGACTTTGGAGTAAAGGAAATGAGCTCACGTTGCAGCAGAAAGGACGTAACTGACAAGTTCCTTCTCAGAGACTGCTCTACATTCACCAAGACCCTTTCTCAGCTATCACCAATAAATGCCAGACAACTTTGTGTACATTAAAAGCTGAAGAAGAGCACTATGCATATTTCAGGAGACCGAGACAGTGAGTATTATTCTAGGGCAATGGTTCTCAACCTTCAATGCTACGACCCTTTAACACAGCTCCACATGGTGTGGTGACCCCCAACCATAAAGCTATTTTTGTTGTTACTTCATAACTGTAATTTTGCTACTGTTAGGATAATGTAAATATCTGATATGCAGATGGTCTTAGGTGACCTCTGTGAAAGGATCATTTGACACCCCCCACAAAGGGGTCATGACCTATGGGTTGAAAACCATTGCTCTAAGTAGACTCTAAGGGCATCAAGGTGGTCAAGAAAGGGACCATCTCAGAACACAATTCTGATCACCTAAGAATCTGTGTAATGACAGAAGTAGGGAACTCGTGTAGCTGCTCAGGGATGCCATAGCTCACATCCTGTGTAAACTTGACTGGGCCATGGGATAGCCAGGTATCAGGTTAAATCTGAAACAGTAACATTTGAATGGATGGACTGACTACATCACACACGTGTGCGCACACACACACACCACACACAGAGACCCACCCACACACAGAGACCCATATACACAAACACACACACACACAGAGACCCACACACACAGACCCAAACACACAAACACATAGACACACACACAGAGACACACACACAGAGACCCACACACACAGACACACAGACACACACACACACACTGTCCAGAATCCATTCAATACCTTGAGAGTCTGAGAAGGGAAATGCAGCGCAGACGGCCTGTGTTGAGCTAGGTCTGTGTTCCATACTCAATTCTCAGCTGTCCCCTATTCATCACAGAAGCCCTCCTTCACATCAGATCCTCTCTGTGTACCAAGGTCTGGTAGTGAAACTACAACAACAACAAGATAAAAACAAGGACCTCCTCTTTTGGAGCTGAAGCAGGTATGTAGATGGATGAACAAAGAAATGTGAATAAAACAAGATGACTCTTGGGAATTACATGGAATGTATTCCAGGTAATGTATTTCCTAAAATAACAGTCCAACACATTCCTAGACTTATGAATAGGTCATAGCTTTGAAATGCGACCTTTATAGAGATCACTGAGCACACTATCATTAACAAATAAAGGCAGCAAAAAAGGGAACTTGTGGTCTTCCTGTGATGAATGTGGAGGTTATTTCCAGAAATACTTATTAGCTCGCCAGTCTAGTTCAATGCTAACCAGTGGAAAGAGGATGTAAGTTATACATGCATTTTAAAATTATCCAGTAAACACATTCGAAAATGGTAAAACGAACTGAGGAAACTTAATTTCGGCCTGCATAAATCTAACCCTCTATATGTAAAACGTATTTTCAACACGTCACCAACACAGAATCTTATTGCGATATCATGCATTCTGTTTCTCAAGCTGTGCTTCACTATCCAGCCTGCCTCCACTGATGGCATCTCTACCAGAAGAGCCACACCTCACAGCCTTGGTAGTCACATGGCGACTGTACTGGAGAGGAAAAGTCTAAACTATAAATAAATCCTTTTACGATACAAGTTAACTTTAGGTTCCACATCCTTGAAAAATCTCTTGTTAGGAATAGATGTGTTTGCATAAATAATTATCAAACTCAAAGTACTTGGCTGAAAATGCAGGACAATGTCAAGTGGCATGTAATGAAAAATAAAAAAGACTCTTAAAAACTATCCAAGCATGTCTCCTACAGCATGTGTTTCCGAAGCCCTCAGACTCATTTCTCAAAGTCAAAAATAAGTTATGTAATCAATCCAGTGTCATGAACAGAAACCTTCCAACGAATACTTCAGAGTTCAGCAAGTCCGGGACATTCTTTTTATAGATGAAGAGAATCCTTGCCAATCCTTGCACCCGGCAGCCGACTCCTGTCTAGCCTGACAGTCACCTCACTTTTAGTTGGCGTGGATACTACACCATTCCCTGCAATTGCACAGTAAGTCACAGCTGCCACACTACCCCTAAGAAACTTCAGGGGATAAGTCCGTGTGGCTAGTGAAAACTCTTTGGATCAGGCCTAAAAAAACTTTCTCAGAACCCTTTCCTGAGCAGCAGAAACAGAAATTCTGGCATAGTTACAACCACTGCAGTGGGAAGAACAGCTAGGACACCTGAAAACCTGTGCTGTGTTCTTCAGAGTCACTGGACTTGGGGACACTTTGCTCAGTGTGGACATTTCCTATCTTCATTCTCGCAAAGAGAACAATGAGCTGGCAAACAGAACAGCTATGCAAGAGGCCCACTGGTGGCCAGGCTCTATTGAGAGTCCTGAAAATCATGGTGTGGATAATAAATTTCTACCTTAAAATTCCAAACAGATGGCAAATTTGATTGTTTTGAGACAAAGTCTCATTATGTATGCCTGACTGACCTGGAACTTGTTATGTAGGCCAGGCAGACCTCAAACTCACAAAGATACAACATAAGTGGGAGATCTCTACCACACTGGGCCCAGATGGTGAAATGTTAACACAAGTTGGTCCTGGGTAAACCGCAAACAAAACAAAGCTAACACCAGAAGCAAACAACTTTAAATGTTTTTAATTAAGTAATACAGCAGCCAAAGCAACCATAGCTTTAATATAGGGGGGTTGATGGTTAGGCGTCATTGTTAGTTTACCTACAGTTAGAATCTCCATGAAAACATATTCCAGGAGATATCTATGAAGAAGTTTCAAGACATTTAACTGGGTTAGGAAGAGTCCCTGAAATGTGGGCAGTGCCAACCCTTGGGCTAGGAACCTGGACTGAATGTGAAGGGGAACATGGGGGCAATCCTCTCTCTCTGCCCTCTGACTGAGGACCCAGTGAGATCAGACGCTATACACTGCCTCCACCACACCTTCTCTGTCACAATGGACTCCACCCCTGCTTAAACCATGAACCAAACTAAATCCTTCCCCCTTGAAGTTTCTTTTATGGAGTATTTTGTCGCAGCAATGAGAAAAGTAATATCACGACGTGGGGGTGGGGCACACATACACTAAAGTATCAGTCAGGCTAGCTGCCAAAAACGATTTCAGACCACCCTCTCGTTTAATGCAAGGTAACCCAGTTGAGGGGAGACAGTGGGGTCCTCTCAGTCCCATGGGGCTCCTGAGAACGATGATGGGCTTACAGAATGTCAAGCAAGGATACACTTTTTTTTTTTGTTTGTTTGTTTGTTTGTTTTTACAGGAAATTTTAAAAAGAAGCATTTATTGCTTTTAAGTCTATGAATGATTACAGAAACTTCAAATTAGTAGTAAGGGAGCCCACACAGTTTGCTTTCAGATCTGTGTCACCTCCAAGCAGTGCAGTGGGTAAAATGCTTGCAGTGCAAGTCTAGAAACCTGTGTTCAATCCTGAAAGCCACATAAAGGTAGAAAGAACAAGCTCCAGAAACTTGTTCTACACATGCCTGTACACACACTTGTATCATGCACACAGGAAATAATAAATAAGAGTATTTAAAAGGACTGTAGTTTAGTTGTCAAAAAACACAAAGAAGGCTGTAGGAAGTGTACAGATAAATACACCTTCCCAGCACCATGTAACCAGGTTATCTTCTCCAAGCACATCTGGACACACATCTCCCCAAAGTTGCCCTGGCTTCACTCTACAGCCCTCTCTATACACCAACCCTTGCTCCCTGTTCTCCACATCAGCCCCTCCAGTTTAGCATCTCTTTTGGCAACAGAAAAGGAATAGTTCTTCTTCGGGAGATGAGGTATGAGGCCGCGGTGACTAAAGTCTCCCAGCGGCGTGGATGGAAAAGGACAGCCTAGGAATGTCCCCCATGCCAGGGACACCTGTCCCATCACAGTTATTAAACACCCATGCTGTGCTCAGACTGGACAACAAATCCAGAAGACCGGAAACAGAGCCAGAAATGATATTTGAAGAGCTGTGACATAGTTCCAATGTAATAAAGAACAATTAAAGGCATTCGGCACTTGGAAAAAAATCCTCCCATTATGGAGCTGGAGAGACCACGGTGCTTAAGAGCACTTGCTGCTCTCCCAGAGGACCCCAGTTCAGTTCCAGGCACGCATGTGGGGTAGCTCTCAACCACCTGTAACTCCAGCTCTCAGGGATCTGACGCCCTCTTCTGGCTTCTGTGGGCACCCCCATGTGTGTGGCATTCACTCATACAGGCACACAGAGATAATAAATTTAAAATAACGAAAATATATCTAGAGGTTGGAGAAACGATCAGAGAGGAAGAGCACTTCCTGTTCCTGCAGAGGACCTGAATTTGGTTCCCAGCATCCACATCAGGTACCTCACACCTGTCTCTAACTCCAGCTCCAGAAGATTTGCTACCTGTTTCTGGTCTGCATGGACACCTGCACATATTCACCCATGTATGGACACCTACACACAAACACATATGTATGCACTATGTTACTCAAAGAGACAATATTTTCTAATTAATCCATGCATGATGGTGCAGACTCATGGATGCTTAAAACATTCACTAAAGCACGGGAAAAACCCACGGATTTTACTGCATGTGTGTAGAGTGGAGAGCTTTGGACTCAGATTTTGCATGGCAGCCAAATTTTAGGAACATTTTATAATAGTTATAGTAGCATTAAAGAAAAGTCACCACAGCTTCTCTTCTTCCTTCCTGTCTGTCTGGAGCCAAGTTTTCCTCAGATACTCAGTGAAAATGACATACCACAGAAGAACGATTGGAGAGGCAGCTATGAGGGACCTATCATGTTCTACCAAACCAGACATTACAGAGATCTGAAAGAGTAAAACCGAGCCACTGTTTCTGCCAAACGCTTTTTGGGAAATATAGTTACAATCTCTGAAATGCTATTTATATTAACATGTAAGGAGCTCATTGCTTTTACATTTAAATAAATTTTAAAATCAGCACTTTTGTTAATATCTCAATTTTAACTTCTAATAATAATAGCGAGTCATAGCACGTATCGATAGACATGAACCATATAAACCAGTACTCTTTAGGCTACTTGATAACTTTTGTTTTGTTTTGTTGAGATATGCTCTCCTAGCCAGGCGGCGGGGGCACATGCACTTGGGAGGCAGAGGCAGGTGATCTCTGTGTTTGAGGCTAGCCTAGTCTACAAAATGAGTTCCAGGACAGCCAGAGTTACACAGAGTGACCCCGTCTTGAAAAACAAGGGTGGCGGGGGAGTGTGGGGGCAGGGGATAAAGCACATGCGAGCCTCTTTACATAGCCCTGACTGTCCTGGAACTCACTCTGCAGACCAGGCTGGCCTCAAACACAATAGATCCACCTGCCTCTGCCTCCCGTGTGCTACAATTAAAGGCGTGTGCCACCACACCTGACACGCTTGATAACTTTTTAAAAGGTAACATTTACTCTCTGGCAAAAACATTTCAAAACACTCTCCTAACACATTTGATCATGGAAGCTTTTCTCTGTAACTCTAGAATGTTCTATGGCATACCAAAGGGAAGGGCTATTTCATGGTGTACCTGCCTATTCTCCTTAGATATTCCGCAGCAAATTAAGTCAGATACTGATCAAAGGATTTCCCTCTCAAGCAGGAATTCTATGTCTATGCCCATGGCAGTGAAAGCATGTTTCCTCTGGCAAGCACAATCAAGGCTGACCTCATCTGCTTAGAAAAAGCCTTAATCTGGAGACTTCTTTCACTGAGCAAGTGTTATAGAACAGTCAAGAGAAATGCCAGTGTAGGTTAGTGTGCTCGTACAGCAGATAATCCTGTTAAGAGACGTCTGCCAAACTATCTCAAGAACATAATAGATATGCCAGTTAAAATCAGAGCCACTGTCATCTACTATCCCATTTCTGACAAGCACAAAATGCCTGACTTAAGTAGCTCTGTTGCGAACAACTCTCTCAAAATGATCAGGATGGCAGCAGTTTATACTCTAATGACAATTCGTGTTGGTAAAAACTATACACAAGCCAAAAATATCTTAACTAGTTTATATTTCAAAGATGGCTTTTTAGAATATAGAATAAAACTAATTCTCTACGTTGAGCAAGACTAGAAACCTTGGTTATAGAATTTTGTTATAAATCTCTCTTCTGAGCCAGGCACGATGGCGCATGCCTTTAATCCCAGCACTCGGAAGGCAGAGGCAGGTGGCTCTTTGTGAGTTCAAGGCCCGCCTGGTCTTTACCCACAGAGCCATATCTGGTTCCAAGACATTCAGGACTACTGGAAAAACCCTGTCTCAAAACAAAAAAAAAAAAAAGAAAGTTGAGACTTTGCTCAAATCTCTCTCTTCTGTCCGGTGTCCAAATGACTGGCCAGAACTTGCTCATAGATGTTTTGGAAAGACCCTGGAAATGAGTCAAAGGCGAGAGTGCTGGATAAAATGCTTTATACAAAACCTAACACCAAAGATACCTGTTGAACCCTCTCCTCCTTATTCTGGAATCTTCCTGAATAACGGGAACCCGTAGGTTTATTCATGGAGTTTTGTAGTTGAGTTTATAAAATGTTGGTCAAGGATGACGAGTGTGTCACCCAAGAGCTGAAGATGCACATCTCCATATACGAACTCTCTTCTCACCAAGCACTGGGAGTGTGATTACAACTTAACCTGCCTCCATAAAACCTTCTTGAGTTCAGAGGCCATTGGCATGGCTCTGTGGGTAAAGTGGCTTGCTGCCAAGCCTGATGACCTAAGTTCTATCCCCAGGACCCATAAGATAGAAAGAGAGGCTAGGACTCAAAGTTCTCCTCTGACCTCCACCACATCCCATGGCATCTGCACCTCCCACATCAAGTGCATACAGAATAAATAAGAAAAATATAATTTTAAAGCTCTCGAGTACTTTTCATGGCCATGAATTCTTATTACTATGGTTATTGTCTTTCTTTTCTCAGCAGTGCTAGACATGGAAGTTAGGGATTTATGTCTGCTAGGCAAGTGCTTGTAACCTCAAGCCTGCATACTCAGTTTTGGGTCCCAGCCACTTCATGAGATAATTATTATAATCATTCCCATTTTACAGATGAGCAAACAGACTCAGTTGCCTGCGGTTACTAGTTTATATGCAACAGAGGCGGGATTTGAATCCAGATGTCAGTCTCTCTGAACTTTCAAGTGTGAATCTGTGGAGCGTGTCTGAAATGCAAGCGTGGGAACAGTATGTGATTCACAGTACTGCGGCTCTTGATGGTGGCTTTTAGCTCCACATCAGCACTACTTAAAAACAAAACAAAACAAAAACAAAAAAACAAACAAATAAACAAAAAAAAAGACCTCTTCCCTACACTCAGGGCATGTGTTAGACCCCATTCTGCCTTTTCGCCATGCTCTGGACATGCGCCACTGAACCTGACCCCTCCTGGTGCGTCTCCCTTCCTTCTGCTAATGACCTCTGAGACACCGGCCTGAGCAGCAACCTCTGAGTCGGTGAGTTAAAGGAACAAACAAAAGTGAGTCTCCACAAACCCACTGCTGTCCAAGCGTCTTCAGGGGAGTTGTTACAAGATCCCACGGACACCAGAACCTGCAGGTGCTCCGGTCTCCTACAGTATGTCAGTTTGCGAACAGTCTCCACACAGCCTGCTACACCCTTCAAATAACCTCTAGATTGCTTATAACGCCTGACAAAACATCAGTGCTCTGTGAATTGTTATACTCTGTTGTTCAGGGAATAAGGACAAAAGAAAGCGTGTTTGTACATGTTCAGTGTGGATGTGATTTTTTTGGCAAATATTTTCTCTCTGCTGTTAACTGAAACCACTGACATGGAACCTATGGCTGCAGAGGGCCAAGTTATACTTGGCATCAAAAACATTAGTCTCCGAATGATATTCTCACACCCTGGAGAGTATGCAAAAAAAAAAAAAAAAAAAAAAAAAAAAAAAAAAAAAAACCTAGTAGGAAGCAGTACGAAATGCTGGCATTTCTGTTCGTATTTTAACTGTGAAATTAGGAAACCATAGCTGGTCACAGTGGAGCACTCCCGTGACCCCAGCACGTGGGAGGTGGAAACAAGAGGATTCAAGCCCAACTTCTGCTACGTAGAGGGTTTGAGTTTGAGACCAGCTTGAGCTTCATGAAACCTGCCTTTAAAAAATGAAAAAGGAGAGAGAGGAAAGCACGAGAACCACAGGCTTCACCGACACTTCCACGGGAACCTTGGCATCCGCACTCAGTACCAGTGCCTACAGCTCCTGCCACACCGGAATGCTTTCGCCCAGCACCTGAGACAGCAGGTGTGTTCTGTCGGCCACTCCTGGGGTTAGCTGCGGGCTCCTAGACTGTTCCTGTTTACTGTATACCGTCCATGGGTCCAATTGGATTATATTTTCATGCTTGAAATAAGTCCTGAAAAGAACTCCGAATAATGCTGGTAGCAATGCAAACAGAAAGCAGCAGGAAAATAGCAGTTTTGACCACACCTAAAACATTCCTCTTAGACACATCATGAGAGGAAATAATATCTGGGTGGTCAGATCTGTTCAGAAGTTGGCGAAAGGGGGGGGGGGGAAACACACACACACATACACACAAAAGAACCCTGATAGTATCAAAACTTAGATTTACCGCTACTGTTCTTATCAGCGACTTTTGTATGACTAAATGTTATCTATGCCTTGGGAAACTGGCTGAAAGTATTTTTGTATGGTTTATAAATAACTACAATTTTTTAATGGGATTAAAGCATGTGAGATTACTGACCCAGAACTTTGCTACTCAAAATGTAGTTTGCAATGTAGCCTGGCCTTTACCTGGTCACTTCTGAGAAATCAAGCACCGAGCCATGATTTTTTTTTTTTTTTAATGTTAACCCCATCTCCATGGCTCATGCGCACACTGTAACTTGAGAGGTACTGAAGCTTTAAAACCAATGCCTTAAACCACATTTGCCCTGACAACTCAGCTCTAATTTATAATCCTAGGCAGAATTTTCTGTTGAATTTTTGAACCCCAAAGCTTATCATTTTAAATACATATTGCAACATCCTTCAACCAACACTATAAACCCTCCTCATAAGTCCCAAATTCTGTTACGCAATCTATACATAATGGCAGTGTCTTCTCCTTACTGCCAGGGTGCTTGAAATAAGCATCTGGGCCCTGGTGCCATACAAACTCTGCAGCCACCCATGCCTCATCTTTTGGTCCCGACCTCAACTTACTTTTGTTTGATCGTCTGCTTTAAACACATAGCAGAGGCTCTGCTTGTGGGCAGCATCCTCCTTAATGAGACAAGCAAAGTAACTTGGGTCATGACTGTTGTGAATCAGTTTGTGAACACGCTGGGGCTTGCACTCAAAGATGCTGGAACAGATCAGTGGGTCCCATTGTTGACTTTTCCTCAGGTCAGGTTCGCACCTCAGTCCGGAGGGAGAAACACATAGCCGGACTTGCTTGATCCCAGGCTCCTTTCTGGAGAACTGTCCGCTGAGTCTTCGTACCTCGGCCACCACCCACGGGAGCATGGGCATAGTGGTAAGAGAATGCACCGGTAAGGAGCCCACCAGCTGCAAGCCAAAGTCCACGGAGATTTCATTAGGGAACGGATGCTTCCTCGCTGTGAATGTGATTGCTTCCATCTTGGGGAAGGTCTGGAGAGCGAGGAAACCGTGCTATTTTCCTACTTTAAATGGAGTAATCTATTTCACATGGTTCTGAGGGCAGACTCCTAGGGGAGAAAAACAGGGCATTAGAATTTAATGAAGTCACAGCAATAGCTACTTGCAGAGTTATTATTCCAGAATTTAACAGTCTGAAACTTAAATGTGAGAAGAAATGGATGTTGGCTCAAATAAACTCCTCCTAGGATGAGATTTCCTGAAATGGTATTACATGTAAAGCCTAGAAATGGTGTAACTGTCATACTCATTTTGGAACATAAAGACCCTACTGGGAATCCATTGGAGAATATGAGCCTCACGGGGTCAGAAAAAAAAAAGAAGTAGGGTGGAGAGCTGGACTGGAGAGATGCTCAGAGGTTAAGAGCAAGTGTTGCTCCTGCAGAGGACCTGGGCTCAGTTCCCAGCACCCACATGCTGGTTCACAGCCCTCTGTAGCTCCAGTTCCAATGGCTCTGATGCCTTGTCTGACCTTTGTGGAGACTAAGCACACACATGGTGCACAGACATACACGCAAGCAAAAGACTCACCCATGAAATAAAATGAATAAATCTAAAACATATGACAGATATGTATTACGGGGCACAGGAGAAAATGACACAGTTTTGACAGCTACACACTCTCTTGGATTACTTAAAAATTATTTCAGGGAATTTCTTTAAGATAAGAAATTTCAGTAGAGGTAATTTCCCCCAAAACAGAATCTTGTGAGAAAAAAAGTAGCAACCATCCCTCCTGATAGTTTACTGAACCAGACCCATTTTATATCAAATTTCAAATTCACTTTTTAAACAAAAACCCAAGACCTCATTCATTCTGGGCCGCTGTTCTACCACTGAGTTATAGCTCCAGGGCACACTCACATCTTATTTTACTTAACTTTATTTTATTTTTTATATATTTTATTTATTTATTTATTCATTTATTTACTTATTTATTTAGAGATAGAGTTTCCCTGTTGTAACTCTGGCTGTCCTGAAACTCACAAGAGATCCACCTGCCTCTGCTGGGATTAAAGGTGTGCTTCATCATCACCGCTCAGCTATTTTATTTTCTGAAGCAGAGCTAGAGGTTTGTCCTTTCTTGTGTGGGCGTGTGTGCGCGTGTGCGTGCGTGTGCGTGTGCGCGTGCGTGCATGTGTGTGCGTGCATGTGTGTGTGTGTCTGGGAGTTTGGTTTCGTTTTTTGTAAAAACAAAAATATGTACAAATGTGTTGCTTACCTGTATGTATGTGTACCACATTGAGTGCCCGGTGCCCAAGAAGGCCAGAAGAGGGCGCTTGATCTCCTGGAACTGGAGTTACAGATGGTTGGAAGTCTCCATGTGAGTGCTTGGACCTAAACTAGGTCCTCTGTAAGAGCAGTCAGTGTTCTTAACTGCTGAGCCATCTAACCAGCCCCGAGAGTTGGAGTTTATTAAGATATTTTAATATGCACTGTAAGCACTAGCATTAGGAGAAAGAAAGGAGGTGGGAAGAAATCGAGACATACCTAAGGACATGGGCATGGGCTTTACAAAGGAGTCTCCATTACTCAAAATTTAAAGGGCCCCTTCCTGAGTCTGTCTAGAGGTTCAGACGCTTAAATTCATACTCTGTTAACATATACTTGGTGCTTGTCATGTTCTAAATACTATCATAAAGATTACTTTCATCCATGTACTGTAAGCCCTCACCTTAACACCCTGTGTCACTCCTCCAAGAGATATCTGTGTTGTCTTCTGAACTCAGGCTCTCTTGACTAAATCCTCTTCTCTATTTGTCAGCAGCTACCTTCAATGTGTCTTAAAGCTCACCCGAGAGGATGGCAAAGTGCTTTTGTGCAAAGCTCAGTTGCCTTCAGCACCTCAGCTCTACTCACCCGCAACCCCAACCCCAGCCCCACCCACACCCAGCCTTCAGTCATCATGCCTCCCTCACAGAGCAGCAGTCCTCAACCGCTCCTGGCCACATGAGCCTTCCACGGGGGTCGCCTGAGACCATCTGCGTATCAGGTATTTACATTACGGTTCGTAACAGTAGCAAATTACAGTTAAGAAGCAGCAACGAGAATAATTTTACGGTTGGGGGGTCACCACAACGCGAGGAGCTGCATTAAAGGGATGCGGCATCAGGGAGGTTGAGAACCGCTGCTTTAGAGAGCTCTGACACAAGGAGAAACTCATGAAGAAGGGACTGCACCTGTCCTCTTTGCTCTTACTCCCCACTACATGGCACAGAGTCTGCCACAGAGTAGGGCCTCAAGGGTATTTTAAAAACAAGAGAATCAACTCCTATCCTGCAAAGGAGGCTGACGGCAAAGAATGAAGAGAAAGATATTTTTCCTTGACTTTGAACCTCCCGCAGCCTCAAGTCTTCCTTTTCATTCTTCTCACACAGACCTCTCCCAGGTACTTTCCTCTTGCTGCCTTCTTTCCCTGATGCCCATACATTTCTGTTTCAGAGTCCTCATCTGCACTGGAGAACCATGGAACCTGCATTCATTAAAGCTACCTGGGTTTTCTAGGTTGTGAAATCCAAAGACAGCAAAGTGGTCCTTCTACTGTCTTGCTCCTCTGATGGAGTTTCTAGGCAGGCCACACCTCCCTTCTTTTTCTTTTCTGATTTTCATATGTATACGCACAAGATTGTGTGTGTGTCAGCAGGCGTAGGGGGTGGAAGTGTACATGGAGGACAGGGGTTGATGTTGGGAGCATCCCGCTCGTTCATTTAGGCAGGGTCTCTCAATCAAGCCTAGAGCTTCCCAGTATAGCTCGTTTCCATAGCCAGCTTGCCATGAGGATCCCATCTCTGCCTTCCCAGGCTGGAATCACAGGCAGGCTGCCACGCCCAGCCAGAGTGTCTGTGTGAAGGTTCCAGTGATCCTAACTCTGGTCCTCACGCTTGCGTGGCAAGTGCTTACCTGAGCAATCTCCCCAACCTCTGTACACGTCCCTTCTCGAGACTTTTCTGGCTCCTGTCTTGCCTGCTGGGTGTTTGTTTTTAGGTTATGTGAAGGCCCCCAACCTCTGTTTGACCCAACTCTCTCCCCTTATTCCACCTGTTTCTTCTTTGGACAATCTTATCTGTGTTGTACCAACAAACACATCCAAATGCATTACTGTGACTGTGACACACTACACGGGTTGTTGAGAGGCGACTCTTATGAACCAGGAGACCAAAGCCCTCGAATAACTTGTCACGAAATGACTTGGGAAAGTTTGCATCTGGTTCTGAAGCCCATTATTTTGACTACTATCCCCCAACATGAGCTGATCACATACACTCTAATGATTCCCAAGTATTTCTCTCCCAATCTCCTCTCTCAGATCCAGATAGGCTGTTCATGTTTCTGACGCTCAGCTGACAGGGAATTCAGCCTGAATTTAGTCTCATCTGCCTCCATGCCATGACTTCTGCATCCCGGCACACTGCAACATGGTCCATGTTATTTTGTTCACTGCTTTTCATTCTTCTAGCAAACATCTGAGACAATCAACTTAGAAAGAGGAAGGTTTGCTTTGGGTTATGACTGCAGACCCTCAGTCTGTGATGTTGTTAGGTGAGAAAGGACACCGTAGCAGGAAAGTATGGCTGAGCTACACCAAGCAGCTGGATCCCACCATCTCCTTCAAAGGCAGTCTTATACAACTTGAAGACCTCCCACAAGGCCCTTAAATGTTCCTTCATCTCCCAGTGGTGGCTTCCCGAGGACTGAGCTTTTACCACGTGGACCTTCTGGCAGCATTCCAGATGCGTATGACAGCACTGGCCAGAGTCACTGAGATTCCTTCCTAGTCCCATCAGTCCTGACTCTACCATATAAATATATCTGACCTTTCCCTCCCCTAGAGAACTCTTCTGCTACCCTATCAGTTATCACACACCATGAGCTGTGCACATGGACATTCTCTTGGAATCTCCAGTCTTATGTTCTCCCTAATGTCCTCCACACACTTTTAGGCTCTGAAGAAAGAGAACCAGTCACAGTGCCCATAGAAGATGTGGTTTCTTATGGCCTGGTGCCACAGTGCATGCTGTTCCATTCCTCTCATTAGAACATCAGACTGATCCCCGACTGTTAAGGGGCTGAGGTTTTTCCTTACTTGAAGCTGACAAGGTGGCCTTCACGGATAACCCGCTGAGAAAAGAAATGAGACTCCTGCATGGGAGGTAAAGGACCAACAGCAATTACAGAGACAGCTCTGGTACCAATTTCCCATCTTCCGCAGGCCAGATAACACATGTCACAGTGAATTCCAGTAGAAAAAGCCGGGCTTAGGGAACGTTACTGCATTATGGAAGTCACTATTCTACCTACCATAGATGTCCACGGCAGAAACATGATGGAAGATGTAGTTCAGAATAAAGGCATTTAATGTCACTGCTCACGAGATGTGTAGAAAC
The DNA here is from genome assembly GCA_026225945.1 of Cricetomys ansorgei. NCBI lineage: Eukaryota > Metazoa > Chordata > Mammalia > Rodentia > Nesomyidae > Cricetomys > Cricetomys ansorgei. The sequence continues at coordinate 819,977 of JAMJFZ010001868.1, read as the reverse complement.
CCTAGAGACCCACGGAGAATGATCATCTCTTAACTACTGCACTCTTGCCCTTTGGTTCCAGCCTAAATGTGTGCATCACTGCTGGAGCAGCCGTGGCCTCTCCTTTGTAGGTAAGTCAGAGTCACCAGCAGCTTGCCCTTTCCATCACTGCAGTTGTGCCCCGTCATCACAGTCATGCTGACAGTCTGAACAGGCATCCTTCCACAGGGTGGCAAGCTTCATAAACTGTTAAGGTCTGGGATTAGGAAAATCAGTATTCAAATGTTAAGCCTTTTCTAATATAGAAATGAAGCCTGTTCATTACTGTTTCCCATGTATTATACGTGTGTGTGTGTGTGCACATATATATTCTGAATGTAAAATTTTATAATTTGAATGTGGTTTAGAGCTAATTTTTTTAAGATTGGGGGTTCTCTGTTGTAACTCTAGCTGTCCTGGAACTCATTCTGTAGACCAGGCTGGCCTCAAACTCACAGAGATCTGCTTACCTCCTGCCTCCTGAGTGTGGGGATTAAAGGCATGTATCACCACGGCTTAGCTCCACTGTATCTAATACGTGTACGTGTGTGGTAGGTGAATACAGAGGCCCTTGGAGGCCGAAGGCATCACATCTCCCTGGAGCTCGAGTTACAGGCAGTGGTGACTCACCCACAGTGGGTGCTGAGAACCAGATTCTAGTCTCCTTAAAGAGCAGTATGCCTTTAACTGAGGTACCACTCAACCCCTGTGCTTTATTTGTTGTTTTCCTTTTTCATTCTAAATGTTCAAGCATTCAACAATAAATCAATACATTATTTAGTATCTAAATATATTTTATGAAAGTGGGAGTCTCTCTCTTCCTCCAGTGTCTAGCTACTTCTTTTATTGTACAGCCACTCCTAGTAACAGAAAGCCTTGAGGCTCATATAATCTGATAAATAACATTCTCTCCCTCCCTCTACAGGTGGAAGTGGCATTAAAAGCCTGGCTTGACGTCCAGTCCTGTAACTGAACCTGCTTTAACTTCTAGCCATTGACAGCTACTAATCCCAAGACATGTTTAAAGAAGTTCTAGAATTAGCACAAAGAACTGACCTGAGATCTATCAATTATTTCAAGTAATGCATTTATAAATCAGGCGGCAACAAGCATGGCAAGACCGCGCTCCGCTTTCTTGTCATTTAAACCACTCGCGAACGATCGGTCATCTAATTAGTTCTGCCATTTTATTGGCAAAAGCATTTGAATGCTTAAAGTGTTTCCCTTTTCAATCAGCCATGGGGCATTCTTAACTTATCTGTGAAAAGCAGTTAGACAGACCTTAATCCTGCTTCGAAAAAGAATCGGACTGAAGATCAACATCAGACATAATTACTCAGAAGGAATGGATTCTTCTAATATGAGTGTTAAGAACTGGATATGAATTGCCCCACAGGCTCCGGTTCTGAGCACTTGTCCCCAGCAGGTGCTGCTGTTTGGGGAGATTGTGTGACCTGTGGGATTGTGTGGCCTAGCTAGAAGCAGTGGGCTAGCTGCTGGGGATAGGCCCTGCAGGCTACATCCACTTCAGGTTTCAGCCCATGCTCTCTTCCCAACCTGTCCAGATGGAAAGAGCCTCACCACACTTCCGGCCACACAGGCTGGCCCCTCTCCTCCCCTCAATCCTAGCAACACAGGCTGGCCCACTCTGGCCACCATAATGAACTGATACTTCTTGAGATCATGATCCAGAATGAACCCCCACACACACTTCAGTTGCTTCTGCTTGGTTATCTTGTTGAAGCAACAAGAAAATCATCCAACCAATGAGATTCAGGATAACTTTAGACTAGGTAAATAATCATATTACTTTTCAATCAAAAGTATCGTGAAATAGATGAACTATCCCATTATTAGCAAATTATATTTTAGCAAATTATTTATTAGTAAATAATATTAGCAAATCACTGTGTTGTCTTCACCCCAGGGAGAACCTTCTGCATTTTATACTCCCAACAAGAATCACTTATTTTGAGGTCTCTTCTGTCTTATACCTTTAGTGGTAAACATAGTGACCTATTATTCCAGTGGAGCTCTGATTAGACTCTTATTAGTAAAGTTATGTATGTACACGTCTGACCCTCTAAAGTGGTTCTCAACCTGTGGGTCACAACCCCTTTGTGGGGTTACCTAAATATCAGATATTTACATTACGACTGAAAACAGTAGCAAAATTACAGTTATGAAGTAGCAATAAAAATAATTTTATAGTTGGGGGTCACCACCACATGAGAAACATATCAAAGGGACGCAGGATTAGGAAGGTGAGAGCTGCTGCTTTAAGCATAGCAGCTTCCCAAACACAAGAAGACTGTTTTCACAAAACCCTTTCAATAATCTTGTTAATGAGATCTACTGCCCCTGGAAGCATGCACTTAGCATCGTAAAACTTTAAAGAGAGCCAGGTCCTTTTAGGCCAGTTAGAAATTCCCCTCGTATATAAAATGAAGTGACTGGGTTCTGGAGAAGTGGTTTGTCTAAATTTAGTGACAGATTTGGGACAGTCCAAGTCCCTGACTCCCATCCACAAGCTGGAAAGAACCTCAGTCTCCCCATGAGGACACTTCCAAGTGTGAAGTTAAAAAAGCAAGTTAACGTCTCCCAATCTGAAGGTTATTCTTAAAGGAGAACAAAATAAGATCATCTCCAAGTTTCTTCTGTTTCTAAAATCTGGTGAATGCAATTTCCATAATGCAGAATACCAAATGTCCCCCACATTGGGTGAGGATACAAAACTGCTTCCGCCTTCACTTTAAGAACAAAGATGTGGGGGCAGTACATGAAGGCTAAGAACAAGAGAAGCCAGGGTAGAGGTTCACGAGCTGTGTAGTGAGAACTGTCTCTTTTACCACCTCCAATTCACCCCATCAATCCCAGCAAACCACAGAGGGTGGGATAGAACCTTCAGTGGCTAGCCTGGGCAGTTTCTGCTCTCATCTCTTCAAAACTAGCAGAAGGGCACTAGGGCTAGAAGTGGTTTGAGTGGATGCTCATGTTCTGGAAGCCTGGCACTCAATGGGATGGCGTTAAAACGTGATGGGACCTTAAGAGGAAGGACCTAGCGGGAGGTGATTGAATAGTGGCTACCCTCATGAAGAGATCAATACTCTTCTCATGGAGTGGGTTATTTCTGCCAGAATGTATTAGTTCTTACAAAAGGGGATTATTACGAGGGAACCTGGTCTCTCCCCTCCTCCCTCCTTCCTCTCTTCACCCGTGACTTTTCTCTCACATGCCTCTGCCTTGTGATGTCATCTACCATATTGTGTCACGTTCAGAGTGCCCTTTACCTATGTCTGTGCGTTGGCGTCCTAGTTTGTTTTCTGTTGCTGTGATAGAACTCTGACCAAAAGCAACTCAGAGGAGGAAAGAGCTTATTTGGCTTACACGTCAAATCAACATCACAGTCCATCAAGGAGGGGAGCTAGGGCAAGAGCTCAAGACAGGAACCTGGAGGCAGGAACTGAAGCAAAGATCTTAGAGGAGCACTGCTTACTGGCTTGCACTCCATGACCTACTCAGCTTGCTTTATTGTACAACCTAGAGGCAGCCCCACCCACGGTGGGCTGGGCCCTCCCACATGAACCAACAAATAAGAAAATGTTCCACATGCCCACAGGACAACCTGGTAGAGACAGCTCCTGAACCAAGAGTTCCCACTTCCCACATGACTCTTAGGTTCTGTCAAGTTGATAAAAACTAACAGTACATAGGACATTTGGGCTTTCCTCACCAGAACTGTAAACAAAATAGTTTTTTTCTTTAATCTATAAAGAAGTATCAAGCCAGCAGGGTATGGTGGCTCGTGCAGTTAATCCTAGCACTTGAGAGTCAGAGTTCAAGACCAGCTGGTCTACATAGGAGTGAGTTCCACAGCCAGGGCTACAAACTGAGACACTGTTTTGAAAAACAAAGTATCCAGTCTCAGGCATTTTAGTTACAGTGACATAAAAAAAAAAAAAAAAAAAAAAGACAGAGAGAAGGTAGGAACCTCTAGTTCCCAGCCAGGTTAGGAAATAGCCAACACCAATTAGCTATTGGGGACAGAAGAAGAAGCAGGAAGCTCCCAGGGGGGCAACTCCCTTCTGATGAATCAATGCTTTAACCAAGTGGTCCTGAGCAGAATTAACACTACACCTTTTTACTCCAATCACAAACAATACAACCACTGCTTAAGAACATGGCTTGTCATTTCTTCCTGCATCAGCCAGAGCCAAGATCAGGCAAGGATATTTCTTGCAGCAGTAAACATGGAGTTCCAGGAGCTGGATGTTCAGTGCTGGGATGTGCCTCTCCAATTTGACATGTCAACTGATGACATTTTAGAATGGTTTCTTATTTAAGTCAGAGCTTATTCAAGACAGTCCCATAGCATGTCACTGGCACTTCTTGTATTCTCTTACATTTTGTTATACAGGATAAAAGGCTGGAGGATGGGAGTCCTACGTGGTCCTCAGGGTTCATGAATAACCCTCCCTCCTGCATGGCTGCCTTGAATACTAACAGCAGTTAACACAAAACAGCAGGGTGTGTCTATTTATTAACTGACTTACAACAGCAATCGACAAGTGATAGGGAAGGAATAGCTAATCAGGATTTGAACTTGGATCTTTTGGCTCTTGGGCTCAAGCTCACTCTTCCCCACAGAGGAATACCTGTAACTAACTACGTCTCCTGGGATATTTGATGCAGATGCCCTTCAGTACCCCTTCAGAGGAGTCTACTTTATCCTGTGTCACAGAAGAGTTCCCTCACCAATAAGTGGTGAAGGCAAGATTTGAATCCAGACCTTTCTTATACACGAACTAGAACAGAACCAGTGAGAACTAGAACTGTTCTCACTAGAACAATGTATCTTTACCCCTCAAACACCTTTCTAATTAGGGTAGTTTGGTTGCTCTTTCTAAATTTTCTATGGGTTTAGAAATAAGAAATAAGAAAAGCTTAATGTCAGAGTTAAAATATAAAATAAATAAATATAATAAAAGAAGTAATTTAAATTAGGTACCAGGTGTGTTTTAAGCACTCTACATGTAAGTCCATAAATTCTGACAAGCCCATAAGTGTCCCCTTACTTTGGAAGCATAAGTTCATTTATTATATATAATGCTTGTTTTGTTATTATGTTTTCATTTTGGTACTGGGAACTGAATTCAAGGCCTCACCCACACTAGGGAAACACTCCAACACTGAGCTGTGCCCCCAGGCCCCCTTTCTCTTCATTTTAATACAGAATATTGCTAAACTAACTAAGCTGGCTTCCAACTCTTCATTTTCCTGCCTTAGCTTCTATAGTAGCTGGAATTACAGGTGTGTACCACCCTGTTAAGCAATGAATAATGATTTGCTAAAGTTAAATGAACGGGTTACCTTTTGGTGAGGGTTGTTCGGTTTGGGGGCTCAGAGACAGAGTTGCCTGTGCAAGGCCACAAACTCACTATGTAGCCAAAGTTGACCTTGAACATCTGGTCCTCCTATCTTTTCCTCTCAGGGTGCTAGGGATTACAGCATGCGCCACCACACCCAGTAGGTATTATCTTGTAAGAGAGAATTGGCTGATTTTATCTTGGTGGCAACATCAAACTCAGAGTTAAATGTGTTTGTTAGTACTAAGACATATTTCACACACCCTTCTTGGTCTCATTAAAGCTGGAGCATTAAGATTATTTCAGATAGTCCAAAACTTTCCTAAATATTTGAAGTCTGAGAAAGGATCCACTGCCCTTAGAGCTATGAACCAATCCGATTGAATTTTTACTTAAAAACTGTCAAAACTCCTGATCATGAAAACCGTCATATCTTTTGTGAGAAATCTTCTTTAAAGTATTTTCATTAAAATATAGGGTTGAAAAGGAAGTAGGGCTGGGGAGTAAAAACAGCAAAGCAGCTTGCACCGGAGCAGCTCTGACTGAAGACAGAGTCCATCCCATTGCTCCTGGAATATGGTCACTGGCTGCTGAGGGCATTCAGTCATTTTAATGAACAGAGTCTGTGTCTCCAAGTTTAATGACCAAGAGCAGAACAGGAGACGGATCAAGCTCCGGGATTACCTCAATCGTTAAATTTGAGAAGGACAGCAAAGCAGACAAAGAAAGGGCAAGGCAAACTAACTATGCCAGACACACACACACACACAAACACACACACACACCCAGAAGTCCCCTCGAGGACCTTTATGTGGTTTAAGTTTTCTGGAGAATATAGAAACTTTGGGGACTGAAACCTACACATAAAGGCTGGGGTTGGGGGCTTTGGGAAGCTACCACCTAGTGAGGCCAAAGAGAGGCATGTTTAAAACCTCAGCCTCTCAAGCATCTAGCTGCCTTTATTGCCCCTTATTCTACTAAAAGCTGTTTGGGAGAGGGGGAACAGATAGCCCTCTTCTAGAGGCATAGCTTAGAAATAATGGGGCACAACATAACAGCCACCAGCATGGGCTGTGTACCAATCCTGTCATCATGGCCATGACCTTCTTGGTCCAGGCTGCCTTCTGGAGAAGTGGGATCAGAGACTAACAAGGCTGAATAGTGAAGGAAAAGGGGATAGCTCTTGTTCCTCCAGCCACCCATTTCCTTAGATACTGTGACAAAGTAGGTCTTATAAGTTAGAAGATAAACACTGACATTACTGTCACCCAAATAGATGTCTTCATGATGATCAGAGAACCTTTGAGCTCTCTGTAAGGACAGACCCAGGTAGATTGTGGCAGGGAGGTCTGCTGCAAAGCTTTCTTCTGGTATTAATAAGCCACTAATGCTTTCTCCTTCCTTTTTCTCATGGTTTGTAAATGGCTGAACAAGTCCACAAAAGGTATCCCTTTTAATGATCCCCTGATAATTTTATGTTGTCCATTGAACCACACTTGGTCCCTTTTATTATCTCTTTGTCATCAATTAATAGTGTCAGGACACTCCATTACATTCTGGATTTTACCGGTTACCCTCTATCTCACTGCTGCACCAATCATCCAGAGGCTGATGGTACACCAATAGTTATTTACAGATAAACTTAGAGAGTTGGTCCCTACAACATGGTAAAACAAACTCATAAAAACATGCACACTGGCCCAACATCCCATTTCTAAAAATTGTAAAGCACCTGGTTGCACTCCTTTTCATACACCTCCCCAATTCCTTATGACAGTCTTCAGGGTTCCCGGGAAGGAACTGATTTTGCGCAAGAGAAGCCCTTGGAATACTAAAAAAAAAAGATAAAAGAACTTGCCTGCTTCAAGAGAGCTCTAAGCCAAGTGCAGTATAGAACAGTCATCCCACCTTTTGGTACAGCTACCCCTACCTTCTCCCATCCGATCCCTCCCACCCTGAGCAAGATCCACAAACAACAAAGCCCAAGTGCGGCCATTCTGGAACTCAGAGAAATGCCACCTAACGTCTGGCGGTTTTACAAAGAGATCTTTTATCAGTGTAGGTGCAATCCAAAAAGTTTAGGAGCTTAGACTTGTAGAGATAGCTGAGTTTCTTGAATGTGACCCATTTAAATCAGGTCATTCAAAAACTCCCCCTCGATATCTGAGTCTACTAATAAAAAACTCTTCCAGTCACCAGAGAGGAAGAATGAGAGATCTATGAGGTGAATGCCTGTCCATCAACACCAGGGCACTGAAGATTAAACTGTTGAGAGGAACAATCATCAGTTTCAATTTCTTTTCCTTTTAAAGCAATTTCCGGAGAACAAGCCATTTTAAATAAAATCACAACCGGGACCGCCACACCTAGGTGGATTTCAAACAAAAGGACACAGCTTTTAGAAAAGAAGACAACAGCAACCTGTGAAGTTGGAGGGAGACACTCACGTAGCGATCCGGAAGCTGCTAGACAACAATTAAGCCGGGTTTCAAAATGACCAGGACAGGATGTGCCCATAGAAAGAAATGTTGCGCGCACCACCGAGAAGCTGCCGAAGTTACTACTGCAAAGTACCCTGAACTTTCAAAGGATGGCCTAGGGTCATTCAGAGCCCCCTCCTTCCAGGCTAGGTACCTTAAAAGCACTTTCGCCCGGATGGTATTTGGCGGGAGGCAGGAGATGCGAGGAAGAGGAGCAGGGGAGAGAAGCCTGCCTAAGCACCCTGGGACAGCACGGAGGTTTCGGTTCCCTCCGAGCAAGGGACAACAAGGTGGCTCTGAAATCCTCCCTCTTCTCCCTCCCCCACTGACGCACCTCTAGAGACTCGGCAGCAACGCCCTTGGGTGGCGGGACCGCGCCTTCTCCGCTGGAAGGGATCGCAGGGGTGTGCTGGGGATGTAGGGCTCCGCGATGCCCTGGAGAAACACAAAGTGGAACCTACCAGTGAGGCGGCGAGCTCAGCGCTCGGTGCTGGGCTGGGGCGCTCAGGTGCTCCTCGGCACCCAGAAGATGGCCTGGGCGGGCAGGGCGTTCATGATCTTCAGCTGGCTGCGCTCTTGCCGCCCCACGCAGCTGGGGTGGGGACCGCGCCGCAGTCTCGCCGCGCCGCTTCTCCTCCGGGTTGAAGACACCTCGGGTCCCGCGGCGGCTTGCAGCAACAGGCACTGCTGTGTGGTCGGCGGAGGCGACAGCAGCTGAGGAGCAGGAGGAGGAGGAGGAGGAGGCGTCTGGGCGCCGCTTGCGTTTCCTCCTCCCTCTCCGAGCGAGCGCGGGGGGAGGCGGGGGCGGGGGGGGCAGCAGCCGGGATCTTCCTAGCGGGTCCCCCGGGAGCCAAGACCCGATCACGATGCCCTGCCTTCCCCTCCGCGCCGCGCGACTCTAACCCGGCGGCTTGGCCCAGACTGGCGAGTCACAGGCGAGCAACAGCTGCTGCAGTGCGGGTCCTCCGCGGCCTCCCTCCCCTGGTTCCCCAGCGATCCTCCTCAGCCCGCCCAGGGGCCACCGGGCGCCACCCCACGAGGGCTCGGGGAAGGTGCACGGATCGCCGCCCTATCCAGCCTCAGCGCGAAGTCCTGGCTTGGAGTATTCCCCGCGTGCTTGGGACGCGGGCCCGCGCGTGATTACGGCCCTCGCGGCGGGATGTTCTTGAAGGCCTATTTATAGCAGGTGGCTCTGCCCCGGGCTGCTTTGGCCAGGGAGGCTCTCAGCAGGTGGCACTGGAGCCCGCGTTCCTGCAGAAACCGGGCTCCTCCGCTTGCACTCGCACATACTGGGTGATCACTGCGCGGCACACCCGCAGGCCACCCAGCCACCAGCCCTCCCCTGCATCACCCTTCTTCCTGCACTGGGGTCGAGTGGCGACAGGGAGGAAGCCAGGCAGCGAAGCAGGGTGGGACGCTGGCCCTCCAGGCAGGAAAATCGGAGACTCAGGAAAACACCCGGACTCAAGTGCCCTCCACGGATTAAACACCTCTAACCCCATCTCTGACCAGGTGCAGGAGTGACGCAGAGCCTGGACCGCGCGCTTTTTCCCTCCCTGTGCGCAGCGTACACACGCACGCACGCGCGCCTGTGTACTCGCCGGAGAACTAACGAAAGCTCTCAAATCACCATCCCTTCAGGTTAGAGAGGCAGTTTCACGCGGAAGAGCAGAAGGGATCTGAGAAAAGTGAGCAGCGCAAGCGGGGTGGGGTGGGGGAGCTGCTGAGTTGGATTCTATCTAGAACATTCTGTAGCTGCCTTGTGGGGTTAGCTCATTCTATGCAATAGCAGCATAGTTTGTCTTCCTAGTTTCAGATCTTTAAAGAAGAGTTAAGGAATAGATACGGTCACGAATAGTCTAACAGATAGAAAGTTGACTGGTTTGTGGAAATTGTTCTGTAGAATGGGATCAGGTTAAACTATATCGTCTTTGGGATCATACCATCGCTTTTATATTGTCCTTCCTTCTCTGTGACTTACAGACCATGGCTACCTCCAGAAGGCCACCCCACCAAGACAGGTAACTGGTCAGTCATTTCAGGAGCATCACAGCCACCTTTCATACGTGTCTGAGAGAGGATCTTTGCATCTATTGCTTAACCAATCATCCTCCTGGCAGTCTCCTCCATAGGAGAAGGGACAGAGGGTTTACTGGACCAGATTTACAGAGCAGGGCCAGAGCCACATCATCCTACCACTTTCTTCTCTTCTTGTCCTCCCCCCTTCACCTCCTCCCTCCAGAAATTCCGGTCCTTGAGTGCAGAAGGGGTAGCAGCCAGGTAGAGACCAGGTGGTAAAGGAAGGCAGTGGTTCGGTGAAGGAGTAGAGGAGTCCAGGCCCCCATCTTGATGTTGGGAGGAGGGGAAACAGTTTGTTACCCTATAAACTCCCACAAATGCCTGCTCAGAGGTGTATAACTTAGCGGCAAGCAACCACCCTAACCATGATCTGGGTTAGGGAAGGGTGGTGGCCTTGTGACAAGCAGCTATTTCTGCATCATCTTTCTAGTTCCCAGGGACATTTAGTGTGCAGAAATGAGAATGAGACATTTTATAGGCCTTTATAAAGCAGAATCTGGAAGCAGAATCCAGATATAACACAACACACAATAAAGAATTCTGGGAAAACAAAACAAAACCTTAACTGACTTTCTAGAAGTCAGGAGACAGCCTGCATACTTAGCCCTTCGGTTTCTAGCAGCTCTGGAAGAAATGATAAAGACTCTAGAACAGCAGTTCTCAACATGTGGGTCACGATCCCTTTGGCAGTCAAATGATCCTTTCACAGGGGTCACCTGCATATATCATCTGCATATAAGATATTTACACTTCATATATATCATATATATCATCTGCATGTAAGATATTTATATTTCGATTCATAACAGCATCAAAATTAAATTGTGAAATAGCAATGAAAATAATTTTATGATTGCGGGTCACCACAACACGAGGAACTGCATTAAAGGGTCGAAGCATTAGGAAGGTTGAGAAGCACTGCTTTAGAGCAAGGCTGATAGGTGGGGTTTGCAGACTGTCAAACAGGAAGGGATTTCATAGTTGCACTGGATGTGAGCATGCCAGGCAAGCACTAGGCACCCATCTTCGAGTGTTCTTGCTATAGGAAGTGGCTCCTCCTTGAGAGGCATAGGCACAAGGCTCCCAGCAGAGTCCCTAACCCCATCTCTAAGGGATTGGGCCTGAGGGGTGGCAGCAGAGAGATCCCTCTGGGCCATGAGATGACACTGGGCTGGTTAACTTTATACCATCAATAACAGAGCAAAGTAGGGAGAGTTAACACCTTCTATGCTTCTGTCTCTCCCACTTTTCCTAGTTTACTAGGAGACCTCAGAGAGTCAGGAGGGATGTGGAGATCTTTCCCATGGGGGTTCTTGAATGGCATTAGTGATTGTCCTAGTAGCTTGATAGATAAACTCTTCTAGAATGTACCAACCATGGATGCTGTTTGGTAGTCTTTGGACAATCTCTGCACTTGCCTCCCTGCCCCCAGCGCATCCTATAATCCTCGAGTACAGCAATCTTTTAGGGCTCCCTAGAGAGTCATTCCTATGCTCCAAATTTAGTCATTTGCAGTATAATTAATTATTTATTGCCAAATGCTAACAATAATAATCCCAGCTCTAACATAGCTACAAGTTCCAGAAAACAAAACCAGTCATTCCAGTAGGAAGCCCAGAGACAAAGAAAACAGAGGCCAGTTGCTTTTAAAATGTTAAAAGAGACCACAGGTAAGTCTAGTTTTCTAAGTCTCTGGTTACTGTAGAAAAGAAATCTTTAAATGACCGGTGCTAGGGATGTAGCTCATTTAGAAGAGTGCCAGCCGTGGCTGCCCGAAGATCTGGGTTTGACATCCACATAAACCAAGTGTGGTTGTGCATGCCTGTTGTCCAGCTAGCACTTCAGTAGTAGTGGCAGGAAGATCATGAGTTTGAGGGAAGCCTGGGCTGTATGAGACTGTTTCGAAAACAGTAGTATCTACAACAAAATAGCGATTGGAGGATTTTTCTTTTTGAGACAGGGTTTCACTATGAAGTCTAAACTGGTCTCAAACTTGAAGTCCTCTTGCCTCAGCCTCTGGAGTGCTGGGATTATAGATGTGCATTATACCTGGCTATTTATCATCTAGGTATTTAAATGTTCACATTCCTGAGGAGACCAAACCCTAATTGTTGCCATGATGTATTTTTACTTAGTTTCAAAACATGCATATTAAGAAAGGTAAGACTTCTTAATCCGTGGGCCCGTTCCAAAATTGATACCAGTAAAGACTAAAGCTAAGATGTCAATGGATAGAACCTTAGGATGGCAAAGTAGCTCACCAGGTCTTCTGGCACTCACTGCCTGTGGGCGGCTTTCTGGAGACCTAGGTGCACATACTCCTGAGCAAGTTCATAGTCCTCGGAGAAGCATTCAAGACTGGAAGGAAACAACCTCCCAGCAGCTGCCTGACCTGTCACCCTGTCAATCCCAGCTTCTGAGACATTTCTGCAGCAGAAGCCAGGTCACGTCCAAGGGCCTTCCTTCATTAGCTACAAGAGCAATTTTGCATGACAGGATAACAGATTAAAGTCAAGAGCAGAGCCACTCACATTGACTCGCCTCTGTACGAGGTCCTTGAATTTACTTTCTGGAAGGCCTGGGAATAACAAAATATATTGTTGTAAAAAAGCTAAAGTGAGCAGTTGACCAAGGCGGATTTGGAATTCCAGCAGCTTGAATAAACCGAAGTCTGACTGCGTGAAGAACCAGTGCTTGCTGCGGATGGCGTAACATAAATCTATGCGGAGCGAGAAGCAGAATGTACACCCTAGCCCGAGCAGGCTTTCTGTGAAGTGTCTGATCTCCTTTTATGGTCACGGCAGATAAAACTCTTAGCACTGGCTCCACTTCCCTTTTCAGCAATCTGTCCTGCCTGTCATGGCTCTACACAAGCTCCACGCAGCTCTCTGATGAGATCCGGCCTTTACATGGGTTTCCCGCTTCCCATCTGAGCGGGTTGTATGTGTGGGCATGGAACACACGACAGAACACACCATGGGTAGTGCCCACCTTCATTTTGAAGTCTGAACCGTTTTACACGTTCTCAGAGCTAATCAAGTGATTTCATCCAAAGTGGGTAAGCTGAGTAAGCTTCCCACCCTGCAGGATCCCCTTCGTCTGACCCTGTGTGTCATCTGCTCCGTCCTGCGAAATCTCAGCTGATTAGCAGCTCCCTGATTCTTTCTTCACCATCTGGAGCCTATTCCCAATGTATGGGTTAAGGTGTCTGTTAAGGTACCAGTTGGGCCATTTGAACTTGCCCATGGTTCCTCAGACTTCCCAGAGTAGAAGCCAAATCATAATTTAATAATTCTGTTATAATTATTAACAATTAGTATATAATAAATAACTAAAAATATTAATGCTGTTATAATTCTTATATAATGATGATGTCTCTTCCCTTTCCAGGCCCTACTACCTCTGTCCTGCTCCCAAGCCTTACCAGCTCTGCTCCTGAAATGCTGACCTTGTTACTCAAAGTTACAGATGCACTCCTGCACCAGGGCCTTTCCCCTCTGCCTAGGGTGTCTCATTGTCTCTCATTGTCCACCCTCAGATGTCTCTATTGTCCTTTGCTTACTCCATTTCTTCAGGACTTCACATCTTACCCGCATGAGAAGGCCTTTTCGATCAATTTTTTTGCACATGCCCATGAACACCACCCCCTCCACACACACATCTTTCCACTTTTATTGCTCCTCATTTCTCCATACACCTGCCCACTCCTATGTTATATTGATGACATGTATATCTCATCTCCCATCTATCCTTCCCCAGAGCCAGAGTTGTTTGTTTCAGTTACTGCTCTGTTTTCAATGCATAGGCTAGATGCCAGTACATATTGGACATTGAGTAGCTATGGGCTGAGCAAAAGAATGAATAAAAATAATTTATGATGGGGCTAGAGAGGAGGCACAGCAGTTACTAGCACACTGTGCTCTTCCAGAGGACCAGAGCTGGATTCACAATCATCTCTAACTCCAACTCCAGCAGACCCAGGCACCGGACACGTACACAGAGACATCCAGAAATATACATAATTTAAAATAATAAAAGTAATAATTAAAAATATGAAACATGGTTTTCATGAGCTTGCTGACTCTAGGACCTTGCACCTCATCAAGATTCCCAGCTGTGCTGAGAGAGGTTCGTCTGCCCCAGTAACCTGAATGTTTAACTATCAACACAGGATCTGTTTTCCAAAGATACTGAAAAGTCACTGAGCTCTTACCTGGAAGCAAGGTTTGTTGAAGGCTTGTTTCACAAAAATATGATTCCACAGACCCACATAAGAAATATACAGTCCTGTTGGCGCTCTATGTTAGAAACAAACAATAAATAATCTTAGTTGTCTCACAAAAGAAGACACAAAGCAAAAGTTGCTCAGCAAGGCAACTCTTCTGTAAGAAGAAAATGACAGAACACAGACAAGGCCAGGGGCACACAGGGGCCAAATGGCTCCCTGTCTTGTACCCCTACTGCGGTGGTAACCACCTCAGCCCATTAGTAGGAAGTTGACTTCACAATCTGACACAACTGGCCAATCAGAGCAAAGAGGGAGGGGAAAGTTCAAGAAATATGAATCCCTGCAGGGCTAACTACTTTTGATAGAAAAAAATAAAAATTCTCATACCTATATTCCTTTAATTAATCCAGGTATCTACTTTTCTTTTGTTGAAAACTATTCTAGATCAGGAGTTCATGGTTTATACAAATTCCCCTGTCCACATTGGGATGTTACTGTTGTTCTTTAATACTTTGCACAATGTTTTATAAGAAGAATTCAGAGAAGTTTCTCTTAGTGCCTTTCTGGAAAATTCTTTCCCTGAGCAACTGGCGAATCTCCATGTTTACTCAGCCAGGAGGACTGGAAACAGATTTGGGGCTCAATGCTTGGTGGGAGTCCAGGTTGTCTGAGTTAGGGTTTCTATTGCTGAGATGAAGCACCATGACCAGAAAGCAAGTTGGGAAGGAAAGGATTTATCTGGCTTATGCTTCTACACCATTGTTCATCATTGAAGGAATTCAGGACAGGAACTCAAGCAGAGCAGGAACATGGAGGCAGGAGCTGATGCAGAGGCCTTGGAGGAGTGCTGCTTACTGGATTGTTTTCCTTGGCTTGCTCAACCTTCTTTGTTATGGAACCCAGGACCACCAGCCCAGTAGTGACACCATCCACAATGGGCTTGGCCCTTTCCAATCAATCACTAATTAAGAAGATGCCCTACAGATGGATCTTATGGAGGCATTTTTCTCAATTGAGGTTCCCTCCTTTCAGATGACTCTAGCTTGTGTCAAGTTGACACAGAAGTAGCCAGGACACAGCTACTGAGGTCACGATTCAAAGCTGCCCTTCCTAAGCTATGGTCAGCTCATGTCAGTTCCCATCCATCCAAGACAAATTACATAAACAGCGATGACTTCCACGAGACAGAATTAGAATGCTCTGTATTTTGAGCTAGTAGTCGTCCTACTTTATCGATATTAACAATGTACTTATTTTATAAACTTTTGGTGGCAGTCGATGGTGAAATTTTGGTTTTGATATATTTTATTTTCCATTACCTTTACTTGGTTTTAAAAAAGAAAACAACTCGGTGGTACTCCTTTATTAATTCCATCTGTTGAAGAAATTTTATTGGCTCAGAAAATCCCCAGAAGACTGTTCTCTACATCAACGAATAGGTTTTTCTTCAGTCTGATTTCTTGTTCTTATGTGTGTCTTTGTGAGTTCATGTGAGTGTGCATGTGCATGTGTGCAGATATGCATTTCTTGTTGTCTTGAACATTTAACGCACGTCTTTGGTCACTTTTGAGAGGTGGCTGACAGAGATGAGAGAATGAATGAATAAGCTGTAAATGCACAGACAGGACGCATAGGACATCCGCTCATGTCACATGGCCTTCCGCTCCTCACAGGGTCAAAGGCTCTCCTTGACAGTACTTTGCATGCTGTCCACCCTGCACACAGTGCTTTGTAAGTTATTCCTCTCATCTTCTTCAGTCCTTCCAGTAGACTTCAGAGGTGTGGAGGAGGGCCCTTGTCCTATAAGCTTAGAGAATTTAAGGTGGTTGTCTAAGACCTTATAGGGAAGAAGTTGCAATTTTAACATTGCTACAAGGCTAATTTTGCTTTTGAGCCTAATTCTTTTCCTCTAACCCTACCACTGCCTTCTAAATTTCTGGGTTTTGAGTGTGGTGTTTAACAGAGTTGCTGTGTTTTGCTAGTAAGAAATATGAAGGGTCTGGTTGTTGCATTGGCTTTCATAACAGTATTCCATATTTCCAGTAGTCCTGGTACATCTGGGCTCTGGCTGGGCCTTGCTGTTAACATCCATAGCACCAGGGTTCCTTGACTAGCACATGGTGAAGAGATGCACCATGCATAGTCTCCTTTAGATCACTTTTTCTATTGCATAATAATTCTTATTGTGCAACAGCCTTATGGTGGGAGCTTGTTTCATGATTCAGTAATTTCCTTTAGCTTTAAGATGAGCTGCAGACACCCAGCCCTCTTCTCATTTATCTGTTGCTATATATACTCTGTAGGACGAAGTTCCGTGTTCAGGGAACGTGGGTCAGCTTAGAAAAAAAGTGAAGAAGGAGCTAGCACTTACAGACATTCCCAAACCCACATAGCAGCTCCATCAGGGTCTCAGGAGGCCTTCTCAGCCACTAGAGACTGGCTGATGATCAGTGTCCTCATCCCTGGTGCTTGTCGCTGAAGTGGTGCCGAGTGAAGAGACAGTGTCTATCTCTAGCACCTGAAACTTTTTCCTAAAGGCCCAATCTAAATATTTCAGGTTTCACAGGCTGGTCAGTCTCTCTTAATTCTGTCACAAGGTGACAGCAGCTATTAGCAGTATGAAACATTGAAGATGGCTGTGTTGTGGTGGGCATACATGTGGAAATCTGAAGTTCAGAAAATGTGTAGTGCATGAAGTATTAGCCTTTAACATGTATGTATGTATGTATGTATGTATGTATTTATTTATTTATTTATTTATTCATGGGCAGGTTCTCACTATGTAGCCCGGGCTAGCCTATCATTGTAGACCAGGCTGGCCTCAAATTCACAGCAATTCCCCTGCCTCTGCCTCCAGAGTACTGGGATTAAAGGTGTGCACCATCACATATGGCCTGATTTTTGTTGCCTACTATTTATTTAATACTGTTTGGTTTGGTTTGGTTTGGTTTTGTTTTTGAGACTGTCTCAATCTGTAGTCCAGGCTAGCCCTGAATTCATGATCTTCCTACCTCAGCCTCCCAAATGCTGACATTAAAAGAGTATGCCGCCTCACCTTGTTTGTTACGTGTGTGCATTGTTCCCACATTAACAATGGTGGGAAAGACTCTAAGCTGTAACAAGTGCTGCTACACATAACTTTAAAATGTCTCACTTTTCATTGCAATTCACTGAATCCTTGGATTCTACGTACAGATCTGTTGAAAAGCTTCTGATGTTAGGACCTCCTGAAGAGTCGGCAAGAAGACTTCACAAATCGGCACTGAATTCTTCCTTAATGCTTCAAGGTGACAAGTGGCCAAAGCCCTATTGCCATCATAGTAGTTCTAGGCAGGAAAAGTGACACCTGCCCCACTGACCCGGATCCGGGGGTCCATGAACTTTATTTCATAGGATGGTGACAGAAATCACAGTGATGACCTTCTGATACTTGCGGGTGGGGTGACAGTGCCTAAGTACTCAGTAGGATCAGACATGTAGCAGAGCCTGTGTAGACATTTGCATTCAGTGCCCAGATCTCTTTGCTGTCTTCCTTCTCAGAATACTTGTAGCTTTCTCTGGTTTTCTCTTCTATATCCCTACAGGGAGAACAGCATGTCAACCTAAGAGTCCATTAAATAGCTTTGATCTTTTGGGAAATTAAGACAAGAATTCAGGAGTTGTGCCATGTCAGAACATCCTTTCCTTTCTTAATGGTTGGTTAATGGTTCTGTAAGCCAGGGCAGGAGGACTTAGCTAACAGCAGCATATTTTTACAGTTAAGTCTTTCAGATGTCTTTGGAATCCATGTCTCTACGCAGGAGACATAGCCAGGGGTGGACAGTCACACAAAGAATCACTATGTTCAGGTATGAGGACTCAGAACCCAAGTGGACGTTAGTGCAGAGCAAAACAGAACAAAATGTTTGTGACTTACAGCAGTTGAATCCCAAAGAAAGAAAGAAAACAGGCACTGGCTGCTTAAAATGGTGGGAAGTAAGCAGAGTAGATGGCCACAGCTGAAGCTCGATGCCCGTGGGAGCCCGTGGGAGCCCGTGGGAGCCCGTGGGAGCCCGTGGGAGCCCGTGGGAGCCCGTGGGAGCCCGTGGGAGCCCGAGGGCAGGAGGTGAGGTCGATTTAGAGACACATTATAACGGGAGGTGTGGGCTTCCAGGGATAGAGGTGTAAGGAACAAGCCAGCAGCACACCTGGCTGTCCCAGATCAAAGAAGATTATGGTCTGGCTGAGACTCTGGGCTGGAGGTGGAAGTAGGGGAAACGGGTGATCTGGGGAGAGTTCACAGGAGAACATAGCAAGATGTCAGTGCCGGCATCCAAAGTTTACAAACTGGTGCAGGTGGAAAGACAGAAAACTAACAGGAACATGGAAAGAAAATGGAGCCCTTCCTCAGCGGGGAGCCAGTCATCCCATCACAGCTAGCAATGCCTGGGATGACTGCTGACGCACAGAGAGACGGGATTTATTTTAGGAATGTTAAAATAACGACACCCAGGCTGACACTCTGCTGTAATGGATAGGACTTCACTCCTCTCCTGGATATTTTCTGGGAATCTCACAAACGAGACATGAACCTTGGCTTACAGTGAAAATATCCCGATCTCCTGCATCCTGGTGATCCCAGTTCCCAACTGCAGCCAAGTTCACACAGCTCAGGAACTACCCTGTGTTCTCTCATTTCAATTCCTCAGCAACTCCCCGAAGATAATAAATTTAAACATCACCCAAAATCCTGCATGTGGCAGTTGTGAAGACAGTGAGGCATAAAACTCCCTTGAGAAGCTGACACCCACAGCTTGTGTGTGTCTTATCTTTCCCTAACCCCTCTTTATTTTAATTAATCTTTGTGCTTAAGATCTATGTTTAAATACCCATTAATAAGCTCCAATTCTGCTTCATACTGGGTCATCCCAAAATTATTTTCTACAGCAAAACCAAGAATCCAGCTTTAACCAGATTGAGGCTTCTAACAGAGTGGCTAAGTAGCGAGAGGCTGGTCTAATCCCTGCGGCCACTGGCAATACAAATTCCTCACACAGGAGGCTTGGCTACTTCTTTTTCTTTTTTCACTTTTATTGAAAATAGCTTTTGCCCTTACATAGTATATCATGTCTATGGCTCCCCCTCCCTCTGCTCCTCTTAGTTCCTTTCCACCTCTCCTCCCATCTGGATCTACCCCCGTTCTGTCTCTCATAAGCAAACAAACAGGCTTCTAAGTGATTATAATAAAATAAAATATAATAAGATAACACAAAAAATAATACATCAAAATAGGACAAAGCAAACAGAAGGAAAAGAGCCCAAGAAAAGGCACAAGAAACAGACATAGGTGCAGAGACCCATTGTTTCCCTCACTCAGGAATACTATAAAAACACTAAACTGGAAGACATAGTATATACGCAAAGGACCTATAGGGTAAAAAGAGAAAAAAATATAAATTAAATACAAATAAATAAAAGATAAAAGTTTAAAAACAACAAAAACATGGTGTTGAGACAAAGAACCGCCAATGACGCTGTTGAATTCACTTTCTGTTGCCCATTTACTACTAGACACACAGCCTACCCTCAAGTTTGTTTCCCCAGTGAGACTCACTTGGAGAAAACTTAATTTTCACTTACAAGTACTTATCAGTTGGAGATAGCTTCTGGGTTAGGGATGGAGGCATGTGTTCACTTCTCCTTTTGACTCTACGACCCCATCTGGTGCCGATCTGTGCATGCCCTGTACATGCTGCCCCAGTCTCTGTGAGGTCATATTTGTATCTAACCTCTTGATTTAGAGGGACATGTTTTCTTGGTGTCCTTCATTCCTTCTGGCTCTTACACTCTTTCTGCCTCCTCTTCTGCAGGGTTCCCTGAGCCCCAAGGGGAGGGATTTGATGGAGACATCCCACTTACATCTGAGTATTTCAAGGTTTCTCATTCACTCCAGAATGTCTAGCTGTGGGTCTCTGTATTTGTTCCTATCTGCTACAGGACGAAGTTTCTCTGATGATGGCTAAGCAAGGCACTCATCTAAGGATATAGGAGACTGTTGTCAGGAGTCATTTTATTGCTATAGTTTTCCTTTTATGAACTCTTATTTATTAATTGCTGATATTTGTGCCTGTGCTAACGGAGTTCTGTTCAGAAAGTTTTTTCCTGTACCCATGAGCTTAAGACTATTCCCCACTTTCTCTCCTGTAAGGTTTAGTGTATCTGATTTTCTGTTGAGGTCTTTGATCCATCTGGAGTTGAGTTTTATGCAGGGCTATAAGTATGGATCTATTTGGATTATTTTACACATAGCTTGGGTACTTAAGTTTGAGACCACCATAGGCTACATGAGACCCTGTTGCAAAAACTCATTTCACCCAATTAACGAAATATTATTTACATTTGGACCATGAGCCTTATGACAATTTACTTTGAGGTGTTTGGGGGGGGGTAAGTTGAGTCAGCAATTTAATTTCAATTTCCTTTTATTTGACTAGGATTGGGTTTGGGGTTTTTATGATTCTTGTCCTACAAACCTGCCAAGCTTCTTGTATAAAATTTCTCCTATTAAATTTTTTTTAAAAAAATGACGTATTTATTTTTATTTGAGGGTGCCAATTCCCATGGAACTGAAGTTACAGACAGTTGTGAACTGCCATGTGGGTGTTTGGAATCGAACCCTGGTCCTCTGGAAGAGCTGCTGAGCCATCTATCCAGCTCCTAAATTTCTTCTATTAATATGTTCTTATAGTTTTATATTTACATGAGCTCTTTTTGTTAGTCTTCTGTTTGCTTATTTGTGCACTGGTTTACCCATCATCCTTTCTATATAGCTTTAATAAATCTTGATATTGAAAAAATGCAAGTCGTGTTTGTGAGAGTCTGAGATTTTTGTCTACTTACAAGCTAACAAGTTAGCTTACTAACTATTTCTTGATGAAGACAAGAGGCCAAGGGGTCATAAGCAAAGGACTTTATTGCTCACAGCTACTTTTAAAAGAAAGAAAAAAAAACTGTGAAAAAAAGTAATCAGAAGGAAGGAAGAATCTATAAAGGAATAAGCAGCTCATTTTTGGTCAGAAACAAGAAATCCCGAATACAATTTAATAGTGACATCAAAGAGTCAGAGAACATAAAAACAACTCAGCATGAGATTTCCTAGCAGTAGGACTGGTGACTGCAGGTGACTGAAGACATTTCAGAGCAAGACGAAAACAAGCTTTAAGGAACATACTTCAGCAAGTGTGCAGCGATGAACCCGGGCAGTAACTAGACTGATGGGCTGCACAACTATTCACTTACAAAAAATCATGATTTTGAGGGGCTTTAAAATGAAGTAGATTATCATGTAGGCATACTCAGAGACAGGTGAAGATATAGGACAAGGTTACTGACTGTACTGCCACTGTTTGAAAAAGCCCAAATGAGAAATAACGCAGCACTTATCAGTACGAGAATTCATTTGAGCTATGGTACAAAATAAACTTATTTCTGTAGAGGCAGATTTTTCTCCACTAACAACTGCAGAAACTTCACGCTTTGTAGCAACAAACATGGATTGTTCAATAAGGGAAGAAGCCACTGAATAAGTAGGAACATGAAACATGATTTCACAATTGCATAGTAAAACAGGCACAGGGGAGAACAACGGAGACTTTTACCATCTGTACCAAAGAAAAAAAAAATCAAGACAAAAGAATCCATCACATTATTCTTGTTTATCCTTAAAGCTCTGGAAGACGGCTGCATTAATGTATGGGCTGTGGATAAGGGTAAAGATGTTTCTTTGTATGCCTTCTGTATCCTTTGAGTTGTATATCATTTGAATATATTGCAGAAGATAAAGTTTAAAACAAAGCATGCGTTGTTTAGGTGGAGGCTAGAGATGCTAACTTTCAACTGATTATTCAAGAATAGATATGAAGATTTAAAGAGGTTTGGGGCTGATCACCCAATTAGTAGAGGGTTTGCCTTGTAAACATAAAGACCTAAATTTGATTCTCTAAAACCCACATGAAAAAAAAATAGCTGGATATGGTGGCTTGTGCTTGTAACTCTAGCAGAGGCTGTATAGGCGGAAACATAGAAATCCCTGAGGCTTACTGTCTAGTCAGCCTAGCCTACCTGACAAGCTCCAGTCCAAGAAGAAACTCTAGTCTCAGTGGGTGCTTGTGGTGCATGCACTTTCATCCAGCACTCAAGAGGCAGAGGCAGGTGAATCTCTGTGAGTTCCAGTCCAGCCTGGTCTACAGAGTGAGTTCCAGGACAGCCAAGGCTACACAGAGAAACACTGTCTCAAAAAAACAGAGCGAGAGAGAGAAAGAGAGAGGGAGAGAGAGAGAGAGATTTTTGTCTCAAAAACAACTTGAATGATACCTGAAGATTGGCAGCAGAGATTGGCCTCTAGCCTCTAAACATGTGCTCACACATATGCATACATAATCATGCACAAACACACACACAGACAAAAGACAAAAGATTTAACATGCAACTATTAAGAATTTAACTTCCATGTGCAATTAAAATAGTTCAGAAAACTAAGATGCGTAAAAAAGTTCCCTTGAGTGTCTATCTATATGCTTTATACATGATATACATACATGTATATCATGTATATATATGTGTGTATATATGTACATATATGTATATATATGTATCATACACACACACACTTCTAATTATATATGTAATTGTGGCTTGAATGTAATATGTCTCCTGCAGGTTCATGTACTTGAATACCTGATTCCAAGTTGGTGGCCCTGTTTTGTGGACCTTTGGGGCATATGGCCTGAGGGGCTTTGCTAGAATTAGGCCTTGAGATAGCCCAGCCCTGATTCTGGCTCAGCTCTCTCTGTTTGCTCATCTGCCAGCATATGAACAAGCTCCTGCACCAAGCATCATGGTGGCGAGGACTTGGCAGCTGGAGCAACACATGCTTGGCCTGATCTGCACAGTGAGTTCCAGGCCAGCCAGGCTATGTAATAAGACCTTGTCTCAAACTGCCTCCCAACCAATCACATAATTTTAAAGTCTTCAATGGGATAATTTGACATATGTAAATATTACGAAGTGAGCACCACAATCAAGCTAGTTTTCTATCAAGTTACCTGGTCACTATTTTTGCAAATGAAGTGGTCGAAGTCTATTCTTTTAGGAACATTTCATTTTATTAAAACAGTGTTGTTAATCGTAGACACCATGAAATCACCCTTGAACATCTCCGCAATCCCCTCACTCCCTACCCTACTATACAAGTTTGATACTTTTCACATGGATGATGTCGTGTGTGTGTGTGTGTGTGTGTGTGTGTGTGTGATCAGTGTCTGGTTAGTTTCACTTAGCATAATGGCCATTCTAGGTTGATCTGTGCTGTCACAAATGGTATGTTTCATAGGCTTTACAGATACGCATACTTTCTTCGTCCATCTGCCTGTCTGTAAGTGTTTAGGCTGCTTCTGTGTCTTCATTATTATTCCCTTGTTTTTTGTCTTGTGGTCCTGGAGGTTGAACCCAGGGCCTTAAAAGCATGTTCGACAACTGCTCTTTAACTGAGTTCCACCCTTCACCCTGCCTTGGCTGTTGTGAATGTGCTGCAATAAACATGGGGGCGCAAGCCAGGAGGTTGTAGCACATACCTTTAATCCAGCACTTGGGAAGCAGAGTAAGGCACATCTCTGAGTTCGATGCTAGCCTGCTCTGCAAAGTGAGTTCTAGGATAGCCAGGGCTACACAGAGAAACCCTGTCTTTAAAAAAAAACAACCAAAAATGAATAAATAAATAAATACATGCATACATACATACATACATACATACATACGAGGGTGCGGATACCTGTTCCAGATACTTATCTCCCTTCCCTCAGCTATGCGCCCAGAAGTGGCATTGCGGGTCACAAGGTCAGTCTGTGTTTAGAGAAACCTCCATACAGTTTTCTGTCATTGCTATGCCAGTTTACATTCCCACCAACAGTGTGTCAGATTCTTTTTTGTCTTGCTCTCATCAGTCTGTTCTCTGGTCTATTGTTATTATTTTAAAGATTTATTGTAATTTAAATCATGTATATATATTTGTGAGTGTGCCATGTATGTGGGTAACCTCAGAAGCCTGTGGTGGCCGATCCCCTGAAGCTGTAGTTACAGTAGTTGTGAGTCACCTGACATGGGTGCTAGGATTTGAACTCAGGTCCTTCTGGAAGAGAACTACACTTTCTGAAGCCCTGTGCTATTTTTCTAGCCCCTTAATTATTATTTTTATTTTAAGTGTATGGATGTTTTGTCTGCATATATGACAGTGTACCGCATTCATGCCTGTGGTGCCTGAGCAGGCCAGAAGAGGGTATTGGTTACCTGGAGCTGGAGTTACAGGCAGATTGTGATGCTGTGTGGGTGCTGGCAATCAAACCTGGGTCCTCAGGAGGAGCAGTCAGTGCTCTTAACCACAAAGCCATCTCTCCAATTCCTTTCTTTTCTTTTTGATAATCACCATTCTCACAGGTACCAGAAATATCTTGTAGTTTTGCTTTGCATTTCTCTGACTATATGTGAGTCTGAACACACACACACACACACACACACACATATTGCATTTGCATGTCTTTGGAAAACTAGCTATTCACAGTCAGAATTAAAACCTGATTTCTTTTATTTTTGTTCCTTCCCCTACCCTCCATTGAGTTACATAAGTTTTCTTGCATCTTGATTATTAACCCCTTTACATATAACTTTACTAGTATTAGAAATATTATTACATTTTTTAAAGATTACAGTCAATATTGAGAATTGGAGCAGCAACACTCCCCCAGAAAACAGCTGTACCCACTAAATGAGTATGCTGAGAAACAGTTTATGGATGGCATTTGTCCATTTGTCTAATGACAATCTCAATGCTAGACAACTTAGCATGTGTTTCCATCTAGATCAGTCTTGCCAGCCATCTGTTTTTTCTTTTCCTGTTGCTGTGATAAAATCCTCTGACAAAAGCCACTTAGAGAAGAAAGGGTTCACTCTGTCCATTATGGTGGGGAGTTCAAGGCAGCAGGAGCTTGAAGCCGCTGTCATATTATACCTGCAGTCAGGAACAGGGAGGGATGAATTCATGCTTCTGCTCAGCTCCCCTTCTCCATTGTACCGTCCAGGATCCTAGCCAGGGGAATGGTACCACCTACAGTGGACCTGTCTTCCTAACTCAATGCAATGAAGATAATCTTCTACAAGCATGCCTACAGGCTCACCTCCCAGATGAGCTTAAATTTTTTTTAATTTATTTATTATTTTTATGTATATAGGTGTTTTGCTTGCATGTATGTCTGTGCACCATGTGCCTGCAGTGCCTGAGGAGGCCAGAAGAGGGCATTAGGTCTCTGGGACTGGAGTTACAGTTTGTGAGCTGCCATATGGGTGGTGGGAAACAAACCCACGTGCTCTGGAAGCACAACCAGTGCTCTATACCACTGAGTCAATGTTCCATCTTTTCCAGATGATTCTAGAACTCATCAAGTTAACAACTGAGATTAATTATCATATTATCCTTCTACCCATGAGATATCTTAATCATTTGTCTCAAATGAAAATACAAAAGAAAAGTTGATTTACACACGTAATTATCTTAGTATTATTTTAGTAAAAGGTTGGGAGCAACTGGAATGTATCTTTTAGCTATGGGATATGAGAGCTGCTACAGAACAAATTGTATAGTGTGCTCCCATTTATGAGCAAATGTGTAACATTTCAGCATCTTCATCCCTGTGCAATTTTAATATTCAGATAGCATCATATTCAAGTTTTCATTTCGAGACTATCAAAATTTTTCCCAAATAAAATGTAAATGTTGCCCATGAGTTCAGTGGGTCGGCTCCCTCTACAAGGTCAGGACACTCAACACGTGTGTATCCATGCATACATATAAGACACACACACACACACACACACACACACACACACACGCACGCACATACAAAAGTGGGACAAACTCACCTTTACTTAAATCTCTTGGTACCTTATCAACAAAAACTGTGATTACAATTGTGGGTTTCACATCAGAGAACAGACCTTCTGAAGAAAGGACTCACGTTTCCTGTAACTTCTGGTTCCACCACTCAAGCCCAGCCTTTGCCAAATCTTTCTGTTGGATTTTCACATCTTGTTCATATTTCTCCTTTGCTGATTCTCACAACAGCAACAACAAATAGCCAATTTTGTTCTAGAATGCTCATGTAATAAACCAGTTAAAAAGAATCCCTAAGAACCTAGAAGTGTGGGGGCTGGAGAGATGGCTTGAAACGCCTGGGTTTGATTTCCAGCATATACATGGCAGCAGACAGCCATCTGTATCTCCAGTTCCAGGGAGAACCCGATGCCCTCTCAGGCCTCCACAGCCACTGCACACATGTGTGCATCGACATACATGCAGGCAAAACACCCATACACATAAAATAAAAGGAGGTAAATATTTAAAAAATGGTGCAAAACAAAAAGCACATGGGGGTGAGACAAACCACCTTCTCTGACCAACTGAAACCCAAAAGAGCTCTCCATCAGGATGAATTACGAACCCTGCACGAGACAGTCCATTGGCTTTTTCTGCCCCTTCTATAGGAAGCCTTACTTGTATGCAATAAAAGTCTGTCAATTGCTGGGTGATGCCAGCACACATCTTTAATCCCAACACTCGGGAGGCAGAAGCAGGCAGATCTCTGTGAGTGTGAGGACAGCCTGGTCTACAGAGTGAGTTCCAGGACAGCCAAACCTTGTCTCGAAAAACCAAAAAAAAAAAAAAAAAAGTCTGTCTAGTGTCTTCATCATGTGGCACTGGACATGGTGGTTCATTCCTTTGGGATGTGTGTGTGTGTGATTTGTATGCATATATATGTGTGTATGTGGGTACATGTGTACATGTGTGCCTATGGAAATCAGAAGTTGATATCAGTTGTCTTCTTTAATAACCCCACCTTCTTTTGGGGACAAGGCCTCTTACTGAACCCAGATCTCATCAGTTTGTCTAGATTGCCTGGCCACTGAGCTCCCATGTCCTCTTGTTTGTGCCCACCAACTTTGGGGTTACAGACACTCATGGCCATGCCTAGCTCCTATGTGGGTCCTGGAAACCTGAACTTAGGTCCTAATACTTGGTCAGCAGGTGCTTAACTCACTGGGCTATCTGCTCTGCCCCTCATCCTTTCCCCTCATGCTTTTCTTTTAATTGAATTCTGATGCCATTTACCAAGCCATCTGTGTTTTAGTTTATTTTTTATTACTGTTGTGCATTTGTATGGCTTATATGGGTCACAAGCCATGGCATATATGTAGAGGTCAGAGGACACCTTTCTAAGTCAGCTCTCTCCTTCCACCTTTATGTGGGTTTAGGTGATCAATCTGAGGTTTCCAGTCTTGTGTAGCAAGTGCTTTTGCAGACTGAGCCATCTTTCCGGCCCAAGCTTTGTAACTACAAAAACAATTAGAAATGGTATGAACTTCTTTTACCCTCTACCCCCACATCCCCATCAAGTATTCTTGCCAGAAAGCCAAATCTGGATCAGCATGCTTCTCAAACTATCAATACTGGCTAACAGGAAATACAGAGCACAGAGGAACAAACTAAACCCACCATAAGCAAGCAGGAAATGGAATCCAAGCAGTGGGCAGCCCTATGGTCAAACTTTGTAGTTCGAAATAACAAATTACAAGGTAAAAATTGTAAAAGGATGAAGAATTTCTACATTAAATGAACTTTAAGAGGCTGATCAGTCAAATGCAATGAGCAGAAGCCATCTGAACCCTCGATTCAGCAAACTGTAAATAAGATGCATAAAACAAACCAGGAAATTCTACCATGGCTGGGTCATTTTGTTGGTATTAAGAAGTATCAGCATTTTTAGGTGTGATAAAGGTTTTGTGTGTGTGTGTGTGTGTGTGTGTGTGTGTGTGTGTGTGTGTGTATACAAGCCCTCTTACGGACCTACACTAAAGAATTTAGAAGTACAATGACAGGTCTGGGAATTGCTTTAGAAATGTTCTGTGGTAAAATGCGGAACAAGGGAGCCACAGAAATCACAAGATTGGTCATGACCTGAGGCATAGATCTAAATTCTTCATAATGTAAGCGTATAAAGTGTGTTCTCCCAGGAAAAAAGACAGTTGGAGCTGAGACTCTCAATCATTGATGGTTCTGATCAGGGGTCTGTGCGTAGAATAACTTGGAGGAAAAGTAGTGGGGAACCGAGTGGGGAAAACTAATTTGTGGCCAGAATGTTTGCTTCAGTTTAAGGACATGTAGTGGGAAAGCCCAAGTAAGAAAGTGCTGAGACCAATATCAGCACTTGGTAGGGGGAGTTTGGAATTACAGCCAGGAGCGTATAGAAGCTTTCAGAGGACAGGGAACAGTGAAGGGTCAAAAACGGAAATAGAGGAAGCCATGGGAGCCCTGAGTCACAGAGGAGGTTGCTAACATAAGCTTGTGACCAGGGTTGACTACTGCTATATTAAACCCAGGAAGTCATAACAGGAATGGCTCTATACTTGACTCATGCCATGTAGATTTTTTTTTTTAATTTTTCCTTTTCCAGTAAAGGTGGACAGAGTACAGGACTGTGCATTACAGGACAGTCAGGCTTGTTCGTCTCTAACTTTCAACCCTAACTTCCCTTTGGAAATTGCACAATGGCTATGTTGAAATGGTTTCAACAGCTAACCAGACCTTCAGCTGACTCTTGGGTTGGGTGACCAACTCCGTTCCGTGGTTGGATTTGGCTAGATGCTAAAGTGGCTTCACTGGCCCCACATGAGAGGTAGCTGCCAGCTTTGCTCAGATTTTAAAGGAACTAGCAAGGGAACATGTGGAAACTCCCACATTCCAACCCTGTTCTCCCTCTTGACCATGTCTGGATCATGATCATGCTGGGTTTCTTATCCCGCTAGTTTCCTTATTTTTATCTACAGACTGATTGGGCATTCCTTCCATGGAGAAGTCTGTAGACATGATGCTGTTTCAAACTTTGATTCTCACCTGCTGTGAAGGCTATTTTGGGTTGTCAACTTAACTACATCCTGAATTAACTAAAAACCCAAGCTGCTGGGCACACCTGGAAGGGATTTTTAGTAAACTGGATCATTTGAAGTTGGGAGATCCACCTTGATTGCAGATCATTTGTGGTCAGAAGATATAGTCATTGATTCAGGGCAAACTGGTTTATTCTTTTCCTATTTAAATCACCAGTCTTAGTCCTTGAGCCCTGGAGTTTTTCAGCCTCTTTACAATCTATTCTTAAGCCTAGAACTGGAAGGCTTTAGCCTCTTACAATCTAGAACATTTAAACATCTGTATAATCTAATCAACATTCAAGACTTACTACTGACTGGGCCACTCTGATTAGCACTTTCTGAACTCTGACTCTTCTGGTTCAACTCATTCACTATTCTGGCTCAAACTCTTCTCTAAGCTGACTGGTTCAAACTGATCTTTTGAGCCAGAAGAAGTGTCTGACTGAACTCTTCTGACTAGCAGACTCTGGCTGACTCTCTGACTACCTCAGACTGAACTGCTCTGCTCAGCTTCAAACTGACTCACTCTTCCCATCTGATACTGACTTCCGCTGTGCCTTTGTGTCTCTGTCTTTCTCCCAGCCTGCCTCCTTCAGACTCATTGCTCCATACTGCCTCAATCAGCCTCTCTTTTTCATCCTCAGTCAGACCACTTCATTGTCTCTGTATCTTGTCTCCTGTTTTCCTGCTTTAGACTGCTTGCCTTATACTGCCTGCTGTAACTGACTCTACTCTGAGCTGAGAGCCTGCTTTTATATTATGAGAGTTGGGTGTGTCCTCACTCTGATTCACTCTGCTAACTATTCCTCTGATTAGTCACTTTGCCTGTCTTTCACTAACTCCTCTTAAATGTCACTTCCAATCTGACACTGGCTCTTTCTGAGCTCTACCTCCTGTGTCTGCTTCCACACTGTTTCTGTTTTAGGGATTAAAGGTGTGGACCACCACTGCCTTCTGAATACTTCTACCACTGCTTTCTGAATACTGGGATTAAAGGTGTGTCTGCATTCCATCTGGACCACACAAGCCTCTGAATGTGATTCCTTCTTATAGACCCCTGGAATATAGCCCTTCCTAGCTTTCACACAGACCTATTCCTCTACAAGAAGACCCACCCTAGATCTGAGCCATAACTCATAGCAGCCTATATAAAGGACATGGAAGATGTAGTCATTGATTCAGGGCAAACATGGTTTATTCTTTTCCTATTTAAATCACCAGTCTTAGTCTTTGCTGTCTGCCTATTTGTCCTCACTATCATTGGCAATAAGCGCTCACTTATTGGTAACGTTGAATATTCTGCTGCTGAGGCAGTCCTTCACTGGTTAGAGCCTAATTATTGGGATCCTGAAACTAAATACCACCTGAGATATCCAGCTACTCCAACAAGTAGATTCTTGGATTTTTCATTGGGAAACAATCACTGTTAAACCAGCTGGACCACAGCTTGTAAGCCATTCTTATAATGTGTGTGTGTGTGTGTGTGTGTGTGTGTGTGTATAATACATATATATATGTGTATATGAATATATACATATAATATATATGGAATATTATATATATATATATAATATATATATTCAGTCTATCAGCTCTGTTCCTTTAGAGAACCCTGACTAATACACCTGCCATAGAGTGTGGTGTCCTGCTTTCGTTTGGTGTTGGGAATTGAACCTATAGCCTTCTGCATACCAGCTAAGCACTCTACACACAAAACTACATCTCTAAGCCTAATGTCTTGCCTTTAACAATTGAATTACAGCCTATGCTAGTACTAAGACTGGAACAAAGAGGTGTTGTAGAGATGGATCACTGGTTACGAGAGCTTGTTTTTTTCAGAGGCCCCAGGTTTTGTTCCCAGCATTCACACGATGGGACATAACCATCTGTAACTCCATTTTCAGGGGGCATGACACTTTCTACATGCACACATCATGGACACACATACATGCAGGCAGAAACTCATACACATAAAATAGCACTAAGTAAAAATATTTCTTAAAAAGGAATGAATCATAGGATGGAGAAAAAAAAACAAAACATGCAAATAGCTTCCCAGAGTCATTTTAACATAAATGTTATATATTTGAACTTGACGGTTTTGAGAGAGCCATGTTCAACATGGGGCCTAAAAAAAAAACTGCTTGCACAGTTCAGATTCCTCTCTCCTGCACTGTGGCACAGTGTGGGCGGCACTGGTGCTCCAGTGCATATCTCTTGCTAGACTATACGGGACATTAGGGCTGTATGTCTTTATCAGTATCCAGAAAACTGCCCAGGCAGGACTTACACATGGCTCAAGTGGTAAAGCATAGATAAACACTGTCTTTCAGGGTGTGGGAATTATAATTTAGATGCTATATATCCAAAAGCTCTTCAAAGTAGGATGCAAATATTTGTCTCGTCACTTAACATACTTCTTAACACCACCTTAGCTTCTAACCTCAATGAAATAGCAGTTCTTTGCCTTAATAGCACCGTGATTGGGATAAGTAAGCCAGAGGCACTCCAAATGGCTCCTTTTTGTTGTTACTGTTGTTGCTTTGTTTTTTCAAACAGAAGCTCTAGGACACTTATTAAAATATAAAAGAAAAACCCCAGGGCAGGCAAGCTGTAAACTGAGACGCTGCACAGGAGAGGAGAATGGAATGCAGAAAGGAAAAACCATGCTGTCCGAGTTACATAAAGATGCTCCACGTGGAAGCATGCTGCCACATGGAGGGAAGAGGACTTTAGAATGAGTAAGGAAGAGTAAGAAGCCTGCTTTCTGCCCTTGTCCCAACAATCTGCCTGAGGCTAAACTGAAGAGTTATGCATTAGCAGCTTTATCGGAGGAGGTTTCCAGACAGACGAGCATTGACTGTGGTGCTTGGTTATTAGTGATCAGTATTATGCAGGTCTATAATGAAAAGGAGAAAGTGTAACTCCCACCGGTCAAGAATAAGACCATCACCACAATTTTGAGTCCAACCCAACCCCACTAGGCACCAGAAGGGACTTCTAATTCTACTCTCCCTTCCAGCCATCTTCCCCAGGAGGGTTAGGAATTCTAGGATGCAGATCTGTCTGCTGGGACACCTCTCTGTCCCGATCACAGGCATCTGCCCAGCGTTTACAAGGTTCTGTCCTGTGTGTCCTCAGCTCCAGCACAGACGCTTCCCTCCAGGCTCGGGCAACGTGGGCTATGAGCACAAGGCTGCTGTTTTGGATATGAAATATTTTTCTCCTAACTGAAATAGTAAGCCTTGTAAGAGGGCAGGCTAAGCATTCTGCCGGAGAACCACCAGTGGTGTATGGTGAGGTTAAAAGCCTGCTACAAGGGTTTTAGCTTATGTGAAAATATAACTTATAGTGAGATTTCTTCATTTTAAAAGCAACAAATTTGGGGCTGGACAGATGACTCTCTGGATAAAGGTACCCGCCGACAAGCCTGGTGACCAAAGTTCAATCCCCAGAAGCCTCCGATGGTGGAAGAAGAGAAAGAACCTTCTCTGAAAGTAATTCTTTCTGATTGCCCACCAACACACACACACACACACACACACACACACACACACACACACACACAGAATAATAAAAAAGGTAAAAACAACAGTCATCTCTTCATGTTCATATATTACACTAGGTTCACTCTCTGTGTGGTGTAGCCTTGGTTTGGACAAACACAGGACATGTGTCCATCACAACAGTATACAACCACAGGACTTCCACTGTCCTAAAGCCCTCTGACCTTTGCTTGTTCATCTCTCCCTCCATGCTAGGTCCTGGCAACCACTGAGTGTTTTACTGTCTCTACAGTGCGCTATTGACTATAAGCTCCTCTGTCACAATACATGCACACTGTGGTGAGAGGTAGAGTGTGGAGCTAGGCACGCACAAGGGCAGGGAGTCTCGGAGCCTTTCTCGATGTTCTCAGATTTACTGTGAAATTAAAACGGCCCTGAAGAAAACTTTTGCAAAGAATGGCAACTCTGAAGCTTTGTGAGGTTAAGTGACTTGCCCAAGGTCACTGAACGAGCTCACAGCGGACCAAGACGGGAACTCAGGAACCTCGTGTGGAGCTGTAGGCAGCTATATGTGCCATGTGGTGATGTCATTGTACATAGTATGCAGTTACTAGAGGAAGAAATACCGCGGCATGCTGGATTAGAAATCCAGATGAGAGCCATTTATTCGCCTCTCTCTCTCTCCCTCTCTCTCTGCATCTATCTATTTACGGAAGTGGTGGAACATGGGGTAGCGATGTAGCCTAAGGTTGGCTCTGAGTGGATTTCACGGACCCTGATCTTGGCCACACCTTCCCTGATGCTGGGCTCTAGGCTTGGAAGATTGTCTTCAGATGCTGCTCCTTCTCCAAGATTTTCCTGCCTATGACATTCCTCTGAGCAGACAGAAGACCCCCTCAGTCTTCTTATTACTTGAAAAGAAATCCTGACAGCAGTGGAGAGCAGGGTGACCATCAGCCCCTCAATAGTCCATAAACCCCCCCCCCCCACACACACAGCAAGACAGGGTTTCTACCTGCTTTGTACTTCCAGACAGACTCTAATGTGGTTCACCACACACAGAGCAGCTGGTGGACAGGTTCACAGTTCCTCCTTACCGTCCTTGCTGCCTCAGGACCAGAGGTTGCACTAAATTGTGATGGAGTGAAAGAACAACAAACTGAGAGATAGCATGAATTTCAATACATACACTGTCAATGCAAAATAGGTCTTACCTCAAAAGGAGTGAATTTACTCAGGAACCGATATGAGTGATCATGGCCCAGGAACATGGATTCATGTCACCCCAAGTACCATGGGTTCCAACATGGAATTGGTTACATGGACTTTTATTCATTACAGAACAGATGACAGTCATAAATCAAGGCAATTACCAGACGCACATTGGTGGGACCACAGGACAATCTCTTGCCGTAGGTCTGGGCGCTAGCCGATGATATGCTTCACTTTTGGACTGGGAGAAGCTAGGAGTCTGCTAAGAAGACATTCTGCAAGTTTACCCTGACAGTCCAAAGGATGTTAGAGCAGGACATGGCTTGGGAGGCAGAGGCGGCTGGACCTCTTTGAGAGTTCCAGGGCGGTTTTGTTTCTATAACTAGCTGCAGACCAGCTAGGGCTAAACAGTGAGACCCTGTCTCAAAACAAAACAAGCAAACAACAATGAAAACCCCAAGGATGTTAGGTTTGACATGGGCGGGAAATGAAGGGCTACTCAGAGGACTTAAGATAGCCCAAGATAATTAGGTGCTGGATTTATAACATGCCGACGCTCCACAAAAAAGTTTCAATCAGCTTTTCAGCCTACTAGAATTTTTAACACAGGTGGAGTTCATCTTGGCACATATACAATATTAAAACTAAAAAGTCTTAGGCTTAAAAAAAGGCTTTATCAGGCTCATTTGGGTTTGTTTAGTCTACTTTATAAGTAACCGACAGAAACACAGGTATAAATATTTCTATAAAGTGGCTACCCTAGACACAACAGCCCGGAACTTAGGAACTGTATTGGTTTTCTGTTTATTTCAACTACACATACAAAGAATTATACAGAAGACACACGTGTATGCAAATTAAGGCATATGATGTACGATCTACTTTTTGAATTTTTTTTTTAAATCTTCATTTAAAAAATTCAGATAATGCCCAGACTTAACATTTTCATAGAGATGTTAGTTTGTTGGGTTTGGTCATATTTTTTTTTTTTTTTTTTAGTTTGCAGGCCAAAAATACAAAATCACAAGGAGGGTAGAGCCGTCGAAAACACGTAAATACTTGTGGTGATTGTCTGAATCACTTGGCCATCAAAAATATTGCTTTAAAAATCAAGTTCAGCTTAATTGGAGGTCAAGGTAATCATGTCCAGCACTGGAATATTTTATTCTGCTTTTGGCTGCAGGTTATACTTCTGTGGCTGGAAAAAATGTTCTTCAATGGCACTGACTAGTTCATCTAGTTCCTTTTTCAGCTGCTCCGGATCACTGAAAAATACAAAGAGGAAATTCAGATAATTGGATTATTCCAATGCAAAACAAGTTCACATAATTGTTTTTTTTTAATTATGTAGCTATGCAAATCCAGCTAGCCTCAAACTCACAGACACCCACCTTCCTCTGCCTCCCAAAGGCTAAGTGAGAGGCATGCAGTAGCACGTCAGGCCTTGATTTGTTTTTGAGACAGGATCTTATGTCTCTGAAATCACAGCAGGCAGTCCTCCCACCTCAGCCTCCTGATGCTGGGATTAGAGACCGCAAGTACGAGCCACTACTCCCAGTTTGAAAGCAAAATTAAAAATGTAAAATATATACATACATGTATATATATTTTTTTTTCAAAGATTTAATTTTTAGTTATGTGCATGTGTACATGTAAATGCAGGTACCTGTGGAGTTACATGTGGATGTGGGTCATCCAACCCTAGTGTTAGGAAAAGATTAGGGTCCTCTCAAGAGCAGTTCATACTTTTAGTCACCAAACCATCTTTCTAGCCCCTTCAAACTGTACTTTAAACTGCTCCCTTCATGGACCTAGCGAGAAACTAAACTCCAAGAGAGTAGAATTCAGAATAAAAAAAACAAAAAACAGAACTCTCTGAACTTCTGTGTGGGAACACATTTGTTGACTTGGGAGGGGGAGTCCCAGGAGTGTTGTAGAAGTTTATTTTTAGTTATGTATAAAATAATTTGTTTTTTGCATGGTTGAGTGAAGGGCTGCCAAGGTTTTGGTGTTTTGTATTGTCTGCAGGTGTTAGATTAATGTGGGGAGGATGTTTGATTGCTCATGGTCTGCACGTGCTGTCAGTAGAACACCTGAGGAGTTCTGAATCAATAAAACACCTGAGCTCAGACGCTCTGGGTTTCACTGTCCAGTATGGCCCTTGCCGTGATGGTGGTCCCCTTTACTGAGGACTGGCAGGGATTGCACCAATGACTCTGCCTCCCTGTCTCCTGGCCGAGCTGCCACAGTAGTTATACTACACAGGAGGCAATATGAATTATTTTCCCTAAAGGTTTTCCAATCCAAGGTCTCCACAATAAACAAAATTACTCTTTGCTCTTCCCCTAAGAATTTTAAAGAACTGAAATTTTGGCTCTAGCATCCCCAGAAGATCTGCACTGTCTGTACCTAATAGTGCAGAAAAACATCCCCCATTTCCCTTGTGCTTCATCCTGCTCAACTTTAACCACAACTTTGTGAAGTCCCCAGTCTCCTTGGCTGGCTCTTCCTGATGCTGTTTGTCCCCAGATCATAGAAGTTTGAGGTGCCTTCTTAGAAAAGGTCCAGACAGAAGCTTCTTCACAGTGTAAGAAACATTAAAATACAATTCCTTCTATCAAATACTATAAAACTTGTGTTTAACAAGGAATTCAAATCTTTCTATTTCTCCCACCCTGTAAAACCTTTCTGCAAATATTTTAATCCCCCATCCAATAAACCTTTTTTTACACAAAGACATACTGCATTTGCCTACTTAAGTGAATTTAGCAGTGACCCCTTTCCTTCAGTTCCTTTGAGTTCATTCTTTTAAATTAGCCGGACTCCAGCCAATGGGGAAAAGACAGACACCACCCAGTTAGTGTAAAAGCCAAGCACACTTCCGGCCTCCCTGTGCTCGCTCTTCTGAATGCTCCCTTGTGATCAAGGGTCAAATTTGCCCTAGCAGTCACTTCAGTTGGAATAATGGTCTCTTTCTTTGCCACTCCAAACTTATTTCTAACAAGAGGTCAAAGCGCATAGCAGGAAATGGGAGTCACAGTGCTGAATCTTTATTGCTCTATCCACACACACACACACACACACACACACACACACACACACACACAACTAAAGTATAAACAAAAATCTAGGAAAACTGATCCCTTTAAGAAAGTCAAGTTTTCAAGCACATAAAAACACGTATTTGCATACACCAAGTCCACAAATGTAAACAATACATAAGCCTGACTCCCAGTGAAACAAACTTCTAGCAGCTTATAGAGTCTAATGTGAGTTACCAAACAGTTGAATTTGGAAATTAACCCTTCACTTACTACATTCTCGACCACCTGAAAAACTATATGCGGTTTATCCGAAAGGAACTGACAATTTCTATAACGAGCTAACTGGCAATTGTTCCAATGTTATAATAACTGTTGCAAATGTCATAATAACTGGCAATTTCTATAATGAGTTAACTGGCAATAATATAATCAAGGCAATCAGTTTCATTGCAGACATTAATTCTGGCTGCATTAGTTATGAACCCTTGGGCAAATAGCTTGGGTTTTCTAAGTCCCATATTCTCCATCTGTAAAGCTGGGGTAAAGACTACCCTCTTGAGACAGTTACTGTACACACTGAGATATTCTATAAGTAATTAGCCCAGAACGTGGCCCAAAGACCTCAATGGAAAGAGCTATCATCATAATTATTTCATTCCTATTATCAACACACAGTAATTATGACTCAGGCTACACTGGTCTCTTTGTCCTCTACAAATGAGCTTTGAAGAAAATAACTCTCAGGAAGGCAAATATGGTTATAATTAGTTAAAAGTCAAGTATAAAACTCACGCTCAGTGAACTTGCCAATTACTAACTTCTTCATAAATCTTTTAGTTCTTAAACATGACACATCGATATTGATTCTTTTGCTCTTTGAGTTAGTGTTTCTGCAGTGGCATGTTTAATGTGTGCGGGGCACTAGTCCCACTTTATAGGATTTAGCGATATAATAATTACTAAAAATAAAGTTTGATCTTACTGTTTTCCATCCTAAGCCTAAAGGACCCATTTTGAAATTTCAAGTATGACATTGTTGAATAATATTTTTAAAACAAGGACACGTTGTATGGCTACGTAAACTTGGGTTAGGAATCTATTTCCTGATTTTAAATTCAGCGGGTCACTTTATGGAAATGGATATTGAATTTCTCTTATAATCAGGCAGTTATGTGTCTCCAACCATGACAAAAATCTATCAATTTGGGAAAAAACCAAAAACAACAACAAAAAAACCCCTAGCTATTTTGAGGACCTCAGGATAAGTCTGAATTCATGTTGACCAGGCAAGGTTTACAAATATCCTGCTTGTTCAAATTCTAATTTTGGCATTGGTGTAAAAGCATTTTGGAGATGTGATAGCCACTTAAAAATAGTTACTTTAGCTGGGTGGTGGTGGCACATGCCTTTAATCCCAGCACTCGGGAGACAGAGGCAGGGGGATCTCTGTGAGTTCGAGGCCAGCCTGGTCTACAGAGTGAGTTCCAGGACAGCCAGAGACACAACAGAGAAACCCTGTCTCAAAAAAAAAAAAGAAAGAAAGAAAGAAAAGAAAAGAAAAGAAAAGAAAAAGTTACTTTAAACAAAGGCAATTACACTTGGTGACCTGGATGGGTAAGGTTTAAAAGAGTATTCTCCTGAAGAATTTAACCCATATCTGCACTTCACCCCATGCCCAAGCACTCCAGCCTGCCTAACTAGCCCATTATCATGTGAGCCCTCTCCCACCAACAAATCCCCTCTTCAATTCAGTCCACTGGCTCTGCTTCTCTGAAACAATTCTGTCTGCAAACAAACAGGAACTAATAACATTGGGGTCCTCTTATTTTTAGGTGGTGCACAATGAAGTATGTTGGAGGGAAGTATCAGGAGGTCTTACTTTAAAATGGTTCAGGAAAGAAACAAAAAACCAAACAAAAGGATTGAGGAGAGACATATTGTAAAATACTAGCAATGATGGACGCTATGTTGGGGTCTACACTATGCTTCATGTTCTATTTTTGTGAATAAAATTTTATTGGGATAGACTATGCCCGTTCATTGATGTATTTATGGATGTTTTTACATTTAAACAGGGGAGATGTAGCTTCAACAGAGCCATAGGGCCCGAAAACACTAAGACACTTACTGGCTGTCTCTCATATATATTTGCCAATCTGTGGCCTAGGTGAAGAGCACGAGGGCTCAGCGAATTATCATTTCAGTATTTCTATGTCTGAAAGTCTTTAAATAAAATAAAAAGTTGGAAAAGACATGTTCTCCAACAAAAAATATTTTTCAAAGAGCAGGTCCGAGACTTGAAAGGCTTTTCGATTCTGATTCATAGGTTAGATAATTCTATGCATAAATGGAATGCATGATACGAAGTCTATTAATATTTAAGCGTACCTTAGCTGTGGTTTTAGTGTTGTTGCATGTTAATAGGCTGATGTCCCTTTGAGCTGAGGCATTATGCCCAACCTAGTACCCAGTGTCCCCTGGAGCTGGAGTTATAGGTAGTAGTGAGCTGCTTGATGGGTGTTGGTACCCAAACTCAAGTTTTCTGTAAGAACAGCAAGTGCTCTTAACCACTGAGCCAGCTCTCCGGCCCCTCAAAGAGTTGTACTATTCCAGCAGAGGATTGGAGTACTCTCAGAGGGCAACGTCCAACTGTCTGTAACTCCAGCTCCAGGGGATTTAGTGCCTCTGGCCTCAAAAGGCACCTGCATTCACGAGCACAGCCTTCCCCTTCCTCCACACACAAAATTCAAAAAGGAAAAGGAAATCTTAAAACAACAACAACAAAAACCCTTCCCC
Source organism: Cricetomys ansorgei (assembly GCA_026225945.1). Taxonomy (NCBI): domain Eukaryota; kingdom Metazoa; phylum Chordata; class Mammalia; order Rodentia; family Nesomyidae; genus Cricetomys; species Cricetomys ansorgei. The sequence goes on along the minus strand of JAMJFZ010001868.1, from coordinate 780,236 downwards.
AACTCCCAGGTCATACTCTATTATAATTAAAAATCAGAACTTAACCTCTGAGACCCAGTTATCAGGTTTGGAAAACCTACCTGATGTGTAGCTAAACTTCAAGAACCACTGTTAATCCTCTCGCCTCTCTCTAAAATTTATTTTTTTAACCAATTTTTAAGTAGTCTTTAATATCATGATTATCACCCCGGTTCTAACTAAGCTACTCGTGAGAATTTTTACTTAACACTTGAACAGAACTAGGAAATCTCAGGAAAAAGCCACAGCAGCTACCAGCCACGTCATACCTGTTGCCAGGGGGAGCACACAGCTCTGCATAGTACTTGATTTTGGGCTCTGTCCCACTGGTCCTCATGGTGGCTACACCTCCATTAGCAAAGGTAAAGGTGATCATTTGGCTGTTCTTACTGGTAGGAAGAACCTAAAGATCAATTTGTATATGTTACACACTGAAAGAGTGACAAACTAGTCTGACCCAGGGAATACTGTCCTGAATAAGCAAGTAAATATTAGTTTACAGACAAGTACTTCGACTACAGAAGGACATTCCTCAGAAAATCAGAGAATGCAATCCTAGTAATTTGAACATTAAGTAACTTCACAGACTAGCTTTCTACTCCCACCGATTTATTAAAGTTAATGAAGTTTTTACTTAAATTAAAACACATTATTTCACAAGAAATTTATTTAAACAGCTTAATGATGTACTAAAAATATTACATCATACCTCAAAAAATTCATAAGAAGTTGGGTTTGTTTGTTTGCTTGTTTTCTGGTACAAAATATCTGACAGACGTCAGCTGCAGAATGCCACTAAAGTTAGATGTGCTTTCACAGACATAAACACAAGGGCAAAGAGAAAAAGCAGAGATAGCTCTTGTTATAGAGGTCAGCCAATCACGGAAGTCAGGAACCAGATAAAGTTGTTAAAAAATGGTGTGATGTAACACGTGACTGTGGGGTCCTAGTACCTGAAGGGGAGACAGAAAGAGGAAACTGAGCACTGCACTCTGCAGAAACCCAGCTGGGCTCAAGAACTAGAGGCACCAGTTATGCCAAGGGCCGGTGTGAGGCAGCGGTGAGGCACAGAGGCAGGGTTGGCAAGAAGCCACAGGTGCTCCGAGATCTTCCCTCCTAGCTTCTGGAGTCAGGAGCTCAGCTCTTCTGCAAGGGATGCTTAAGGTCTCTGGAGTTTGAAATCATTAAGGCTCAGAAACTAGGATCATGAGGCACCATGAGAGTAAGGGGCGGTGAGGCACACGGAGCATCCCAGACCCGCCTCTAGCCACACTCTTGACATGCCAATTTATATCCCTTAGAGAATCAGTTCCAGGTAGGCTCTGGACCAGCCCAACAGCTCCAAAATGAAGGTCAATCTTAGAATAGTTGGCTTGCTTCTCAAGATCCCTGAAGTGAATTAGGTCATTTGTCGTGCACACACAGAACGTTCAACCAGTTAAGTATGCAAAGGATCCTGAGGGATTCCAGGGAAAGACGAGTAAATGACAAGTCCGGAACAAATAGAAAAAACAAAAAAATAACCAACAACAAAAACCAATCAGGGGGAAATAAAGCCTCTATGGATAAAAAATACTCTTAGCTTTTAAAAAGAATCTTAAAAAAAAATCAATAATAGGATACCATTCTGAAAAAAAAAAAAAAAAAAACGGGAGTAAGAACTGTCAATAGGAGCACCAAAAGTTGAAAGTTGAGAAAACCCCTCAAAAAAGGAATAGAGTGGGACAAGAAGAAAGGAACGAAGAAGGAAGGGGTCAGTCCTGCGGGGCCAGCATCTACCTAGGAACCCTAAGAAAACAGCCAACCACTGCCCTTTCTTGACATATCACCAAGAAAACGGAGACCCAAAAGAAATGGCACTATAGACCAAGAGGCCCACTGTAATGGCTGACCTGACTGGGTTGGGACGTGCCTAGGAGGGCTGTACAGCACTCTCTGGGTATGTCTGTGAGTGCATTTCCAGATAAAGTTAGATAAAGGACTCTGACCTGATCGGTGGTTTAATGCATTGGCAATTCGGCATTTTAGAAGAGTCCTGAGAAGGAGTGGAACTGTGGAAGGTGGGGACTAGCTGGTGGGTCTCTGAGAGCCTGTCTTTGAAGGTCTAACTTGGTCCTAGCCCCTTGCTGTCTTCTTCCTGCTTCCTGTCTGTGAGTGAACACCTTCCTTCTACCCTGTCGGTCTCCTTCGGATTTCTACACTGCCACAGGCCTAAGAGCAATGGAGTCCCCGTGATCACTGACGGAAACAGTGGGCCCAAATAAACTTTTCATCCTTTACATTGCTTCTCCCAGGTATTTTGTTGCGGTACCAAGTATTCGGATGCACCTAATAAGTAACCACAGCATTGAACAAAGAGAAATGCTGACCAACGCACTGTGAGGTTCTAGAACCTTGAGTTTAGGGAGAAGTTCTCTCGTCGAGGGAACAAAATCAGCAGTAGGGGATGATGAGTGTGGTGTCACCGTCCCCGTCGGCAGCACACGTCACACTCTTCACTAAAATGATGGGTAGATGCCAGACACAGCGCCTGAGCATTGTACAGTAATGGAGCAATGCTTTCAAACTCTAGGGAGTGTGAGAGCAAAAAGCAAGACATGTTCAGCCCTAACAGCCTCTCCAGCTTTACTTCCCCCACCCCAGAAAGCAATTAGAAGATGTGATCTAGGAAAATGAATATAGGAAGAAAATTATAAGGCCAGGGGCAAGGGTCTCAATCTCGGCAAATGGCTCTCTGAGGATGACAACTGTGCACTCAGGGCAGAGGGCAGCTGGCACGGCTACACTGAGCTGAGAAGCCCACACAGTAGCTGAGACCTGGGAGAAGTGGAAAATGCCACAGGGAGGCATTTGGAAGGACTAGTGACGGTGGCAGAGAGACCCAGACAAACCAAGAAGAAAGCAATTACTAGTTACAGGAAATATAATGCTTTATGGAAAGCAGGGAAGCCCCATGAAGAATATCCTGAGCAAAGTAGGTGATGGTAACGATTAGCCATCATAATCAAGGCCCACGTAAGGACATGAGGACAGGCAGGGGGCTACCGAATGAAGTGTATGCACACACTCTTTATCTCCAGGAGAGAGAACACAGCTCTGCAGCAAACACCAGGAGAAATAATTGAGGAAAGTTGGTTGGTTGTCTCAGCGTGGCAGTAAAGTGTCATACTTCACCATAATCCTTTTAATGCAATTTATCTCTCATAAATATATTGTGTTCATATGAAAATTTTAAAGCAAAATACAAGAAGGTAAATATCAAGAAAGACATCTAATATCTTATCAGACTATTCTTGTTCTCCTGAACTGGGCACCGCCAGCCCTATATGCTTCTGCTACTTCTGGTTCCAAGGAAGATCCTAATGCAAACAGGGGCTTTGGAACTAACAGACCCCATGCAGTCAGAGAACAAATGGCTCTCTCCCAGGGTGGACCAACACCTAGTCACCTTGAATCTTATTCGATGTGCAAATTCTTTGTCCTTATTCTCAGACCTACCCAGTGAGAAACTCCTTCAGCACTGTTGGTTTGCTTGTGACACAATATCATAATACAGCCTAAGCTGGCCTTGTGGGGGTCCCTAGTAAATAAAAAGATAGAAAGAGCAGCTAAGCAGCCAAACTTTAGTCAGGCTTCTAAGAGCACCAAAATTGTATAGGCCCAAGTCAGGGGCAGTGTGACCCAGACAGTTCCCAGAGTTAAAGAAAAACAATTTCTGTAAGAAAAACCTTTCTAAGACAAATAAGACGGCCTTGGGCTAAAAGAGTTTCCCCATGTAGACAGCCCATGGCCTCGGGCTAAGGGTCTTCCCCCCCACCCGCATTGACTAAGACCCTAAAGTTTACATTTTCTAGGAGCCCGCAACCTTGCTATATGCCAGCACCAATCAGTTTAAAGGTTAACTGGCCCCTACCTATCAAAAATGGGAAAACAATTTGGGGACCAATCAACTTGTCCCAACTCGGTTTGTGCCTAGCAACCGTTTCAACTGTATAAAAAGCTTCACCATTTGCTCCTCGTGGCCGCTTCTATCCTGCATGTTAGAACGGCCCCAGTATACTGGAATAAATCCTCTTGCTATTTACATCAATATCCCATCTGTGAGTCTCTGTGGGGGTGCAGCGTTCCAGTTTGGGCCCCTGGGGTCCAACAGCCTCAAAGTCAGATTGTTCCTGCCTTGATCTCCTAAGTGTAGGGATTTAAATATTTACAGGTATGTGCCATCATACCCAGCCAGTATGTGTGACTCAGCAGCTCTCTGTGTGACGTAGATGCTCTCTGGAGTGACATGTGCTGATGAAGAGGAAAAACTGGGTCCAGAGTCAAAGGCCTCAACTCCAGCTGGACCCTCACCAGTCACTGCCCTGCTGAGTCACTATCTCCTTGTGTGAAAGGATGGCATTGGATATCATTTATCATCAAATGACTTGTGAGATCACGTTCATTTCTAGCCCATAATCTCTAGTTTTTCCACATACCTTACTTTATTTTTTTACTCTTTTACTGATGCTAGGGATATAACCCAGAGACTTGTGTATACTAGGCAAGCAGCGTATCCTTGAACCACACACCTCCAGTCCTAATTTTCCAGGTATTTTATAGCTTATTTATAGTAACACTTAAGTACCCCAAATCGTCTTCAATCAACCATGTGAACAAATGATTCTGTTCAAATAGTAAAAATGGTAAACACATAAAATAAACTAGTTGATAAAAGTAAACACAACTCACAGCTTTCTTATCAGGCTGACTGTCATCATAGCCAGTTGTAAGGTCCCTGATAGAAGAGATTTCAAATTTGCCACAAGTTTTTGGATAATTATTCTTCCCGTCATAGTTTCTCAGGTTCCCAAATAATGTTTGAATGGTGCCTGGATCGTGGCAGATAAAATATGAAGCTTTGGTAATATGATAGCCATACCTATAGAAAACACACACAAACGTAAGCAAAATGAACCACGACCAGTCTGTAGAGTATATGCAAGATATGTGACCAGCTAACACATTCTAAAACAAATGACACAGGCAGCCAGCCCTATAGAACTTCAAAAGGATAATCTAATATTGAAAAAGAGATTGGGGCTGGCAAGATGGTTTAGTAATAAAGGCACTTTCTGCGAAGCCTAACAACTTGAGTTGGTCCCCAGAACATACCTAGTAGAAGGAGAGAAACAATTCCTCTAAGGTGTCCTCTGACCTCCATGTGTGCCCAGTGGAATGTGTGACCCTCCCACATAATACATACATGCATACATACATGCATGCATATACATCATAAATAAATGTAAAAGAAATAAAAAGCAAAGGGGCTGAAGAGATAGCTCACTGAAAAAGAACATTGGTTACTCTTCCAGAGGACGCAGGTTCAATTCCCAACACCCTCATGGCAATTCGTACCCATCTGCAACACCAATGTCAGAGCATCTGATGACCTCTTCTGGCCTCTTCAGGTACCAGGCACACAGATGCATGCAGTCAAAACACCCAAACACATAAAATAAACATGAATAAATTTAAAAAGAAAATGAAAGCGGTCCAGGGCAAAAGAGATATCTCAGTCAGTGAAGTGTACAAGCATGAGGATCTGAGCAATTCCCAGAACCTAAATAAAAAAGATGGGCATGGCGGTACATGCTTGTAGTCCCAGGACTAGGGAGACAGAGACAGACAGATCCCTGGGGATGGATGGCCAGCCTAACTTGTCAAACTCCAGGCTAATGACAGAAGGGTGTCGATAAGATCGACACCACCTGAGGAATGCAAGCTCAGGCTGTTTCTTGAAGCATGAGTACATGCACACGCAAACACGGTGAGAACATGAGTCAGTAATCTACTCTAGATCAGCCTGTAGGCTATGGCTCTACAGAATACAGGCATGCTTCCTCGGGTTACTGCTTGTATCATCTGTAGAGCTTCTATACCACACAGGCAGAATTCAGTACTTGCTACAAAGACTGACCCCAATATCGATACATTTAATCTTTTCTTTCCTTCTTTCTTTCTTTTTTTTTTTTTGATATGTAACTACTTAAAATCACATTCCTCAACTAAGTCACTTGTGTGAGATTCTCATGTGTCAGAATCTACACAAATGCAAGTGGTCATTGCTAATGAGCAGTGACACATCAAACGGAATAGGCGATCTTGGTTTTCAGAAGAAATAGAACGCATCCCTAAAATAAGAGCAATTGAAATGCGACCAATATCCCTTCGATAGTAAATAGATACTTACTCCACATAGATGGCCTTTAGCTGTCGGGACAAAGACACATTCTTGGTTGCTAGGAAGCTTGCCAGCTCTGCGCTTATGACAGCAGCACTAACTCCATCCTTGTCCAGAACAAAGGGACAGCACATATATCCTGCAGAGAGAGCAACAGACACACAGCCTTAGGAATGGATTCCATTACAGCACTAGAACAGGTTGCATGGCGCAGGCCTGCTGGCTGTTACAGGTCAGGGTCTAGTTTTGGGTACACACATTTTTCATTTATCGCTGTGCTTGAGAATTTAGATCGGCATGAGGTTCCATGTAGAGCTTATCATATCTGTTTCATACATACAAGGTCCCGGATTTGAGCCCCCAGTGGACCATAGTGTGATTAGCTTACATTGAGCTGAGAACGGTGATATATACCTGTAATTCTGGCACTTGGGAGATGGAGGTGGGAGATCAGGGGTTCAAGGTTATCCTCAGCTACAGAATTTGAGACCAGTCTGGGTTACATAGTATCCTATCTCAGAAACAAATATACAAAAACAAAACAATTTAGCCCAGTGCCTCATAGCAGCCTTGAGGGAATATGTGTTGAATGACCTGTGTGGAGGTTTCCCCTGCTGGCAAGTGGTGTTCATTGACTAGACTCACTATCAATAGCTCCAGCTTGGACAAACTTGGTTCTACTTGTTTCAGATAATATCTATCACTTTCTTCTCTGAATACTGGTGGTTCTTGATTACACGACTCATCTTGACAGTTGGCCCCTACACTCTTCTGTGTGGTTACTAATTAGAGCTGCTGAAAGCTAAGGTCATTATCATGTATTTCAGAGTCACTGAGTAACATATACAATTAGGACTTGGTAAGCAATGTCTCCTTAACAAAAGCCATAGGAAGACAATTCTGAAAACATGACAACCAAGAGTCAGCAGGTATGCTATTCCTCTGCACTGAGTTGGTTAAACAAGTGTCTCTCTGCTTTAGGGGATATGCAGAACAATTAGTGAGTAATAGATTTTTCTAAGTTAACAGCTAAGCAAGTTTTTGCACAAACAACGGGATGTCCTATGCTCAAGTCTAGCTTTCCTTTCTACTTATATATCAGACTGACACTTTAGGTCAAGGGCTTTTCAGTCATTCTGGTTAGAGTTTCAATGTTCTTTCCTGTGAACATGACTTTGTGGACAGGAGTCACATAAGCTGCCTTCTGTTCCCTGGGCAGACTCAGTACACATCCTCATTAGACTTTTGGAAAATGATGGACTTTATCAGCTCCACAAATGTGTGGATTCTCGCACTGCCAACTGTCCTGTGCAGAATGTCAACACAGTCAGATATGTGCAGATGGCCCAATTATTTACATGCAATTCTTTTTTTGTTGAAAAGATAAGAGATTCCAATGTTGGAGTAGAATAGCTCCACACTCGACTTAAACAAGAGAAGCAAGGTGAACTGTGTGCTTCTATTTCATTGGGATCTTTCGAGTTCAAATTCAAATCTTTCATTTGCTTATTATGTATTGTATATGTCATTTTATATATGGTGTGTGTATATGTATACATACACTGTGTGAGTCTCATTATTACTCCTTACCAATAGCTTCTTCAAATGAAAATAGGACCGTCTTCCCTTGGTCTATTAGCTGTTTGGTTCTGTTTCCCATCCACTTGAAGCCAGTTAATGTTTCCTAAAGGGATAACAAAAAAGAAAAAAAGAAATGTCTGGGGGCTGGGGATGCAGTTCAATCGATAGAGTGTCTCTGTTCCTGGTTCAATCCCTAGTACCACTGGGTGTGGTGGTGCATGCCTGTAATCCTAGCAATGGGTAGGTGGAGGCAGGAGGATCGGAAGTTCAAGGACATCATTGGCTACACATGATGTTCAAGGCCAGTCTGGGCTATATGAAGCCCTGTCTCAAAAAAATATATGTGTGTATATATATATATATATACACATACACATATATGTATGTATATATACACATACACATATAATATATATACATACACACACACACATATACATTTCATATATATATACGTATATATATGAAAGAAAAGGGGAAACATGTCTTAGGAAACAGGGAAACGGTCACACAAACATCTTACCTCAAAATGAAAGCCCTCCTTCAAGGCAATGGCCCGCAAGATTTTGGAGGAAACGGTGCTGGACAACATGTATGTGTCTTTGAGGGTACTTCGATCTTGGTTCTTTTCTTTCCACGAAGTGAAGAGCCACCACCCCAGCAGGGCCCCCAGCTCATTGCCTGAGAACACTCTCCACTCGCCACTACAAGGAAACAGGTCCTTTGTTTCAGCACCCTTCAGAAGACACAGAAGTCCCTGGAGCTCAGTGAGTAAAGCTCCACATATGTTCTATAAACCTGCCCCCTGTTTTCCAATAACTGGGCTGAAATGGACCTGCAATATCACAAATATCTGAGCAGCTTCCAGGTATCAGCCCTTCCAGACAAACATTGATGTCTTTGAAGATGGCCTACAGTTAGCCTGCAGGAGATGATGAAGAATGCCTTGATTTCCATCCTTGGCAAAGGCTGTAGTCTGAAAACGTACCAGACACGCTTATATTATCATTTGCATAGACCACACGGTCATAATTGTGTTAAACATAATGTCAACACCTTACAGGTGGACTTCTGTCTGTTCCCCCTAAATTAAACACTGCCTTCCAGGTCTAGTGCTTTATCAAATCCACTGGCAGAAACGGAACTGCAAAGCCAGCATCATGCAAAGGACTTTGCCTTATCAGCCCTAGAGACCTTCATATATTAAGTTCAACTATGAAATGTGGAAGGAACAAAGAGTCATTTCAATTCCCAACGCACACTGGATTGCTTTGTTCAGTGTTACGTGATCAAGAATATGATCCCCTGCCCTCAGGATCAGTAAATTGTCCTGTTAGAGGAATCCACCAGAGGAAAAGCCAAATATAATTAAATGGAAAACTTTCCATGTGGACTCAATTGCTAGAGATGGCATTCTGTATATTTTTCACAACACAGACAAACAAGGTTAATTTCACCTGTCTTGCTTTTCTGCCACAGCAAGTCTGTCAGCATCTGGGTCATTGGCTAAGACAATTTTGGCCTTGATTTTGTCAGCCAACTCGAAAGATAAAGTCTGAAAACAAGTATAGAAAATAAAAGATTACTTAAGGAAACGATCGAGCGCATCTCAGTCTTTAGGATTTTCCCGTTCTTATGAGCTAAAATAGACTTTCACCCAAATTGCAGCTACAGGGCTTTTGGTGTTATAATTTTGCTTTCTGCTTTTTTTTTTTCTTTCTTTCTTTCCTGGAGCTGGTTTTGCTTTAGTCAGCTTTTATTTTACCTTCCTACATTGAAGGTCAGATAATGAAAATCCCAGCATACAGCGCAACCCTGCCCCGAGACCGCACAGACGTACGGCAGCGTTGCGGGTGGGCTGGCATTTCTAGGCACTGTGTGTGCTCGGTCACCCGCGTCACCTTTCCCGGAGTCACTCATTACTGCCTAACCTTTTAAAGTGGTATGTGAGCCGCTGTCCGTAATATTCTTTAACACTAAAGAATAAGACTAAAACTATGAAAATTATCTCCATTCTATTGTCATTACTTCTGGGCAATAAAGTCACTGTCAATGAAAATTTAATTTAAAGCATAATCTAGATTTGAGCTCTTATTTCCTTATGTAATGTCAAATTTGAAAGTTTCTTTAAGAAATTAATGACCATCCAATAGACATAATTCCAGATATATAATTCACATCCCAGCCCAAAGAAACCCCAGGAAAACATAATGTACTTGATAACAATGGTTTAGAGTACAAAAAGTAGAGTCTGTTATTTAATAAAAGTAGGTTACCAAGACACCTTTACCCTCCTCAGGGTTGGGGTATTTGACAGTTGGGAACTCGGGATCCGGATCTTTCTGTTGGGGAACAGCTTCAGGAGGTGCAAGGTCAAAGGCCTTGAACCCCAGCTGCACAAACTCATGACCCACACCGTGGACAGAGGTGTGTACGAACTTCACCTTGCTCTCCCTGTTCACACCCCTAGAGTGAGACAAAATAGAAAATGACAAAGAATATGAACAAGGCTCTCTAAAGAGGAAGGTTTACAAAATACTAAGAGCTGGCCACTTAAGACTGTTAGAAAGATGTCCATTGAGCCTCTCAGAGAGACCTAAGCCTCTCAGAGAGACCTAAGCCTTTCAGAGAGACCTAAGCTATGTTCTCCATACAGAATTAAAAAGCACTTGTGCAAATACAAAAGTTCAAACTGCAGAACTCTTCTCTTATAATCTTGGTATAGAGTCTTTTAGAGTATGAATGAAATCCAGAAATCAAAAATCAAAAGACAACCAAATACTAACAAAATTATCAAAAATTTCCATAGAAAGTTTCTTTTTTTAAAAACTAATTTATTTAATTTTTATTTTATGTGCATTGGTGTGAGGGTGTCAGATCCTCTGGAACTGGAGTTACAGACAGTTGTGAGCTGCCATGTGGGTGCTGGGAATCAAACCCAGGTCCTCTGGAAGAGCAACCAGTGCTCTTAACTACTGAGCCATCTCTCCAGCCCCACATAGATAGTTTCAATTAAAAAAAAAATTATAATTAACAACAGGAGGAAAGTAGATACTTGAAATGAACAAGACTGTTTCTCTAAATAAATAAAGAAGTTTTCTAAATTTAACAGAAGAACAAGTACATAGAAAAGACAGCAGGGTGGTGCTAACACATGCTTTCAATCCCAGCACTCCGGAGGCAGAGGCAGGTGGATCTCTGTGAGTTCGACGACAGCTTGGTCTACAGAGTGAGTTCCAGGACAGCCAGAGTTACAACAGAGAAACCCTGTCTCGAAAAATCAAGTAAAAAGAAAGGAAGAAAGAAAAACAAATATAGGTCAAATAAACATGAAAAAAAGTTTTCTCATAATTAAAGGATGGAAATGAAAGTGAGATATTACTCTCCTCTAACAAATGGGGGAAGATGTTAAGTTTGATAACGCTGAGCGCAGGGTTGGACATGGGGTCCGATGTTATTACCACAGGCTGCAGGTGGGGGTACCAACTACTCTGCCATTCTTGGAAGGCAGTTTAGTGATCACCCTCAACCTTGCAAATGCATATACTTGTTATACAAAGTTATTTTACACACACACACACACACACACACACACACACACACAACTGTGCAAAAAACCCTGCCAACTCTTTATGTTTGTGAAACTAAATCAGAGGGGCAGAAGAAAAGCTCACAGTTGTATCTTGTTTGCATTACATACCAGTGGGAGAAAAATGGTAACCGCATTTTTAGAGGTTTCTTTTGTAGAGAAAAAGAAAATCCAATGGCCTAGGGACTCAGACCATTATCCCACGGCCCAGGGAGACCTTTAGCCAGTGTGACCTCTCTCTTCAGGTGGGACTGGAGTCTCTGCTCTGTACTCTGCTGCCAGGCCCAGGCTGGCTAACAAATACAGTAGCAGACAACTTAGGCATTCAGTTTCTTGCTGAGGGACAATGAGGAGTAGCGAAGCCTAAATCCTCCAGGACAGGATGGCACTGCACCCTGCTCAGTTTGCCCCAGGCTGAGCAAATGGGTGCAGGAGCATTGTATAGGTATGCTTGCCTGCTGGGAATTGAACTCAAGTCCTCACAGTTAAGCAGCAAGTGTTCTTATCCACCCAGCCGTCTCTCCAGCCCTGAAAGTTTTTTTTTTTATACGCGTATATAGTTGTACCCATACAAGCATATAGAGACACAGCTACAATCATAAATGTGTAAGTTTCCAACATTTCAAATGTGGCCCGTGGGCTGGCCACCTGGTTTTGTTAATTAAACCACCTTAGCATGGCTTCCCTGACTGGTCACCTGTGCTGCTTGCATATTAGAATAGCAGTTCTGAGGGGTCAAGACAGGCTCCACGTAACCAGCCAAGCCAAGAGGATTTGTCCTTGGCTCCTTTAAGGAAAAGTGACCATCTCTACTGCTGGTCCTTACACGTGCGGCTACAGTGTATACACCAAACAAAGGGGGTGGCGGGTGACCCCAACCACACGTTAATAGAATTTGGCTGAATCACATTAGCTGAAGTGAAGCCACAATTCAGTTACCTGTGAAAACAGTATTTTTTAAGGTCTTCAAAGTAGTCATTTCTGATGGAAGTGCTGGGGTCGTGAAGAAGGGGACTGCTGTCAATCAAAGACTCATCCCAAGCCTGCGGCCAGGGTTCTAGATTTTCTTCAATAGCTTGAGAAATACCTTTATCGTGTGGGGAGACGATCTGAGCTCCATTGTCCCAGTAGACCTAGAGAAGCCAAGCATGCATTTAGTAGGTTCAGGGTGCAGAGCACCCACTCCCATACAGCATGGGCATGGGGTTCCTTGTAAGAGCATTGTGTGAGGAGAGAGCAGGGGGGAGGGTACCTTATAGCCGTTGTCCTGCTTTGGATTGTGAGAGGCAGTGACCATGATTCCGGCACAGAGTTTCAGGTGCGACACTGTATAAGGCTGAACAGAGACCAAGAGTTGGTTCTTAACAAAGACCAGACAGAATGGAAACACCTACTATACACTGTTCGGACCAACTTACCGCCCCCCTACAACCTTATCACCCTAATGTCATAACACACAGTTCAGCATTTTGAGGCCTATCGAAAGCAGCATACAGCGTCCCCCCATCTGTGGTTTCAGGAAGATGAGTGTCTGTCTAAACTCTTTCAGTAGGGCCCACACTCACATAACTGCACAACAGGATACTGCTACAACTGTTCTATTTTACCATTAGTTACTGTTGTTAATCCTTTATATCCTTAACCATAAATTAAACTTTCAATGGCACAAACTGTAGGCCACAAGCTGCATTAACTTTTATGTTATCTGTGCCTTCCACATAGGTCATAGAATACTTTGCCTGTGCTCAGAGGAGACTACTATAGACTTATGATCCCAGCAACTAACTGGCTGCCAGAGTTCCAGAAAGTTCATCCTCACTAAACAGGTGAAACACTTCCCAGGTGCCTCTCCTTCAGTCTTCTCCTTATAGAACTAGAGAAGTCTCTGAATACAGAGGTGGGCTAAGCCTCCACTCTGCATTCATTCAAAGCTTTTGCTTCAGGAGGAAGCAGAAGCACTGTCTGTCCTCTGTACTCATCCCCTTCTTCTTCTTCTTTTGTTTTTTTTTTTTTTTTTTTTTTTTTACTTGCTAAGGAAAAAGTTGAGACTTTTTGGAGTGTGAACTCACACAGGTTCTTCCTCTCTCACTCCAGGGCTGACATCTGGCCCTGACATCTCAACCCAGTCCCCACCCTTACAAGACAATGTGGCAAAATAGAGAAAAGGGTCTTGGCTCATTCTGTGCCTGTCCATCAGTGAGATTTATACATAGGCGACCTGAGATTCGAACCATCTGATCTGCTCTACCTCCCCACCATAATTTTCTCCTCGGAAGTTATGTCACATTCCTTGGGTGTGTGCCTTCGTACAGAGAAATGGGCAGAACTAGCCAAATGTGGAGTCTTATGTCTGAAATTCCAGCACCTAGGAGTCAGAGGCAGGAGGATCACTGTAAGTTCAAGGCGAGTCTATGCTACAATGAGTTCCAAGGTCAAGCAGAGCTATATAGCAAGACCTTGTTTCAAAGAATGTCAGAACCACTCTACATTGGGAGATACTTGTTCAGTTCTCCTATAGTAATACTAGCTGCTGACACTCAGATTGCACAGAATGCAGGTAGGGTACTGGAACACCATGCAGTATTTCCACCACATGATGACACCTGAGCTACCGGAGCTGTGATGTTGTGATGCTGAGTGCCTACTGGGTTATGGACACCTGCGGAGGTACGGTACAGCAGCCATTCTCAGCGCACTGGTTCCGTGGGCCTTCCTGCTGGTTGACACACTCATTCCTATCTATCGGAAGGAGCCACACCAAATCAGGTTTTATAAAAACGCACTCCCAGCATCAGGTCCTGTTCTAATCCTCTCTACAGCTGAGTCTGCTGAAAAGCAACGGCTGTCACAGTCCATAGTGGCCTTCGCTTCACTTCTGTTCATGAAGGATTCGTTCCATAACAGGCTGGCCAGGAATAACATTTGGAATGGAACATTCATATTTAAAACTGACACATCAACTTATTGAAACAGAGAAATAAAAAGTTTGAGAGGAACTCCGATTTAGAATCAAGAGGTTTCCCAATTGTGATACTGCAGTGAAGAGCTACCCACTATTTTTTTTTAAAGAGTATTTTACTAATTTGCCAAAAGACCCATAGAATGCAAACAAAAGGATAGCATTTTTCTTCCCCTTTGCTATTGGAGCTTGAACCTAGCCCCCTACCTGTGCTGACACTGAGCTACAGCCCCAACCTTTGTTGACTTAAAAAAACAAAACAATTTGGAACGAAAAGTTGCACACAAGAAGCACATTACTAGGATGTGGGAGAAACTGCCTTAGAGAGGGAGGACTTAGCCCAACAAACACCAAGGAAGTGTCTGCCACCAAAACAGCCAAAGCCAGTAACACCGAGGCTCATAAAAATCAGCAGAGTCCAACCCCCAAGTCCTGTGACAGGACGTTAGAAGGGAAATGGTTACTTACCACAAAGGGGGTTGGGGTTATGTCAGAGAAGAGGTGCACAGGGACCCCCTGGCTGATAAATGCAGTCGCAGCCAGCCGGGCAAACCTAGAAATGCAGAAACAGGAAAGGAGAGAGTTGGGGTCAGAGCCGTGGGTGGTGGTAAGAGGCAACAGACAAGCATGCTGGGGTGGAACCCAAGGTCTCATGCAGGCTATGCACTCTCCTAACAGAGCTGCAGCCCTAGCCCCTTCCAAACGCCCTTAGGTTGCACACAGTAGCGAGAGAAAGAGGATGTTTCTTTCAGCTGTTTATACTGGCACAGAACACCAAAGCTCTGGACAGCTGGAGTCTTCTCATTCAACCTTTTGTTCAGGATAAAGGCCAGACAGGACACCTTGCCACAAACCCAAGGCCACTGAGCATGTAAGCTAGGCCTACATTAAAGTCTTTCGACTTTCTCTCTCTCAGCCTACTTCAGTGGTTCTTGCTTGGGTTCATCTGACCTTCACAAGGTTTCTGATGTGGAGGCATGGTCAGTTGTCAGGCTTGGGGGAGGGGGTGTGCTACTGGCAAATGATGGGAATTAACGCGGAGAGGCCAAGGGTGCTGCTGAACACCTTACAGCGCATAGGGCAGCCCCCTACAACAAAGAATGGTCCGGCTGCCGTGACATCGTATGTCACTATGCAGGAGCCTGACTTACACCTGTCACAATCCAGTACACACCTCATACAGACCCTGACTAGGTCTGCTTTATTTAAATCTAAGATGCGTTAGTATGTGTGTGTGCACAACCCAGGCAGGAACCACAAAACCCAAAGAGAATTAATTGGTCACTTCAAGCAAAGGACACGGCTTGAAGAGCGGAGCAGAAAATAGCCGTACTTTAACGGACGGTGATAACATATCTGAAGTTAACGTATCTGACACAGTTGTATCAGCTGTGAGAGGTAACCTAGAGGTGGTGTCCAGGATATGGGAGCCAAGCCAGGTGTGTGCCTGTGATCCGGGACTCTAGGAAGTGGAGTCAACAGAACCATGAATTCAGTATCAGTAGGGGCTGCATAGTGCGTTCTGCCTCAAAATTGAAAAAAAATCAAAACATGTACGAGAAGTTGTATATAGGTTTTACACAAACCATATATAGGCCTTTTTCTACTGGTGACTTGTGCACCCGTGCTTTTGGAGGTCTCGGGTATCTTAGAACCAGTCTCTGGGGGATACTGAGGGCCAACTTTAAATGTTTTCTACATTGTTTGGAGAATTCTAACAGTAGATACCCTCTCAGCATTCAAAAACTTCTGTCATTACTGCCATGACAAGCTTCACGATCATCTCCACAGTTAAACAGGAGTCCCATGGGTCTGGGACTGTCACAGCACTACAGTCTGAGAAGGGTGACTTTTCAAGGGGCAAAGAGGCCATAAACAGCAGGGAAGGAATTACATGGAAGCAAGAGAGAGGCCAATCCAGGCAATTTCTTCTCTTTGGGTAAAGATTATATTTTAAATACCTAAACGACTTTATTCTCTTAACTTTAATGTAAAATCAAAACTTTTTACAGCTGCTAGCAGATCTTACCCTGTCTTGTTTGTTTGTTTTTGAGACAGGCTCTCTCTATGTAGCCCTCCCTGGCTGTCTTAGAACTCACAGAAGCCCTCATCATTTTTAACAGCTAAGCAATAATGGGTTTAAAGTCAAGACACTGGAGGAAAAAAACAAAAACAAAAACGGCTGGAGAGATGGGTCAGCAGTTAAGAGTCCGCACTGTTCTTACAGAGGATATAACTCCTGCGACTCCAGCTCCAGAGGATCCAATGCTCTGGCCTCTGTAGGTCCTACACTCACAGGCACATACCCACCTGCACGCACACAATGTTTTTTAAAAAGTCAAATGGTTGAAATGGTGATTAAAAAATAAGAGTATAAAAGAAATTATGAAAAAAAATAATTTTCTGAAAAATGTTCATGGGTTCCAGCCCCAAAGCCCCTCAGAAACCCAAGTACCTTCTGCTGCTCCCTCCACTGGCTGGGTGAGCTCGTGCGTCAAAGCTGATCACCACACCCCTCTGCTTCAGGTCACTGAACTGCTTTTCCAGGTACCTGCAAAATCCCTGAAAATAGCCCAAGGATTAAAAAGCACATATTTCATACATACAATATAAAAATCAGCCCTTAGTAATGTTTTCCCCACTTTCACAGGACATCGTTCACCTGGAGGGAAAACCAGTGATTACTCAGACTGAGCAGCAAGATGAAAGCTATCTACCCTAAATCAGATGCTGTGCTGAACAGATAAGATTTCATATCTCCAGGTCCAGACCAACTTGCTCAGAATTTCTATCTTACTGATAGGAACACAGAGAAACCCAAAATGTTTTATACGATTTTGACAATTAACTGATGAAAATCTATTTGATGTGTTTCTGATACTATTTTCAGAAGTCTAAAGGAGGCTGGACTTAGTCCATGGGCAGGGCACAAGCAGCTACACAAATCAAGCTTGTGGAGTTTGGGACTATCACTATCTGCCCCAAGCTGATGGAACATCCCATTCCTGCATCTCAGGGCTGAAAACAGTCTCAGATACAAGAGAGCAGTGAAGTAGGAACCCAAAAAGTCTAGGCACCATATGTTATTAGAGAACTCAGGTTGACTGGGGAATAGTCATGGGTCCTAATGCTTACTTCACTCTGACTGAGGAAGTCTTGTAAGTAATGACGTATAACTATGATTTTTGGTAGAGAAATGCGTCACAGCCTTGTTACCAAAGTTATGTCAATTTAGAATGTTTCTCTTTCTTTGACAAACACACAGCGTTCAGCACATCTTCCGAAGGTGACTAAGAAATAAGAACATGTATATACTGGCTTTGTGGGTTCCCAAGAAGAAACCTAGAGGCCTGAGTCTTCACAGCTAACCATGGTGATATTACACCTGACTCTCCAGGTCAACCCTTGTGCTACAACTCTCTGGGGGCAAAAGCATATAGCCTGAGTCCAGATTCTCACATCCCTAAATATACTAGAAACCTCCTTTGGGTCCTGTTGAGGATGAGGACCAGAGAATAGCTGAGGAAAAAGAAGAAATCATTCTGTGGGGATGAAGGAGGTTTTCAGAATTGAAATGTTACCATAAAACAAGACAAACACTTGCATGGCTTCAAAATATGTAACTATGAACCACAAAAGCCAAAAAAAAAAAAGGAAAGATGAATTTGCATCAAAAATAATAAAACCATATTATTTTAAAGATTTCTTTTTATTTTTTTTAGTCATATGAATGTGTCTCTGTGTGAGTGCATGCCACATGTGTGCAGTTGCCCACTGGGGCCAGAAGAGGATGTTTGATCCCCTTGAGCTAGAGTTACAGGTAGTTATGAGCCACTGGATGTGGTTGCTGAGAACCAAACTCTAATCTTCTGAAAGAGCAGCAAGCACTGAGCCGTCTCTCAAGCCCTTATTATTATTTTAAATTACGTACATGCGTGTGCACACACACACACCTGTACACATGCCTATGAATGGATTTGAGTACAGCCCTATGAATGGATTTGAGTACAGCCCTATGAATGGATTTGAGTACAGCCCCATGAATGGCGTATGAGCATAGGTGCCCCTGGAAGCCAGAAGAGGGCGTCAGACCCTCTGGATCTAGAGTTAAAAGTGGTTGGGAGTCACCTGACATGAATGCTGGGAGCCAGATCTGACCCTCTCCAAGAGCAGTATGTGCTCTTAACTGCTGAGCTGTCTCTCCAGCCTCTGGAAACAGTCTTTTAATGCGATTAGCCCTGAGTTAGAATGGGCCATTTTAGAGGCAATGAGTTCTCAGTCACTAATGTGTCCAGGTTAAATTAAGTACTCTCAAGTCATCACAAACAGAACACAGAATGACATGAATTAATAGTCATAGGGAAATCATAACTTCTACCAGTGAGGCAAACAGTGGGGGATTTTCCTCCAGCTTTTGCCCTATTTGTTTGAGATGTTCTTCACTCACATGCACTTGCTCCTTAACCAAACCAGGACAATTTTAAGTTCTCACTAGGATTGGACTTCACACCCAAAAGAGCAGCAGGAGGAGTGCCCGTGCCACAGTGGGGGTGAGAATAGGGATGTGACCAACCAAGCAGCATGTCAGCGGTACGTCGGGAAAGGGTACCCACAGCTGGAGTGGCAGCCAGAGGGGGCCGTTCTGGAAATCCTCTCTCCTCCAATGCTGGGGTGACTCGTACGATGTTAAAGAGTATTTGCTGCTTTCCTGAAACTTTCTCAGCCCTGAGCATCTGTGTGTGCCCTGGAAAAGCATCCCAGCACATACAAATTGATCACTGAAGATCAGAGGGCTTCTAAGGATCACTCCAGTGGTGGCTGGAGAAACCAGATCACTTATAAAATATCTATCCATCGTGGTTTCAGAGGACGCCTAACTACACACTCCTGAGGCCCACTCTCAGAACAGATCCATTTTCTAGGAGAAAGGTGGGCCAAAGGGGACTATGACATTCCCTAGGCTGCATTTCCTCGTTTCCAGAAATTAGAGTTTAATATAGGAGAAAAGACTCAAGGTTAATCTGCAATCCAGAGAAGCCCTAACAATTAGTCCTCACAGCAGGTGTGACAAATTGGATTATCCAAAGATGGCCATGGCAATAAACAACCCCACCATGTGACACTGACTTCTCTTTTAGCAGACAGAATATGGTAGGAATAAGTAAGTT
This sequence comes from Cricetomys ansorgei, assembly GCA_026225945.1. Taxonomy (NCBI): domain Eukaryota; kingdom Metazoa; phylum Chordata; class Mammalia; order Rodentia; family Nesomyidae; genus Cricetomys; species Cricetomys ansorgei. The sequence goes on along the minus strand of JAMJFZ010001868.1, from coordinate 760,698 downwards.
ATTTTGTTTGAGTCAAAGTTCATTCATAAACTGGGTGGTGGTGGTGCACGCATTTAATCCCAGCACTCAGGAGGCAGAGGCAGGCATATCTCTGTGAGTTCAAGACCAACATGGTCTACAAAGTAAGCTCCAGGACAGCCAGAGTTACAACAGAGAAACCCTGTCTCAAAAAACAAAAAACAAAAAACAAAACAAAACAAAAAGGAAGCTCATTCATTCACAAAAGCCAACCCAGCTTCCAGCTGGCACATTCAGATGTCCGTATTCCCTACCATCACCTTAGTCAATGGGTCTGTGTAAGAACAAAATCTCTGCAAGGGAATCCATCATAGTCATATCAATTCACCAGTGTCTGACACAGAAGGCATTCAATAAATAGGTTGCATGGCTGGCTGGGTAAACAGAAGGTAGATGGAAAGCTGATAGATGGTGGGAACTTTCTCCATAATTAAAACAAATTAAGTCTGACACAAAGGACACAGAAAGATACAATAGAACTAGCTAGCAATGACAAAATCATGGTACCTGTGTGGTCTGGATGATGGTCAAGTCATTCATTAGAGAAATCCCTGCTCCCATAGGAGCTCGGAGGCCAGCTGTCCCGAACTCCATCCGGGCCCCAAAGCATCTCCGTAGCTCTTCTTCATTACCCTCAGCAACAAGCTGCTTCACTGACACCAAAGTTAAAGGATTCTGAAAGACAGACATGGATGTACCAGACACAGCTCGGTTGAGAGAAGGACAGAAAATCTGCAAGGCAGATGAGCCCTTCAAAACACAAACACACACACACACACACACACACACACACACACACACACAGAGTAATTCTAACCTCTAGGCAAAGCCTGCATATACAGGTTTTTACATTTTCTGATGTTTTTGAAACCTAAGCTAAGGACTTTGATAGTATGATATATTATTTCCTACTGAGGTAATCAGTTTTAGAAAAAACGAACAAGGCGCTGTTCCAGAACAGACATCTAACACGCACAGGGAGATTCCAGACCCAGCACTTACCAATCCTGTGCTTGAGAAAACTACAGATTTATTTTATGTTTTTTTAAATTTATTTTATTTTTGGTTTTTCGAAACAGGGTTTCTCTGTTGTAACTCTGGCTGTCCTGAAACTCACTCTGTAGACCAGGCTGGCCTTGAACTCACAGAGATCCATCCATCTGCCTCTGCCTCCCGAGTGCTGGGATTAAAGGTATGTGTTACCATCGCTTGGCAGCTACAGATTCTTAAATCGTAGTTTCCCAATCTGTAAAAGGGAACCAGCTAGAACCTCTCTTGCACAATCCTCAAGGTTTTAAATTAGTCTTTCTCTGCCTGACATTTAGTAGTGAGTAAAAATTTACCTCTTCCCCGAAGGTCCTCAGACTTTCCCAGAGTGGTGGTTCAGTCCATTTATTTAAAAGCCTTACTTTTTGTAGCATTTTATAGTTTTTACAAAGTGTTTCCTTTGTATCTGGTCAAGTTTCAATGACTCTAAATATTCTGGCCAACAATAGCTGATGGCTTTAGTAGTATTTTAGTAATTTATTTTTATTTTATGTGCATTGGTGTTTTGCCAGCACGTATGTCAGATCCCCTGGAACTGGAGTTACAGACAGTTGTGAGCTGCCGTGTGGGTGCTGGGAATTGAACCTGTGTCCTCTGGAAGAACAGCCAGTGCTCTTACCCACTGAGCCATCTCTCCAGCCCCTTAGTATTTTATACTACAGAAATTAAGTGGGTTGCTTAAGCTGCATGATGAACATTAACTTAGTACCTTTTCTATTACATTAATTGCAAACAGACACGAGCATGAATCATTTAAGTTCACTACACACTGCCTTGCTTTCTTTGCATAACAATTACAAGAGATGATAAGATTGGAGAAATAGAGTGATGATTGCTGAAACTCCAAATGGACTTTTAAATGAAGAGTTGAGGGAATGCTGGAGTAAGCACTTTACTCCAGTGCATCCAGTCATCATCCACTAAAATGAACGCTGGGCAAGATAAAGCCACATTAATTAAACTTTGAAGTGTGGTCACAATAAAACCATGGCTTCCTGGAATCAAGCCTATGGTTCCAGATTGTTCCAGATTCAACAGGAACCTGGACCAACCTTTTAATGAAAAACAATAGATTCCAATCACAGAGAATAATCTTACCCATTAAACTGTCAGTGCCCCCAAGGAAAGGCTCAGAGCTGGTATACAAAAGGAGCTCAACAAACATCTGTCGAGTAGAGGAGAAATTACAGACTTCCTGGCCACACCCAATATCCAGGGCTTCTCTGAGTCCTACTGTAGATTTCAAAAGTCCTAATTGGCCTTGGATATCTAGAAAAGACTCAGCACCCTGAGAGAACAAAGCAGAAAGATAATGAAAAGTCAAGAGAGCAGCAGAGATGAGGGTCAGACCTGGGAGTGATGGGATCTGACAGAAGAGGGAAGCAAAAGTCAGGGGACACAGTGGCGATACAGAAAGCACCGTCAGGAGCTTTGCCAGCATGGATGGGTCAGCATTTGGTGCTTTCCACTGGTGGAAGCTTCATTGAAGAATAAAGGGGTCCTTCCCAGAGAGGGACCTATCTCCAGTTAAAGCAGCTATCAAATGACCCTTTCATAGGGGTTGCCTAAGACCATGTGCATATCAGATATTTATATTTCAATTCATAACGGTAGCAAAATTACAGTTATGAAGTAGCAATGAAAATAATTTTACAGTTGGAGTTCACCACAACATGAGGAACTGCATTAAAGGGTTGCAGTATTAGGAAGGTTGAGAACCACTGCTGCAAGACCCAAGTTCACATCCCCAGAATGCACTAACAAGCCTATTTAAGCAAAGTTCACCTGTAAATCTAATGCTGGAGGTACATAGACAATGAATGCCTAGAGCTGCTAGTTCCGTCAGTTTAGCCAATCAGCTCCAGGTTCAATGAGAGACCCAATCTTAAAAAATAAGGTGGAGAGTGACCGAGAAAGATACTTGATGCCAACCTCTGGTTCTCTGCACAAATATGCACTCAGACGTTCATACATCTGCACACAACCACATGAACACAGACACATGCATTACCCCCATCTCTCTCTCTCTCTCTCTCTCACACACACACACACACACACACATGGAAAAGAATGTTGAAACATCTCTAAAAGAGAAAAGAACGATTTCCCTCCACCTCTATTCATGGAGGTACCATTCCTAGACAGAGTCCATATTTTGTAGTAAATACATTTTCTGCATTTTTTTTTAATAGAATGTGATGACTAAGCCTGAGTCTCAACTTGTTAAGACTGAGAGAGCAGTGATGCCCACTCTCAGGGATATGTGTGAAGTAGCTTCCAAAGATAATAAGATCACAGGTTCTGATGAAATCAAAGGATCACTCCTTTCATGGATCCGTAATTTGATGATATTACGGGGAGGTGACAGAAGGTAGGAACTGGAAGCTAATTGGAGGATAGAGGTTACTGACACATCTTGTAAGAGCAAAAATTATGTTTTAAATTTTAATTATCGTGTCTAAGAGATCTATAGAACAAGGGCAGATGCAGATAACTAACTTCCTGGAGTGCTGGGTGAGGCTGTTCAAGTGAAGTACAAAAAGACCTAATCCTCACTTGCCCAAGGACAGATAACCTCCTGGAATGCTGGATGGGGACTGTCTAGATCCTATCTGGTTAATCCAACTGCACCAGATGTACTCCAAATGCACGGGATATACTTAGTCACTAGTAGGCGGGAGATAACCCAGACAGGAAGTACACAGGATATATGTCTGCACCTGATTGGGCCTGGTGGGAAATACATAGCCTTATGAGTTCTCCCTTTTAAGCATCTGTTTCATGAATCTCAGAGCCATTTTTGTGGGAATTTTGGAGGTGGCAGGACCTCCGTGGCAACCTCAAAATGGTGCTGGTCAGAATCCATCTTCCTGGCCAGTATTTAATTAATTTAATTAAAACTCAGCTGTGGTGACGGTCTTAATTCTTGGCTGGTGGGATTTGCATTGTCACTAGGCAACATATTTTGCCATGGCCTCTTTCTGCATTCCCCTTTCTCTACTTCCTAGACACCAGGACATGAAAGGTTCTGTCACACCCCTCCACCATGAAGGATAAAGCCATCTGAAAGTCTGAGCAAAGCAGTCTTTCTCCCTCTTCTTTAGTCTATGTCAGATACTTAGTCAACGTGGTAAAGTAACCTAATACACAGAACAATACTTCCTTAAACTCTGCCTTTAGGAGAATCTGCACGTTACTAAGTTACCAGAAATGGAAACAATCTCCTTCCCTTACGCATCCTGAGGTTAACTTTCCAGGAAAAGGGAAAACAAAACAAAACAAAAAGCACCCAACAACTCCCTCAAGAAGCTGGCACCGGCATCTGGGAAACAGGATGGACTGACATTTCGTCTTCTAGGTGTGAGGGGGGAATGGCCTCTGCTGAGTCGCAACCTCTCTCCAGTTAACAAATGTTTCAGGGACCTACTATGTACCGGGCACAGTAAGTCATAGGAGGCAGCGGGGACACAGAGCACCAGCTACATAATTTTCAGGGGCAAGTGCAAAATTAAAAAGAAGGATTCCATGTTTAACAATAGAGAATCTGAAGGCAGGGCTTTAAACAAAGGTTTAGGTCCTTTCCCGAGCACTGGTTCAGTCTATCTGCATGAGTTTCACCTCCTGAAGTCAACCGTGGACACCAACAGATAGTAAACAACCTGTAAGGGGTTGCTGGTTTCTTCCAATCCCAGTAAGAGCTAGGAAGGAAAAGACCGGGCTGTTTAGAGAGAGTATTTGAGAGAAAATAAGTTACACTTGGGAGACACAGGGGTATCAAGCGAAACAAAGTCAGCAGAACACAGGCAAGAGGAACTTAATGGGGGGCAAAGAACAGGACACACGAAAGCAGAGGTCAGAAAGAACTTGTAGACCGGCAGAGGAAGTGCTGTCCGGAGCTGGTCGCCTGACTGCTTCAGCCATAAGACCGTTTACAGGGGAAAGGCGCAGCTGGGACCAAAGCGCACCCTGTCACCTTCCCGGTGAAGTGAATGTCCTCTGGGAAACTCCTGGTCAGGCTGGCCCACCAGAGACCCGTTAGTAACCACGAGGTCAGGAAGGGTGGACTAGACTGTGGAGAAGTCCGGGTCCCGTGAAGGCGGGACGGAGCGGATTCTGGTTGGGCGAGGATGAGCATCCCGTCACAGAACCTCAGAAACCTTTTGGTGCCTGGACTACGTTCACGTCGCCCCGGCTCGCTCCTCTACCCTGTGTAGCCACCGGGCGGGTCACACAGCCGTCTCCGTCCCCCGACAGCCCTTTCCAAGCAGGCTCCGAGCAGCCGGGCAGGGGAGGAAGGAAGCTGGGCCCGGCTCCCCTCAGGACAATCCGCGGCGCCCGGGAATCCGGGAGCCCGCGATCGGCCCTCACCCGGTCCCAGCGCAGCCACTGAGCGATCTCCTGGTCCAGTCGCGCGTCCATGTCCGAGCCACGGCTTCCCGGTGTCGGCGTCTGCGTCGCCGCCATTCCGCCGCAGCTACAGCGGTGGAGGGGGCCGGGTCACCCTTCCGGCTGGGCTGAGAGAGGGCGGGGACAGTGGCGTAGCCAGAGGGCGGGCTGGAAGAGGACGTGCAGATCCACCGGACCCCAGACTTGCCCTTAGTGGGTGCGTCTCTGGGAAGGCCAGGCTGCGGGGGACGCTGGTAGCGCGCGGAGCCGGAGGACCGCCTTACCCCAGTCTCCTAGGCGTACCGAGGGCCCTCCTGCAAGCATCACGTGTGCATTCAGTGGCCCTGGTGTTAGGGATGCTGGCTGGCTGCACTCGGAAGCAAAGCGCTTTGGCCCAGGCCAGTAGCAGTAAGGAAGAGGCAAGCAGATTTCCGTGAGTTCGAGGCCAATCTGGTCTACATAGTGAATTCCAGACCAGCTCCGGGTACATACTGTCTCAAAATGTAAATTAAATTTAAAAAGAATAGCAGAGGAAAAAAATCTTGAAAAAGAAGAGCCAAGTGGGGGAGTAAATCAAGTAGACCAGGGACCAGGGAACACTTACAGAGACAGTGTAAGAACGAAGTGGCGCGGAATAGCCCCTGGAAGGACGAGTCATAATTTCAGGGTGCTGAGTCAACTTGATTTTCACACTAGAAAATGTAAAAAGAAAGTCGACTCACCACCACACACAAATGAGAATTCCGGGACAGCTAGGTGATGCGCATGCCTAGGCATAAGGAAGCACAAGCAAGATCGTTTCTGAGAGGCACCTGGTGCCTCACTCTGCAATCCTGACACTGGGAGGCTGAGGCAGGATTGCTTTGAGTTCAAAGCCTGGCATAATAGTGAGTTCCGGTCATCATGGGTTACAGCGAGAGACCTTGTCTCAAAAGAACAAAAAAGACAGTTAAGGACATTGGCTGCTCTTCCATTGGTTTAATTATTAGCACTCACATGCCTGCTCACAATCATCTGAAACTCCAGTTCCTCAGGATCCCCGCTTCCTCTTCAGACCTCCATAGGCACACAGTGGTGTACAGACATATATACCCAAACATAAAACAAAATAAATATATCTTTAAATTAAAAAAAAAAAGTTTTTTAGCAGCATTAGTCACAGAAAGCTCCTATCAGGCACATCCAGATGCCCAGCAATAGAATTGATAAATACATAGTAGTATATTCATACCAAATCATGTAAGTAAATTATGGTAACTGGGCAATGAATTACACACACCAGTGAGAGTGAACAACTGCTGTATACAACCTCATGGGTGTAGCTGATAAGCATCACAGAGAGTGAGAGAAGTTAGACCTACCACCTCTGACCCTGGGTCTGACAGCCACTGAATAAGAAAGGGATAAGGAAAGAACAAATTGGTGGTTTCCCGAACTGCAAATGGGAATTCACTACACAGGGCCCTAGGGGTAGGGGGAAAGGATAACACTGTATATTCACTGAGCTTGTGGTTGCCTGAATCCATGTGTTCATCAAAACTCAGAATCATAGTTACTGGCTATAAGTTATATACCAATTTTTAATTTTTAAAAAATTTTATATGCATTGGTGTGAGTGTGTCAGATCCTCTGGAACTTGAGTAACATAACAGACAGTTGTGAGAGGCTGTGTGGATGCTGGGATTTGGACCCTGGTCCTCTGGAAGAGCAACCAGTTCTCTTAACGGCTGGGCCATCTTTCCAGCCAAATTTTGAATTTTTTAAAACTACATTTACTTAAGGAGTGTGTGTGTGTGTGTGTGTGTGTGTGTGTGTGTGTAAATGGACTTCCTACATTGTCTCATACAACATGAGGATGGCTGTTAAGTGCTCAAACTCGGAACAAACCACTGGCTCAGATACCTATTTAGCATATCAAAGTGAACCTGGCCTACAGGTTCTACCAGCATCCCTCAGTCCCTACCTGTTACAGGGTCCTCCCAGCCTGCATACCCTGCCCCCTATCCTGAACTCTCCAGCCACCCCCCCCCCCGCGGGGGTGGGCGGAGGGTACTACTCTTTGATATGTTATCTAGACATTTGGGTTACCCTCTCTCTTTTCGCCTCCTGGCCTCTTGGTCTCCAGGTTCTCCTCTTTATCCTCTCTCCTCTCTCTGTTCTCACATGTCTCGGCAGCTCGGTCTGGTCACATCTACCCTCAGCTCTCCCAGATGTCTCTGCCTCTGGGTATGCTCTCCCTCATATCTTACTATGTTGATCCTTTTATCCACAATAAACTTTCTCCCCTACCATACCTAGGAGCAGGCATGCCTTTTCTTTTTTCTTTTTCATTTACTGGGTAGCCTCAAATCAGCTCTCTCCATGCCGGAGAGGCAGAGAATAATTCAATAATTGCTCAGTCAATTATTGTATTGGAAGCTGGAATACAGAATAATGGGGAGCAGCAATGAATTCCTAGTTGAAGGCTGTAGGCCTGCAAGCTCCCAGCAGAACTGCTGATGTGAGACCACACTGGAGCATTGAGGAATCAGGAGTAGATGTCCCTGGCTGACGGCAGCAGCAATAGGCACGCTGGAGAAGGAGCTTTCACACACTTAAGTCTCTTCTAGATTTATCCTGTCTGTCTCTCCAGCCTGTGGGATGGCTTTGTCAGCATCCAAGGCAGGTCCTTCATCCTTGGTTGTTCTCTGCGATGCTAATCCTGCCTGGAAAAGTGTCTGCAGACATACTCAGAAGCATTCTTGACCGAGCCTCTGGGCATCTCTCCAGACAGTCAACAGTCAAGACCAACCACCAAAGTTCACTTATTGTCAGTTTTGCACCAAACTGTTATGTTTGTTATGTCATATTTATCGTATCAAAATATTTTTTATTCTGCTACTGTGATACAACCATGGCATACACAGTTGAAAACGTCAGTGCCTTCTCCATAATAAGTGGCAGTGTTTTGATGAATGCCTAGAACTTAAAATCGTAATATAGAGGTCGCAATATTTGTCTGATCTTATGTTATAAAATAAAGAACTAGGAAAGAAAATAAGGATATCTGAGTAATGTATATGTATATATGTACAAAGATAGTCTTACAAAGTGGAAAGAGACACTCCTGGCAATTGTAATCTCTGATTCTGTAACTGGCCATGTGGCCATAGCTGGTATATTAAAAGCTGTCTTTTACTATTACTCGTTCTGGGTTCCCCCTACCTTCCATACGCACCTTAGCTGGCTTTAGTGCTTCACCAAGTTAGGTGATCCACACCTTCATTCCTGATGGCTCTGGTCCATTTATCATTTTTCCCAGATGTGGAGCTTCCTGTTGACGTCCGTAACAGGATAGAGTACAGAGCACCTGATAGTGGCAATGTTACTGTTTCATGTATTTACTCTACTTTTCTTTCCATGCTGCGAATCAAAACCAGGGCTTTATGAGTGCTGGGAAGTGCTATCCCAAGCCACATCTCCATTGTTACTCTACTCTTCAACCTGTTTTGTGTTTGTTGTGTGCATGTATATGTCAAATATATGTCGTTTATATCTATGTATATGTTCAGGTGCATGTGCACATGCATGCGAATGGAGACCAGAGGAGGACACTAGATGTCCTGCTCTATCAATTTCTGCCTTATTCCCTCGGGATAGACCCTCTCATTGAATCTGACGGTAGGCTGGCAGCCCTCAAACTCTAGCAATCCTCCTGTCTCCAGCCTCCACGATTCTGTGGTTACAGATGTGTGGAGCTAGGACTGGCTTTCTCTCTCTCCCTCCCTCTCTCTCTTTCTTTCTCTCTCTCTCTTATTTATTTATTTATTTGTTTGTTTATGGGAGTATATGCCTCAGCATGCATGTGGAGGTCAAATTGTTATAGGAAATCATTCTCTCCTTCCAACGTGTGGGTTCCAGGTATCGAATTTAGATTGCTTGACTTGACAGCCTGCGAGTCCTCTTGTCAGCACATCTTTAGCTTTCTATGTTTGTGACAGGGATTTGAACTCAGGTCCTCATGCTTGTGCTGCAAAAACTCTTACCCACTGAACCATGTCCCCAGCTCTTAACCATTATTTTAGAATGTACTCATTTGATTAAAAAACAAAAACAAAAACAAAACAAAACAGCAACAACAAAATAAACCTAGTAGGCATGGTGGTACACGGCTTTAATACCAGGATCTCTGAATTTGGGATCAGCCTAGTCTACAAAGTAAATTCCAGGACTACCAGGGCTACACAGACGAGAAAACAAAACAAAACGAACAAAAAATAAAGATAAAACAAAAACCCATTGCGGAGCAATGCTGTGCTCAGCAGGCTGCAGCAGCACCAAGCTCATGTTAGTGAGTCGCCAGATCCACCGTTTCTCCCTGCACGGGATTTCATCTCCTGTGGTTTTACTCATCCTGGCCTAAGAACAAAAGGCGTAATATGTGCGCATGCACATTTATGCACCATTAAACAAGAGACTCAACATGATGTGTTCGAACAGCTGAGGTGTGTTGCAAGCTGCACTACGTAGGCCCTGTAAGAAAAATGTTTACCCAATGAAGGAATTGCTTCAGAACACATTTTCAGCACACAGCCCATCATTAAGTGAGGCCGGACTGTGCTTACAGAACATAACGAGTCATGACAGGTGGTAAATTGTGCCTTGAATATTTGGCATTTCTTAAATAAGATCCATTTACTTGTAGGTTAATATAATTTAACTTTTAAAAGCATGTAAAAGTGTTTTCAGTGTTTGGGGTTTTTGTTCGTTATTTTTTTGTTGACATAGAGTCTCATGTAACCCAGGCTGGCTTCACATTAGTTCATAGGCAGAGGTGGAGCTTAAACAGCTGCCTGCCTTTATCTCCCAAATGGGCAGCTTATAGCTTCTGAAGATCAAACCCAGGCCCTCACCCATGCTAAGTAAGCACTCTACCAACTGAGTTGTATCCCCTAGCTGGTGTTTTGGAGATAGTATCTCACTGTGTAGCTCAGGATGGCCTGGAATTCACTGCCATTATCCCATCTCCACCTACTGAGTGCTGCCATTACTGGCCTGGGTCACCACACCTGACTTAATTTACTTTTCAGTAATGACTGGCTTGCAAAATCCCCAAATTGTGCTAGTGCATGCTCAGGAACAGGGAGCCGCCAGTAGCATAGCCCTGACCCTCCTGGTCCCTCTATCCAAACAGCCCTTCACCAACTTCTTTTCTATTTTTTTTTTTTTCAGAGCAGTTTTCATTGTGTGCTGTGGTGTTAAAACTGCCATTTTGCTAAAATTATATCTGTTGTGTTGGAAAGGTGACTCGGTGGCTAACAACACTTGTTGATTTTCCAGAGGACCCGAGTTCAGTTTCCAGTACCCACAGTGGGGAGCCCAGGCTACCTGTAACTCTGTCTTGTTTTGTTTTGTTTTGTTCTAGTTTCTCAAGACACACAGGGTTTCTCTGTTGTAACTCTGGCTGTCCTGGAACTCACTCTGTAGACCAGGCTGGCCTCGAACTCACAGAGATCCTCCTGCCTCTGCCTCCCGAGTGCTGGAATCAAAGGTGCCACCATTGCCTGGGGCTTTTTTCTTTTTTCCTTTCTGTGCGTGTGTGTGTGTGTGTGTGTGTGTGTGTGTGCGCGTGTGGCCTTTGGCACATGTATTCATGTGCACATACTTACTAAAATATAAATCTTCAACAAATTTAATAAATAAAATAAAAATATTACTCACCATTCCTATTTTTTTTCTGTGTCTCAAGTATATAGAACACCCTGAATTCATTACAGATAATTCATGAGTGTTTGTTGAAGAACTAATCAGTGGATCCCTTACGGTTCATGAAGAAAAAATTAAATTATAATAATATACAGATTTGACATAATTTCCCTACACAAACTAGTAAGCTAAGCTCTCTGAATTTAACAAAGAAAAATCAGATTGTTGTCTCGCTCTCACAACCTAATTTCCAAGGCTGATGAGAGTAAATAATAGGACGATAGATCCATACCGTCTCTGGCCATAGGTCCCAACTGCAGTAATAATGAGAGCTTCTGCAGCCCAGCTCACATGCAGTGGCCTTGACAGTGAAAATTAAAAATATCTATTATGCATATCCATTTTCATTACAGTGTTAAAAATGGCTTGTTTTCTCTCATTGCTCATTTTAATAATTTCTTGTCTTTCAAGTCCCACTACGCTTTCCGATTTTTAGAATGTGACAACTTGAGGACTCGGGATGTAGCTCAATGGTAGGGCTTGCCTACTGTGCCCAGACTCTGCATTGATCTTCAGTGCTTAAAAGAAGAAGAAAAATTAACCCCTCCCTGGTCTGTTTTGTGTCTCTGCGTAGGCATTTCCTCTTTCTTCTTTTTTCTCCCACGGACCACCTGCCCCACCAGTGCCTGTCTGTCACAGCCATCACAAGGCAGGAGCCACTCTCTCAGCAGGGGGGTAGTGACTGGGTCAGCATCACTGTGTCCTTTGGCCTGAGTGATCTGGGTATTTGACAAGCACTAAGGATCTGTGAAATGAGAAAGGCTCTGCTGTGAGCTAAGAGGTCACTGCTTGGTCGGAGTGGTACCCTAGCCCGGTGAGAATAGGGAGAAGTCATGTGTGGACACCGAAAGGCCCTCTAACACAAGCACATCTGCCCCACAGCCACAGGCTGCATGTGTCCCCGAACATCTACAGATGCATGTTTGTCTTGTACTTAGTGTAGTCATATTGCAATGTCAAAAGATTGGACACCCCTGCTCCAGTTTTTTTTTTTTTTTTTTTAATGCATTCCTATAAAGTGCTGAGAAATCTAAGCAGGTCAGTAGATACTAGGTAAGCCATACTATTCCAAATGGAGCGGCCTGGTCCATTGTGGCTTCTTCCCTCCACCCATCAAAATGATGTTGATCCCCCTCACTCTGTTAATACTAAATCTATCTGCATTCGTATAGAATTTAGTTTCCGCTTCATGAAGTTAACAGTACTAAAAAGGAGACATGACTAGACTAGTAAAAGAAATTCTGGCCTCCAATAAAATTATGTGTCAAGGCTGGAGAAGTAGCTCAGTGATTAAGAGTGCTTGCTCGTCTTCTATAACATTCAAGTTTTGTTTCTCAGCATCCACATCAAGCAGCTCACACTGATCTATAACTCCAGCTCCAGGGGATCTGACACCCTTTTTGGTCATCTGGAAAAAAAAAAAACCACCAACAACAACAACAAAAAAAAAAATCTAAAACATATGGAACACCCTAGGTCGGTCTCTAATTTGCTAAACTTGTTTTGTAGCTGATGACCTTGAACTCCTGTCCTTCTGCCTCTCCTTCCCAAATGCTGGGATTACAGGTAAATGCTGTGCAGTTTTAGCTAAAGTTTCTTTCTTTTTGGGGGATATGGAGGGTGGGGTTGAGACAGGTTTATTCTCTGTAGCCCTGGCTGACTATAGACTAGGTAGGCCTTGAATTCATGAGATTAATTTGCCTCTGCCTCTCAAGTGTTGGGATTAAAGGCATGCCTGGCAGCCTTTAAAATGCTGTTGTGTTTAATTTAAAAAAATGTAAATGCAGTGGTGGCACATGCCTTTAATACAGGCAGGGGCAGGGGCAGGGGCAGGGGCAGGAGGATCTCTTCAGGGCAGGGGCAGGGGCAGGAGCAGGGGCAGAGGAATCTCTGAGTTCAAAGCCAGCCTAGTTTACAGAGTGAGTTCCAGGACAGCCAGGGCTACACAGAGAAACCCTGTCTCTAAAACAAAACAAAACCTAAGTGCAGAAAGCATAGCTCTCGTCTTAAAGGAAACAAGATATAATTTGTTTACCTTGGAGACACTTTGAATGACTATGGTCCAGGAACACAGATTTAAGTGACCCCAAATTCCATATTTCAACAAAGAAGTAATTTCCTGAAATTTTATAGTTTTACAGAACAAAAAAAATTAATAGATTAAGCTAAATTTAAAATACATTGTTGGGCGGACAGACATCTTCTGTATCAGACTGTGATTACCCAGTCACTAGAAGAGAAGGTAGGCAGACTCCTCACCTAGCCCTCCAACCAGAATGCTTTGTTCCCGCAAGCCCTAATCCACCACCATCTCCCCACATCTGCTCCCTCCACCCTTTCCTGGCTCTACTTGCCAGAGTCCCACATACCAATTTGGGCAGACATCCCCTACCTTAGGACACAACAGGGCTACCAGCAGAACAGGTAGGGGAGAGATGGGGGTGGGAATGAGAGGATGGAGGGGTTGGTCTGGGGGAGAAAGAAGATGTGGGGGAGATGGGAGGAGTGAAGGAAGCGGTGGGAGGGTGTTGGGATGTATTATATGAGAGAAGAAAAAATTTAAAAATAATAAGAAAGGAAGGAAGAAAAGAAAGAAAGAGAGAGAGAGAAAGAAGAAAGAAAAATATCAAAAAATAAATAAAACAAAATACGTTGGTGGGTATATCACAGCATGATTTCAGTAAGATGAGGGGAGCTTTTCTATAGGCACAAGATGCCATCAGATGATATTCTTAGCTTTTGAGTTGGTGAAAGCTAGTGGTTTGCTGAGTTAGTAGATTCCAGAAGGTTTTTAATCTCTTAGTCATAAGACTAATAGAGAGAGGTGGGCAAGGAATGACTGTTCAGTATGGCTAGAATTAACCCAAGATAAGGTACTTAGCTTCTGGACCTGCAATATTCCAATCTCTCCACAGGACAGAAGTTCTAATCAGTCTGCTGTTCTCCGCATACACAGCACCTTATCTGGAATTACTGTTCACCAAAGAAAAAATTAAAACCTGTTATGTTTCCCATTTTGATTACTATTCAATTTTCTTCCAATCCTATTTTTCTTCAGTGGTTTAAATTTTTAACCCCTCTGCCCTTTCCACCTGTTAGAACCTCTTAGGAAACAGCAGCAATCCTTTTCTCAAAGATGTCTGGAGCCACCCTCTGCCCCTGTGAGCAAGAGTCCTTAGCACCTTGTTAACTGAAAGAAAATCAATTGTTTCTCCACACACCATAAAAGTTTTTACTGGTAAAATATTAATGAGTGGCCTTGCAAAATGCCTTTGGACAGAGATAAAGATGTCTACAAAAAGCACCCAGGGAGAATACCTCTGGTTCTTGGTTCCTGGTAATTGTCAAGTCTGAAAAATACTACATCACAGTTTTGTGTGATGGAATCTTATCAAAATATGATTTGATGAATATAATTAGTGACAGAGGCTCCTTTTCAAATTAAAGGCTTAGGTAATTTTATGGTTGGACACTTAAATAGTTAAAGGTTTTCAATAAAGCTAATCGTTCCTGTATGACAGAGACACCATTTCATAGTTTTGCATCTTAATGTTCACTTAGGTTTGGATATAATCCAGTCTGATAATTCCAATTAAATGCTCCAGAATGGGTAGTTTATCAACAACAGAGATGGATTTCTCACAGGACTAGAAGTCCAAGATCAAGGTGGAAGCTGACTTGTCTGCTGAGGGCCCCCTTCTAATAGATGGTACTTTTTTGCCATGTCCTTAAATAGCAGAAGGGCTCAGGCATTTCTCTGGTTTTTCCTGCAGGTGGATGGAAAGGTGAGTCTAATCTTGACTACTTAGCAAGTTCCAGGCCACAGGATGCCTAGGGAGATGCCTAGGGAGACCCGGTTTCAAAAAAAAAAAAAAGCAAAGAAGAGACTCTACACATCCATTAGCTCGCACTTCTAAAACAATGCAAAGAGAGCAAGGAGGACAAACTTTAGAACAAAGAAACTGGGAGAGCTGGGTCTCAGCACACATCCCAGGGGCAGAAGGCAGGGGAGCCTAGTGACTCCTACAGCAGCCTGAAACACTAAGTTCTAGACTTTCTGAACCCCAAAGGACCTTCTGGAAATAAAGTTTAAGATGGGGTTAAAGCCAGAAAGACTGGTGGAAATTGTGCTTGAGTAGGGAAAGAGGAAATGATGTCATTATATTTTAATTTTTTAAAAAACTGAAAAAAAATGGAAAATTCAAAATGTTTTTTTATCATGTATTGAAGAATAAAATTTGGCAAAAAAAAATTGATAGATATACCAAAAGTTGACACCACCGGAGATTTATTGGTGATTTGTTTCCCATAATGCTGCAGAGCCCTCTCAGGAGGCCATGACCAGCTAAGAAACACCAAGAGCGCCCCTAGAGGCTGTGAAGGCTCATCCAGTGATGTCATTGTGTGGAACAGCTGGGAAAACTCTTTCAAGAGTGAGATCGCTGCATGTGCCACCACTGTATGCTTAACGGCTTCCACTTATCAGTCCTTCTGTTCACATGGGGAAGTAGAGCTGGAGCAGGTTAAACTCTGACGTAATACATTTCTCACTCCCTTTTCATTCCACTGTCCCTTCCTCTTTCGACAGGGACTCATGTAGCTCAGGCTGGCCTCAGACTCACTAGGTGTCTGAGGTTGACCTTGAATTCCTGATCCTCCTGTCTCTGCCTCCCTTTTGCTGGTGTTACAGAAATGTACTGTTGTGGGGTATTCACCAGAGAAGACTGCTCACACATGGGTTTATCAGCCAGCTGGAGACTACACTCAGTATTCAGGATCCCAGTGTAGCCCTGAGCCTTTCTCAGGATGAACTTTTAAGCACAAAACCATATTCTGGGTTGACATACATCAGTTAACAAGAATAGTTAGCCAGAAGCAGAACTATAGAAATTAAAAAGCAAGGTTAGTACATTTCGAGACTCTCCCAAAACTATATGGACTTTGATGGATTAGGCCTTTGTTTCAGTTCTGGCACGTGGTGCTATCTATGTGCTGAGTCTTACAACCTGAATGGCACTTCCAACATGGAGTAAGTTGTGCTAAGGTCTCAGGGCCTACTAAGGTCTGGGGCCCTGGAATTTGCTTGCTAGTCAAGCACTCCACTGGCTGAAATATATCCACAGCCCCCAATAATTTCCTTCTTAATACAGTATAGTTGTCTCTGTGACCAAGCATCTGACAGCAGCAACATAATGGGGGAAGGGTTTCTGTTGGTTCCTGGTTCAGGGCATATGGTCCCTCATAATGGGGGAAGGTATGTTGGCAGGACCTGGTGTGAGGCCTCTTGCTCCTGTGTCTTCACATCAGGAAGCAGAGCGATCTCAGGCTAGAAGTGGAGACAGCCCAGACTGCTGAAGGCTATCCCTCACAGCCATGCCTCATCTCCAGAAGATTCCATAATCTTCCAAACAGTAGAGAGCAGAGTGCAAAGCCTGTAGGAGCACTTTATATCCACACTATAACTGTGATTATTTTGTGGATATAATGTAAATGTAAAATGTAAAACCACTTCCCTTTGGTAGTGTTTGAAGCTTTCTTAGTGCTGTTTTTGCTCCTTTTAGAGGCTAGGAAAAGAGTACACAGCAGCTCTTAAACCATCTATAGATATCTAGCTGCACGAGGACATGTCGAGCATCGTGGGGACTGCCAGGCCGGGACAACTTAGTTTAGATCTTACTGCAGAGGATGTCAGAACCAATTCACAATCTCAAGTTAATTCCCAATTTACAATCATGTGGCAGCCACACCAATGACATTCTGTCCATCTAATTTCCTAAGAGGTATATGGATGGTCTCAGCCGGATGAAATCTCTTCTCTATCCAGGAGTGGGGCACCTCAGGCATGGGCTTGGGGTCAAGATCCCAGGGAGGATGAGGTGTGGACTATTTCAACATTCAAAGGCCCTTCTGACTTAAGTTGCTAAAGGTTAGCCAAGGTCAGCTAAGCTAAGGTCCATCATTGTTACAGATAGTTCATTGAAATTGTAGCACTAGCCTTGCAAATTACCACACAGTCACAGAGGCACTGAAAAGTAGCATAATTATTTCTATGGATGAGTTATTTCTCTTGTCTCCATCATGAGAACACCGAGTCTCTTACTTCCCTGACAGGAATATATATTTGTAGAACCACCTTGCAAAACAATGAAATTAACAGTGCAAGTATTTCCTTGTAGTTCTGGTGGGGATCTATCACCTACAACAGGGATCTGCAAGGAGTACCTGCCAAAGGCCAGACCATAAATCTCTTCAGTTTGTGGTTGTGACTACAGCTGTGGTTGCTGGGTAGACAACATGCATGTAAATGAATGAATAAATGAAATGAATGTGTTTGTGGGCCAATAAAATTTTGTCTATGTTTACATTTGCATTTTATGAATTTTTGGCATGGGAAAAAGTATTCTCTCTTTCTCTTTTCAGACATTCAAAATGTACACATTGGGCTGGCAAGATGGCTCCATGTGGCTAAAAGTGCTTTTGCCTAAACCTGATGACCTGAGTCTGACCATGGAAAGAGAGAACTGATTCTAAAAGTTGTCTTCTTGCTTCTACAAGCTTGCTACAGCATGTGTATACCGTGCTCATACATTTATCATACAAACACACAACAATAAATGAAAACGAAAAAGTATACAAATACATGTAAAAATCGTCGTCAGCTGTGGGCTAGATGAAAACAAGCAGGAAGATGCCTTCCCCTACTGACGGCAGTAAGGACTGCAGTCAGCTGGCCCCTGTCTTAGGATTGCTGTGCTCCTGCACTAAGAGGGTCCCGAAGGAAGGCCTGTTACTTGTAACAGTAACAACACAAAAAGTTTACCATAAGCACAGGCAGTAAATGGTAATGTGTGATGTATCCGTATGGTGGAATCACCATGTGGCACGCAAAATGCAGGAATTTCAGACAGCTCCATGTGTCAGTGTGGTTGGATCTTAAGCTCATTATGTGGATCCAGAAGCCAGTCACAGAAGAAATCTTACAGCACGATGCAGTTGTATTTAGGCTTGACAGGGGTGACATTAAGTAACATAAAAGTCATAAGAAATAATAAATAATAAATAAATAAAAAAAAATAAATAAATTAATAATAATAAAAGAAAACTGTAAAAATCAAGGAAGTGGTTCACTTGGGAAATAGGCGTGACCGTGACACTTTGAGAGTGTATAAGGACTTCCACATTATGCGGATTTCTTCCACGCTTTTGTATGTCCTGTTTTGCTCAGTGACCAATTCCAGTCCTTGTACACGTTAGACTCTATATTTGAGCTAATTCACCAGTCATGTGCTTCCTAAATTTAATTCTAGGCTTCTGGGCTTGTAGGCTTGCCTTTCCTTCTTGTTTTAAGCTGCATGACTTACAGAAACAATATGCTAATTAAAACATGTTTTATTAAAATTTACTTCGATCTCTAAAAACAATTGCTATTAAAATTTTAATGTTGATGTACTGCTTTTCTTTTTCCTTTGGTTTTGTTTTGTTTTGGTTTTTTTTTGAGACAAGCTTTCTTTGTTGTAACTCTGGCTGTCCTGGAACTCACTCTGTAGACCAGGCTGGCCTCGAACTCACGGTGACTACTTCTTTCAGATTAGTTTAGATTTAAAGGCTTAGCAGATGGGTCTTGGTTTTACAGGAACCATGTGACTACTTCTTTCAGATTAGTTTAGATTTAAAGGCTTAGCAGATGGGTCTTGGTTTTACAGGAAAGGGTGCCCTCTTCAGGAACCATGTTTAATGTTAGTAAAAAAAAAAAAATTTTTTTTTCAACAGAAAATGAATTTTAAAAAAATTCCAGAAACTGTGGGATGATGTAAGAGGCATTGTGAGGTGTTCCATGTCTACTCTTAGTTCAAAGTATTTTAGAGATTTTTGAGGAATAGAATTTTTTCTGTTTCTATTTAATAATATTACTGAATTTAAAAATTAACCCCCTCACCCCACCCCGGGGGTAGTGGTGGTGCTGGAGAGATGGCTCCATGGTTCAGAGAATAAACTGCTCTTCCAGAGGACTGGAGTTTGGTTCCTAGCACCTATGTTACTGCTTGTAACTCCAGCTCCGGATGATCTGACACCTGCTCTTTCTAGCGCGCTGTTCTCTCATGCCCCATAATTAAAAATAATAAAATAGGTTCTGGAGAGATTGCTCAGCAGTTAGAAACACTGACCTGGGTTCAATTCCCAGCATCTGCATAACAGCTTACAATTGTTGGGAATTCCAGTTCCAGGGAATCTTATACTCTCCTGATCTCTCAAGCACCAGATATGCATGTGGCACACAGACAAATGCTCAGGCAAAACACTTATATACATAAAATAAAATAAATATTTTTAAAATTAACATTTCTATTTATTTAGATACATGAAACCCAGTAGGCTCTTCTTCTGGAAGGTGAAAGTCACAACTGCAGAATTGATTATATGGGATAACGTTTGGCCTGCCATGACATCAGTAGAGAGAGAGACTGAATCTCTTCTACACTGGCAATGGCTTATGTAATCTTACAAGAATTTCAGAATTCTGTTTCTATTCAGAGAGGAAGCATCTGCTCAGCTCTGAGATATTAACCAGCCTGAGTCTGGTTAGCCTGAATATTTAACATGCACCTTCATGTAAATGTAAAGGTTTAATATATGGAAATGACTTAAGCAGAAATTATCAGTTAGCCAATAACTGCAACAAATTTAGTTGAAGTCGTAGCAACTGTAGCTAGCTTAAAAGTGATTAATAGATCTATTTTTTGTTTTTTGCTCAACACCACAATTTAGTGAAATAGCATAGCATTTGATTTTTTTGTTTACTTGTTTAGGATTAATGTTATAGTCTTAAATTAAACAAAAATAATTATCTTGAAGCAATATTGTATTAAAAATATTCTTTTTTTTTAATGCTTCCAGATCTTGTGCACCTGAGGTTTAGCAGAAAGCCCCAGTAGTCAACTAGACACTGTGCTTGTGCCTGCCATTGGCAGTTCAGGCACACAGACCAGTAGTAGCTCTAGTAAAGGACTCAACCCTGCCCAACCCAAGGAGCTGTGCCAAGGAGTGAAGGGAGATAAAGGCAGTAAAATCATCTGCTGAGGTATGAAGAAAATTGAATCTGAGTAAAGAGAGTTGGTGTTGAGAAAGGATGGGCAAGGGTTTGTTCCAGAAACCAACATCCTGGACATGAGCGGTGAGAAGTGATGTTTTGGTGAGTGTGGTGTTACTTTCCCCCCAGGAAATTAAAACAAAACAAAACATTCACATCCACCTTGGTGAATCAGTGAGTTTCTTTGGAGTTACTTACATGGACACAGATGCAGGGACACTTCCCCGAACATGGGTGACTAGGGTATCTGCAGCACTGAAAACCCCAGTATGGTTAAATAATCACAGAAGTTGCATTGCTGGAGCCCGCCCTCCACACACACACAGCTTGCAGGCAGCTGCACCACTAAGTCTCCTCTCACCAGCAGCTGCGCGCTGTTTACACACACTCAGGGAGGGGCTCTGGAGTCTTACGAGGTTGTGAGTTTCCCTTACCCTGGGAGCTACTTCCCATTCCTCCTCAGGGAAGGCTTCAGTCTGGTGGGAAGAGCTGTCTAACAGCGACAGAGGGGCAAGGAATGTTTGTCTGTTACAGGCAAACCAAGAAGAAGGGTGTTGGTTCATGCCTTGTGTATGGTGCTGATGCATCTACAAGGCTATTAGGCTAACAATGCTGATGCCGTTTTAAATTATACAGTTGTATAGATGTCATTTTAAGCTATAAAAGATGGAACCAGAGCCAACCATGGTGGCGCACACCTTTAATCCCGGCACTCAGGAAGCAGAGGCAGGCAAATCTCTGAGTTTGAGGCCAGCCTGGTCTATAGAGGGAGTTTCATGACAGCCAAGGCTATGCAGAAACCCTTGTTGAAAAACAAACAAACAAACAAACAAACAAAGGTGGAGCCTGAAGTCTAAAGTCATTAAAAAAAGAAAAAAACTTCCAGAAATGCTAAAATCCTAAAATCGATACAACAAAAATGCCTGGTTCTTCAGAAAAGGAAGAAATCTAGTTTGAAGGTAATGGAAACGATGATGGAGAGATTGGTGATATGTAAACTGAACTGGGTGTGTTATATTCTGAATTTCCCAGGAAAGGTCTCACAGTTGAGATCTTGGTCTTTAACTGTTAAGAGTAAAATTCCATTTAGCTTGGCTATAGCTTCTTGAAGCAGATGAATTTTTTTCTACTAAAAAATATTTATTATATTTCTTGAAAGTTAAAGATTCCACGTGGCCTTAAGTGACATGTTAACACTTTACTCTCTCTATATGTAATGGAATGTGGAAGTAAAACATTATAACATGCATGGTTCAAAAGGGCAAACACATCTTTTCATTTGGTAACCCCTCATTTCTAGTAAGTGATGTTTTGCATCAATTATTTGACTCCTGGTTATTAGGGACTATAGTAAGCCTTCATCCCAACACATCTTTTTGCAGAGACTTTATGTTCTAACTATCCAGATGTTCTGTTGAGAGACTCATCAAACATAAGGATGATATATGCACTTAGAGTTAGAGAGATAATAGGACTTTTTCACATTTATGTAGCCATGTGTATTTTAAGGTCGACTTTCACCTTTCACATCCTTTTTTAACAGTTGTTTTGAAACTTCTCCCCCTCAAAGCATTTGTAAAATGTAGTTTTTTTTAACACAGGGGTAGCAATAAAAAGCATTTATTTTTTGTATGTGTGACATACATGTGTGTGTGACATACATGTGTGTGTGACATACATGTGTGTGTCAGGGAACTCAAGTGGGGGGGTCAGAGGCTTGAACTCAGGTCTTCAGCCTTGTAAGCACTTGTAAAGTGTCTTTACTCACTGAGCCATCTCCATGGTTGGTAGGTAGCAGTTTCAGAAATTGAACTCTAAGTGACAACCAATTATCTTGACATTAGAAATATTTATGTATATATAATATATATATATATATATATATATATATATATATATATATATATATATAATTTAAAGTTTACTTTTATACAGAATACTGCCAAATAGAAATGAAAATTGAATGGAAAAAATAAACTATTCTAATATTTACATATACAAAATTAACTTTTTTCATAGGAAAAAAATTATTTTTGAAACTTTCTCTGTTGTAACTCTGGCTGTTCTGTAGACCAGGCTGGTCTCAGACTCACAGAGATCCACCTGCCTCTGTCTCCCAAGTGCTGGGATTAAAGGCCATCATTGCTCAGCTAAAGATAATATTTTTTTAAGGATACATAAAATATTTCATGCTTCTCCTTATAGTCACAGCACTCTGGAGGCCGAGACAGGAGGATTGCTGTGAATTAGAGGCCCGCTACAATTACATATGAGTTTCAGTAGATGTTTCAGTACAGTTTGAGACCATGCCTCAAAACAAACAAACAACCTAACAAATACAAGATAAAAGCAGGAGGGTCAGATGCTGAATACATATAATTTGAGTCTAGTCCGAGCTCATGAGACCTTGTTTGGGAGGACATTATACTGAATTGAAAAATGATTGTCAGGAGTTGAAAGCTGGTAGGGGATAAGAGTGTGGAGGCAAAAATTCATTTGGATCCTCCCTTCATGGACACACTAAGTACACTTCAGATGGGCCAGAGAGTTAAATATTGAATTATAATATGTGGAAGTGAAAACTCTCATGAAAAAAATGTTCCAACAAATTGGATATTTCAAACAAATTTGAAAATCCAAGCAGGACAGATTATGAACAGAGAGAGGTGGAACCCATATACATTCAGCAAAATGAAGATATGCTCACATACAGTATAAACCAACATGGAAAGAAACGAATCAGATAATAGAAACATATGACAACATCTGACACGCTTATGACTGAGTCTAGCCATACGTGGATGTAGACATCAGCCGGCAGAACCCACTCAGTAGCTAATTCAAGGGGACATGGAATAAGACACACAGTACATTGTGGTAGCCTGTGATGCATACTCAACATGGAAAAACAATACATAATTTTAGAAAATCATTATAGAAGAGATCCCTCCCTCCCTTCCTCCTTCCCTCTCTCCTTCTTTCTCTCTCCCTTTCTTTCTCTGACACTTTTTCACTATATATCTCAGACTGGCCTCAACTCAGAACCTTCCTGCCTTAACCTTCCTCACAATGCTGAGATTTACATATTTCTTTAGAATTACTTTGCAGTGTGTTTGAGATTCTTCTAAAATTCTCCATCTTCCAGATCTGGAGATATGGCTCAATGGTTAAAGGCATTTGCTGCTCTTGCAGAGGACTGAAGTTCAGTTCCCATTGCCACATGGCAGATCACAAAGCCATCTGCGACCCTAGTTCTAGGGGTCTGACACGTCTTTTGGCCTCTCTAGGAACTGCATGCACAGGGCACATGTACATACACGCAAGCAAAGCACTCATATACAATGACTCTTTAAAAAAATCTTTATATTCTTTAAAAAGATTTATTTGATTTTAATTATGTGTGCGTGTGCATCAGTGTGTGGATATGTGCACATGAGCGCAGGTGGCACCAGAGGACGGAGGCATCAGGTCCCCTGGAGCTGGAGTCACAGGCAGTTGTGAGCCTGACGTGAATTCAGATCCTCTGCAGGAGCAGCACACACTCTTAACCACTGAGCCATCTCTCCAATCTTCTTCATCTGCATTAATCTAGTTATTCTATCTTAGGAATATACTCTAAAGAAATAAACTAAAATGAAATAATATTAGCTGATATAGAGATATATATGCCCAATTTATAGTATAAGTAAACATAAAGGAAAAATTTCTTCCAACCAAAACATCACAAAATGTGTGATACACACATATGTGTATATGCCAACATCATCTTTAGGCACAATAAATTTATGTAGTCTAAGAATTGTTTTATTGACTGAAATCTCTATCTATCTATCTATCATCTATCTATCTATCTATCTATCTATCTATCTATCTATCTATCTATCTATAATTCTATCTCTATCTCTTTCTCTCTCTGTATGCTAGGGCTTCAACTTGTAGTCAAATGAGTGCTAGGCACTGACTCTACCACTGAACTACATTTTCAGCCCTGGCAGCAATCTTAAGCTGAAGAGAAAGCACCGAGTATGAGTGCAATCACGTGCAATGATTGCTTATTCCGTTGATTTTCTGTCAAATGCTCCTGGAAGGGCTGTGCCTGAGATGATGGTCCCAGCATTTCTGAATTTGATCCAATCTGAAGTGTGTGTGGTCCACCCCACCCTCAACTCTGCCTCCAACCCCAAGTCAGAATGTGGAAACAAAGCCAGGGGATGAAGTGAGAAAACAGAGTAGTGTTGCCAAGAGGTGGAAAGGATGCCATGCAGCTGGGCGGGGGGTGTGTTATTGGTGAACTTGTCAATTGTTTGAAGTAACAGAAACAACCCTTCTCTTAAGTGGAAAATCAGTTGTTCATAGGTCAGAGGGGAGGTTAAGAATCAAGCTTAGGAAACAGATGGAAGCCAAGGGGCATGAGGAATCATCACAGAAGAGCCATCCTTCTGGAGCAACTTGCCAACATTGCCAAGGGTCCATTTCTGGACCTGCCTTGTCTGATGCCACAGCTGTGAACATATTGTTAACTACCCATTTGCCTCTGGTGGTCAAGAATTGAGTCCTCAAGCAAGAGATACTATTGGCTAACTCCACTGGCTCCCCTATTTTTACCTTCAGGAGAAAGAAAGTAATCTGATCTAATTAGCCAGACTCCCAGGAGTGAATCTCTCCTCCCAGCAGAGGTCAGCACAGGATTCTGTAGTTGGAAAGGAGACTTAGGCTCTGAAGAAGAAAACGAAGGGCATGCATGTGCGAACAGCAGCAAGTCCTTGGTATTCATCAGAGTTTCACATAGACTGTTGGATGTATACCTATTCTAGCTTTCAGCAGGGAGCCTGTACTTAAAGGAGGCATGCCAACATCAGGCCTTCTGTAGAATTTTCTCTACTTCTGATTTACTCTAAAGAGACTCTTGTGAGCCCGCTATGCCAGAAACATAGACAAACATGTTTGTGTCTCCCTACAATTGAATAATAATAAATCCACAAGGTTTAGCAGTTTCAATGACAATTTGTCATAGAGCCTGTGTCCCTTGTTAGCCTGGCCAGAGAATGCAAATTCTTTTATTTAAGTACTAATTACTGATATTAACTGTCCTATCACATAGCATACAGCAAATATCCGCCCCACACACACTCTGCAGTATACAAATCCAAAAGGCTCCAGCAGACTTAGGGGAGTTCACGAGCAGGCTGAGGGTCTATTGAAAAGATAACAGGAGCAGTGTGGAGAGGAAGCTGCCGCTGGATCTGCAGTCAGGTTTGTGAGCTTTGGAGTTCAGCTCTGAGGTGAAGGGCTGACCAGACTCAGGAGCAGGAAATGACAAACTAGGCCCAGACAGGCAAATAGGTGAACTGGCAGACAGTCACGTAGGCCTCATCAACAGTGAGGCACTAAGTTGAAGCTCCAGGCACAGTAAAGGTGTCTCTGGTCCTTGACACACACACCAGATGACAGGTTGGTGTGGAGTCATAGCGTCACAGTGTTAGGTGTCCATCTCATTCCAGGGTCTGAGTGAGAGAGTTACACTCTTTCCTTGGTCTGGTGTGTCTGGTAAGTCCTTGGGCTTGATTTCCCTGATATTATTTAGTATTTCCATGTGCCCCCAGGGTTTCAGTTCATCCCAATAAACTTGTAGGGTGGCTCCTTTTCTATCCCTAGCAACAAGTCATTTATCACTTAGTGCTAGGCGGGAGTGGTTCCCTGACATGTGGTACAATTTCTCAGTCCACCCAGAGGGCTGAGGTCATTCTACTCCCTCAAGATGGAGTGAAAAGCTGCCTGTAAAGTGGAGTCTCCTAGTGCAAGGCACAGCACGGAAAACTACTCTTTCGTAACTTTTAGTAGTTAATAGCCAAGACAAAAAAGGTTGAACCTAATAGAATACTTACTTGCCCTAACAGTCATGAGATCTGCTTGCCTGGGTGACTTCGTTAGCCATGTCTGAATACTGATTAGTACTTGCGTAGACAGAAGCTGAACAGTTTGAGTCCATCTGCCTGCTGTTAGGTTTAAATAGGCACGGGGTGGGGAGGGGGGCGGTTCAGGGGTAGATATTGTGGTTAATCATTCGTCTCTACTTTTAGATCAATTCTTTGCCCTCTTCCTGTTCTCTGTATTGCAAGGACCTTCATTTCCCTTCATATTCAATTTAAGAATTGCTACACTGTGATCCTCTAACCTTCCAGCCCTGGGGAGGCAGGGACCTCCTGCTTGCCAATCTCTGCATAGTTTCCCAGTACCCTGCTGGGTAGCCCACTCCTTCCGTGCACCCTTCTCAACGTTTGAAGGATCCACAGCATTATCTGTTCTCATCGGCTGTTGACTAACACAAAGTCGATGGTAAAAACTAAACATTGTAGAAGTCATTAATCTTCACCTGAATTCTAAGTCTGAGTTCAGACTCCGACTGAACTTTTATCACCTGGGAACACTTCCATTCAAGCGGGAAGCTATGATCTGCCCATGCATCCTCTCTTTCTCTTAAATGCTCAGCTTACCCTTCATTTCTTAGACATAAGTTGGTTGCTGGAAAATGGAATATGCACAAACCATAAAAATCTCCATTCTGTCTCTCACTCTCCTTCCCCATTCCCCATCCTCTCTCCATCTTCCTCTCTTTTCCCTTTCTCTTCCCCTCATATCTTCTTTTACCCTTTCCTTCACCCTCTACCTCTTTCCCATCCTCCTCTTCTTTATCCTTTTTTCTTCTTTTGAGTATCAGTGCAGCAGACAACCTTGAAATACATGCTGAAGAGATGGAACTCCTTTCTTTCTGGTCCTTTGACTGCCTCAATGGACGGGACTCTGCTTCTATGAGCCACTCTTCCCACAGAAATCTGGCAGGAGTAAAAGAAGCCTGTTGTGATAATTGGTGGGGAGTCTGGGTTTTATCTGTTATATCATACAATGACACCTTAACCGATAGATCCAGGGAAGTCAATCTTGAGACAGTGTCTAAGAATGACAGTCAGCAGGCTTAGAACCCCAGCTCAGCCACATACTAGTTGTGTGACTATGGGTGAGTCACTAAATCCTCCTAAGCCACAGTTTCCTCTGCTATACAGCATGTCTTACGTAATACTCAATGATTAAATGCTGAAGAATTGCTACACAAACTTCTACATGTAGTATCTGTAGGCATACTTCTGCATGTTATTACCGAGAACTTTGCTGGTAGCCGTTTTGTTACTGGTCAACCAGGAAGCAGATTAGATCTTAAAAGCAGCTTTCGTTGTCCCACTTGCTATTTTTAGTAGGTAGTGTCTGGCTTAACTCTAATGCGACTCATCCAAGCCGAGCAAAGCGCTATGTTTAGATGAGTGGGATTGCATTATAGAGGCAGTCACGTGGCCGCTGAACTTTCTTCCTGGGCTTGTGATCCAGTTCTTTCCACCACCGTTCCTGGAACATGCTGTGGCTGCTTCCAACCTCTCAGGGAAACTTCCATGCTGGATCAATGAGGCGAACAGGGACACAACTGTAAAGCTCTGCCTCGTCTGGTCTCCCCTGTTCCGACCGAAGACGTCTCCCTTCTCACTTGCTGCACAGTCGACGCTACAGGACATAAACCGTTGTCCAGCTTGCTCCTGTGTAGCAGTGGACAGGAAAAACAGGACAGGAAGTTTAATGGGGGATTGTTTATAGGTCAGGAAGAACCAAGGGTGTGGGGGAGCATCAGCATAGTGGAAATAAATGGAAGGAAGGACAATCGTGCACCCGTGCTGTTTCTTGCTGTGGTCACAGTTTCGGCAGGAGGAGGTCAGCACGCCCAGGCTTCAGGGCTGTTTCAGAAGGGCCTGCTGCCTCCCACATCCCCTTGACCTTTTTCCATGCTCTCTTGATGCACTGAAACTGCAGGTCACATCCAGTCTAATATTCATTCCCTTGACATTTTTTTTGTGATAAATCTGAAGGGCATTCAAACCTGGGCTTTGACATTCAGGATGAGTTCTTCCTTTGATTCTGTGTTTTAGGTCCAGCTCTCCCAAGCATTCAGGATTTCTTAGTGCAGAAAGAGACTGCACAGGCAATTACAAGTATTTGGGAGTGCTTCAATCCTGGGCAGGCCAGTGGCTCTGGTCAGTCCTAGTGGGCTTGGAGAGTCTGGTGGACTCAATGCAGTGAGATGTGTTATTTTATCCTCTTGGTTCAGAAAACCACTGTAGGAATGAATAGAACATGCTAAATGAGCAGAACCCAGTGCTACAGTGACAAGGGTATGCAGTCACACTCAAGAGAAGAGTTTGTGGAA
The DNA here is from genome assembly GCA_026225945.1 of Cricetomys ansorgei. Taxonomy (NCBI): domain Eukaryota; kingdom Metazoa; phylum Chordata; class Mammalia; order Rodentia; family Nesomyidae; genus Cricetomys; species Cricetomys ansorgei. The sequence continues at coordinate 732,166 of JAMJFZ010001868.1, read as the reverse complement.
AGGTATAAAAATTCATCTTATGGAAGGGCTGACTTACGAAAACATAAATTCTATTTTTAAAGAAATAGTTCCACGGTTCATCTGTCAACTCTTTTGGAGGCAAGTCTTTCATCTTAGGATCAAGCAGGCATCTAACAGGTAAGCCAACAATAGGGAAGTAGAGGGCATCTCTTCTGGTCTGTTTTTCCTCATAGGCTTAGCTGTTCTATTAGAATCAGAAACATGATCAGAAGGCTAACCCCTGACACCTCAGGAATGTGCAGGTGTAGAATTCACACAAACAGACTCTGTGAAGCTTTAATTTTTAACAGCTGTCTCTTCATTAAACTCACTGATGTTTTCTCATTAAGCTCATTGACATTTTCTACATGAAGTGTATCACTGAAGGTCATGGATCAAGTTTCTCTCTGGTCATGACTGAGCTATATGATATGTGGCCAAGCTTACCTAAGATTTTTTACTGTAGGAAGAAGTTTCTGAGGGAGGCAAGATATGCTTCCTTCAGGTCGATATGGCCAAGCTGGGAATCAAGGACGTAAAACAGCAGACTCATGCTATGTTAGGTTTGAGATCTGTGCTGTGCATTTTATTTACAAACTCATTGGTTTTGTTTGTTTTTGTTTTTGAGATAGGGTTTCTCTATTGCAACTCTGGCTGTCCTGGTCCTCACTCTGTAGACCAGGCTGGCCTTGAACACACAGGGATCTGCCTGCCTCTGCCTCTAGAGTGCTGGGATTAAAGGCATGAGCTACCACCACCCAGCCCAAACTCACTGTTTATTAGGTATCTTTGTATGAGCCCTGAGTCTGGTGCTCTAGGAGTGACATAGGTGAGACATAGGTCCTTGCTGGAAAGAGCTTCTTGAGTTTAGTGAGAAGCGGTGATGCTTCCAAATCAAAGTTGATACAGCTGGTAGAATTTGAAATAATAAGGAAAGGTGCATGAACAAAGGTCTCTAGAAATTTACTTGTCACCTTGAACACGTTTTCTTTGTTAACCATGGACATGGTCAATATATAAACCAACTGAGGGTAGAAATAGGGATCCAAACACACTATATGTAAGTGTGGATATTAAACAAAATGTTTTCTTTTAAAATCACAGGGATGAAGAGAGCATGTACAGCTCTTACAGAGAGGCCTGGAGTTCACTTCCCAGCACCCATATCAGGTGGGTAAGAAATCATCTGTAACTCCAGTTCCAGGGGGTCCAGTGCCCTCTTCTGGCCTCTGTGGTACACACACACACACACACACACACACATACACACGTCCATAAAACATACACACACACACACATATATAAATAAAAATGAAATAAATCTTTAAAACTGCTTACATATACATAATATATGAAATGATATGTATGAAAGAGAAAGGAAGGAGACTACAGGAAGGGCTAAGGAATGAGAGTAGAAATGAGGGAGTAGAGGTTAATAAGGTCAAAACATATAATATATTTGAAAGAAAGTATCCTTGTGAAACTCGTTACTATGCACCAATATCGAAACAAGCTTAATTAGAAAACACATCAATTAGCTGGGTGGTGGCAGCACATGCCTCTAATCCCAGCACTCAGGAGGCAGAGGAAAGTGGATCTCTGTGAGTTCAAGGCCAGCTTGGCCTACAGAGTGAGTTCCAGGACAGCCAGAGTTACAACAGAGAAACCCTGTCTCGGAAAACAAACAAAAAGAAAGAAACAAACAAGCGAAGCAAAACAAAATAAAAAGAAAACACAACAATTATAATTGATGTGTTATACAGTTCACACCTAAAAAGTTATTCTTTAAAGTATAGTGAGATATTTGTATGAAAATGGCACAACGAGACCTATTACATTACATGCTAACTAAAAAAAAAATTGAAATGAAAAAAAAAACAAAAAACAAAACAAAACAAAAATAAAACCAAAGGAAATGACTGAATCGAAGCAGCACAGCTGGTGAGCTGAGCTACCACGTACGTGGTTTAAGATCATGTGCAAGAAGTCCGCTTCCTGAGGCAAACTGCTCAGCCTGAGGTGTAGGAAAAATAATGGAGCTGTTTTAACCATTCTACCAGAGAACGGAAGTCAAGGGATTGTGTCCACCTCGGGAATAAGAAAACAAACGAAAAATAAAAAATGTGGCGTTAGGGAGGTGGCTTTAGTTGGTAAAGTATTTGACTTGTATGAGGACCTGAATTTGGATCCCTGGCACGTGTAGAAAAACCCTGGAGGGATGGCCTCGCCTTTAGTCCTAGCGCTGGGATCCCTGGTGTTTGCTGGCTAACTAGTCTTGCAGAATCGGTGCACTCCAGGTTCTGTAAGAGACTCTCTCAAAATAAGTAAGTCTCAAAATAAGAGACTTACTCAAAAATAAGTGAGAGAGGGCTAGAGGTAGACATCCAATGTGGATCTCACAGTACGCATGCATATGCACACACAGGTGTACCTCCTTCACACACACTCACAAACTATGACATAAAAGATAACAAGCAAAACCATTACTACCCAGTTGTTGTCCCTGGATAATACAGATGTTATGAAACCACAAGGATCATCAAACACACCGTGGAAACATAGCTAGAAGGAAAAACAATGAATTAAAAGCACAATACTACATCTGAAAAGTACACACTAGTTGAAAACTGAACGTGCTGTCTTTCTCTTTCCGTCAAGATTTTATTGGTCCCCGAGTTTGACCGGGATTTCTCAAGTTCTGCTCAATGGATGGATATTTTGGAATAGATAATTATTTGATACTTGGGACTTCCATATGTACTGATAATGTTTAACAGTGTTGTCAGCCTCTATTAGAGGACAGTAACATCACCTGTCACCAGCAACGCCCCAGCACCCCTCATTTTGACGACCTGAGATGCTTCCAAATGTTATTAGTTTTACAAGTCTATGACAGAACACGTGAGTGAAGTAGCTTGAAGGAAGGATTTACTGGGCTCAGTGTATCAGTTCCTTGTTTTGGTTGCTGCGACAAAATACCCAAGAAAAGCAACTTACTGATGGAATTGTTTGTTTTGGCTTAAGTTCAAGGGTTCACCATGGTGGAAAAGTTAGTCTCATTCATTGCATTGGCCGCCAGGAAGCAGAGTGTGGTGAATGCTGGTGCTCAATGCGCTTTCTCTTTTATATTCGGTCTAGGACCCCATCCCATAGAGTGGTGCTGCCCACTGCTAAGTGGATTTTTTTTCTATCTCAGTCCATCCTTCCAGGAAATACCCTTACAGACCTACCCAGAAGCATGATTTTTAGTTGATTCCAGATCCTCCCAGATTGATAATGTGAACCATCACACTCATATTTCAGAGGGTATGTTCTGTCACGGTGAGGAAGGCATGTGACTGGGGTGTATCGGTCCATGGCATCTGGGATGTGTAGCTGCAGCAGCTGCTGTTATTCCCCCTCCTCCCCCTCCCCCTCCCTCGCCCCTCCTCCTCCTCCTCCTCATTCTTGCCTCCTTCAGGCAGGGTGTCACTTTGTAGTCTTGGTTGGACTAGAACTCACTATGTAGACCTGGCTGAACTTGAACTCACAGAGCTCTTCCTGCCTCTGTACCCGTAGTTCTGGGATTAAAAGAGTGCCACTACACCTGAGGCTTCTTTATATCAAGGTAGATCAGAGAGAGATAGGACTGGAGGCAATGCTGTTTTATACCCTCGAGGCCCACCCCTATAATGTACTTCCCAAAGGTTCCACACCCTGCAAAATAGCACAGCAAGCTAAGGAGCTGGTTCAAACATGTGAGTCTGTGGGGACAGTTCAGACTTCAACCATAATGTCAGACATTTCTGATTGTCCCTGATGTCAGGGGAGGCAAATCATTGTCAAGAACCACTGGTTTACACAAATGAGTTTTTTTTCCCCCCCAAAAAATAAGGCCATGAATGTGAAGGAGAGCAGTATATGTGTATATGTGAGGGTTTGGAGGGAGGAAATGGAAAGGAGAAATATTGTAATTAAGTTATAATCTCAAAAATTAAAAAAAAGGTAAAAAAATTTAATGTCCTAAATAAGTTCAACAAATGTGTGGGACTGGTTAAAAAGGGGAGAAAAATACAAACAAGGCGCCCAAAACATTTATACAAGGAAGCATATTTTAAATAACTCCAATTATTCCCAGAAGAGAACACACAAAATAATTGCTTTAAGAAATCTGCCTTTGGCCTTGACCATGGGTGTTCTCATCAGCTGACCTCTGCTGGCTGATCACAGGAACTGTCTGAGGCTAGTCTAGTGCCAATCTCCAAGTTTTTATCTGGGGGAACCTTCTACGATTGATCGAGCTCAGATTAGCGTTAGAACAGCCGGCAAGGTTCAGGGCCTTAGTCTAGGATTTACCATGTCATCTCAAAGTGGATGTTGCCTGAGACCAAGGAAATGATCTTTTTTATTGGTAAGGGACAAGTCCAGTTGCTCAGCCTTCCGGGTGTGCTTTCCAGGCAGAGGGAGTCAGCACCGAGGTGGATTCCCATCCGTCGCTCTGTGATGGATTCTCATCCCTGAGTCTGCGATCGACTCTCAGCCCTGTGCAGCATTACCTCAGCGGTGCTGGCGGTGTCATCCTGTTCTCCATCTCTGAGACATCCAGTGTTAGAATCCGTTTTAGAAATGCCTTATATTTTATGTAAGAAGGTAGAGGATATTTTTATCTGCACACCTGGCACGAGAACTTCTTTTTAGGGAGACAGCTGACTTTATGGAGGAAAGAAAAAAAATTACACTTGAAAGGAGAAGAAGGATGTCTGAGGTACATTTAACAACAGCTAAAAAGTCATGATTTCAACTTCCCCACGAGAAACAAAGGGGTAATGATGCTTTGGTTTTGGGTAAATGAAAAGGGGAGACGAAAGGAGAGAGAGAAAGGGCGAGGGACAAGCCAAAGGGGAAAATGCACAGATCTCCCCACTCTCCCCGGGCCTGTACGCTGACACAGCGGGGTCTTCTTTTTCTCATAGCGACCCACTAGGCAGTGAGTGCTAAATACGACAGCACCGTGGCTTGGGTTAGTGGAGATTTATTTAAAATCAGAGGCGGCTCTGGAGCCTCACGTGGCCAAATCACATTCCCTGACTAGGTCCTCTGGGCTCACGCCTTAAATCCACACCCAATGCGGGAAGAAGGCAAAAGAGGAAAAGGTCATGTTTTCCTGTTAAGAAAGTAAAATTTTTCCCCGAAAAATTTTCCCACAGCCTCCTTCAACACACGGAGGAGAAGAAATAATTTATCTTGTCCATTCATTTAAATGAGGGCAGACGTGTGTGTGTGTGGGGGGGGATGATGATGATGATGATGATGATGATGATGATGATGGAGGATAAGATCTGCTGTCTGTGTGGGAGCTATGTGGGAAATCAAAGTGGGAGTGGAGAATCACATGATGTGAGCAGAAAGCAACTGGTGGAAAAGGCAGAGGCCATGGAGGGTAGGCATGGCCGTTCAGGATGTGCAGAAATCTTGTCAAGAGCTTGGGGCTTCCTCTGGGGTAAGGTCCCAAGGCAGGACAGGCCCTGAGAACATGGTATTTGTAGGTTATGCTGACCTCTGAGTCAACTTTCTCCAATCCATCGTCTCTATAGGCTGCAGTTTCCCTCCTTCCCATTACCCCTTGTTTAATTCCACTGCTAATAATTTCCATGCCCTTCCAGAAATTCCCATGGCCGCTTGTTTCTCTGCCTCCAGCTTCTCTCCTTTCTGTCCAGCCTCATTAGTTTTCTGATGTCTAACCGTTGTTCCGTACTTTAAAAAAAAAATCAGAGAAATCACTTTCGTAGAGAAATAACCATGGTGGCGCAGACCTGTGAACCTGGATGCTTTCAATGAGGAGGCAGGAGTACAATGCCTTCCTGGGTTACAGGATGAATACAAAGCCAGCCTTTTTAGAGACACTTGGCAAGCATGTGTGAGGCCATGGGTTCAGTCTTCAGGGATAGAGAGATGGTCTTGGATGGTGGTCAGCCATGAACAGACTTGGTCACTGTAATGGCATCATTGTAATATCCTTCTTTTGCTTTTTATGGTTCTCTCCTTTAAGACAGTTGTCCTTCAGCCTTAGTCCTTAGTTCCTGCCAGAGCAGTCTGTAGTATCTGTGGTGAGATGAAAGTGGTCCCCATGGGCTCATATGTTTGAGTACTTGGTGTCCAGTGGATAGAACTATTTGGGAAGAATTAGGAGGTGTGGGATTGTTGGAGGAGGTGTGTCACTCTGGGGCTGGCTTTGAGGTTTTGAAAGCCTGAGCTTCCCTCCCCTCCTTCTCTCCCTGCCTTCTACTTTTAGATAAGTAAGCTCTCAGCTACTTCTCCAATGCCATGCCTTCCTGCTTGCTGTCAAATTTCCTGCCATAATGGTCATGAACTCACCCTCTGAAACTGTAAGCTGCAAGCAATAAACTCTGTTTTCTATAAGTTATCTTGGTCACAGCAGTAAAAAAGTAACTAAGACAGTATCTTTGGATCCTCAGGCATGAAAAAAGGCCCACTATAACGATTTATGGCACAAACTGCACAGGGCAATAGATAAGTCACATCTGCCCTTATCAAGCAAGAGACAGTGACAAAAACTGAGTGGGAACCACAAAAAGAGAGCGTGGTTTTGAATACTCACCATGGGAAGATGCTTAAAATATCTTGCTAACTGTAAAACAAACATACTCACACTCACACCGAAAGAGAGAGAGCGAGGACATTGCACCATATTGCATGTCAGTTACCAAATTTAGACTTTAATCTCCAGTAAGATGTGTCTCCACTATCTTGCTTAATCCATACAATAAACACATCTGCTGATAAGTATCAAGGTCATAGTTGCCTAATATTAAAATGAGACAGTTAATACTGCCAGTAAACAGGACTACTGACCTCACTCCCCTCTCATCTCAGGTTCTTGTAAGATATTATGTTCGTTCCTTCATTTAGCTTGGTTGAGCAGTATTCATACCTTTGTGTCATTGCAGCTCTCTTTAAGGCTATGGAAATGAAAGCCTGTGTACTGTCCCTCCGGAGTACCCAGAGGGCTTCCCAGATCACCAGCTTGGCTTCCTCTCCTCACTTGAGAATGATTTTTTTTAGTCATGTGATACTTGACCATATTTACCCATTTCTTTACTCATTTCTTTAAAGGATCAGATGAACATGATATAGATGACAAACTAGAAAGCATGTCTTGTCTTTAGTGAGATTTCGAGGAGGGGGGAGTTGCCTGTAAAGGGCGACAGAGACTGTGTGGGTAAAGGTACTTGCTATCCACGGCTGTTGACCATGTTCATGCCTAGTGACTGTCCCCAAAACCAAACGGAATGATCCCCCCCACCCATAGCAGCAAAACCAAAATCTAGAAAACCCAATGCTCAGTTCCCTGACAGCAGCCATTATCAAAAGCTGCCAGGGTGGCCAGGAGCAAGGCCCACTGAGCGAGCTCTTGGCCCCAGGTCTGCTGCTTTTACTTCATGATAGGTACTGTAGGGTGTTGGGCAGTATATCAGTTCATCTGTGTCTAGGGGAAGATCAGTCAACTCTCTCAATGAAAATGCCCTGTGCTGGAATGTAAACCAGGAATATAAACCTAGCCAGGATACTCCTTGCTAGCTTTGTGAGTTCTTTGTGTGTAGTCCTAAGTATTGCTACCCACATGGTATTGTTTCAGTCACAGAGGAAAGAACTTTTAGTTCTTTTAATTGTTTTTTACTTGTTAATTGTTTTTCTTTTTAAAAACATACTTTATGTATAGCAGTAGGAATATATATATATATATATATATATATATATATATATATATATATATATATATATATATTCTCATGACTTCTCACAATGGTTTGTAATTTTAGTTCCAGGAGATCTAACATTCTATTCCCTAGCCCTTGGTTGTTTCTTCATGTGAGATTTAAGATCCTGAGCTCCTGATAAGACAAATTGGTGGCTCTGCCTTTTTGAAAGTATTTCAAAACACAACCTGTTTAACTCCTTTGAGCAGTTCAGCTGGTGTGCAAATGATTTTCAGAGCTCTGTCTTTCCAGACCTTCAGGCTGAAGAGTGTGACGCTTCTCTGTGCTTATAAAAGCCTTTCATCTTGGTCCATAGACTCAGAAGCTATAGTGACACTAAAAATGATAAAGAAACAGACACAAAGACCCACCTGAACAAACCTTCACCAGACTGAACTTTGCTTGAAGTTTGAGATCCGCATGCGTAGAAGGAAACAACGAAGGTGATGGATTGCCCAAAGTACTCTGTCCCCAGGGAAGTGCTGGGTCTGCAGCCCAGCCTCTTTCTGCTCTTTACCTGTGTTTCAGCTTAGCAGCTTTGGAAGTCTAGAAGCAGACATAAAGGGATCCACACATAGAAAAAAAGCAGTGACCTTAATGAAATCACCTAAGAAAGGTGTGAGCAGAAAGGACAACAGTCGAAGCGGGAATGGTTTGTAGGAAGAAAATGAATTTGATGCTAGCAGAGACTGGGATGCTTTTAAGTAGAAGGATGTAAGCAAGCAGGGAAAGGATGTAGAAGACTAAGTATTTAAGACAAGCAAGGGAACAGAGCTTTAACTCACCTTAAATGCCACATCTGACTTCAACAGAGGATGTGACTTAAGTTTATTGGTCGATTAATTACTTTGCCACTTAGAGCTCAGTGTCACCATCTGTCAAGGGAAAATGACAGCAGCTCCTGAGGTGCACACAAGGCCATACTTCTCAAGCTTTCCCAGTCTCTAGCAGAACACACCACCTTCCCAGTCAGGACTCCCATGTGGCAGTTCAATGATAAGCTGCCTGGCAGTCAAGTGGGGTCATGTGACCAAGTTCTTACCTAAGGAACATAGCACTGCGCAGGCCCTTTGCAGCCTCTCCTAAGATGCAGCTATATCTGTTCCATTCTCTCTTTCCCTTCCCTAACTGGAACCCCGGGGAGGTCCCGGCTCTGTCACATGGACGAGGCCAAGCTCCTAAATGACAGCAGGGAGCAGAGCTCTGACCAGCCTTGGTGATTCACCTCCACTTCTAACACAGGAAAGCAAAGAACTCTATCCTCTCTACCCTCCTGGTTAGTTGCTGCAGCCTTCTGTTAGGACATCCTAGGCCCATCTTAACCACTATAGCTCCTTCTGGACCGTAATAAACACCGCTCTTCCTGTGAAGGGAGAGTAGAAACTAACAGTGCTGATTTGGGATTAACATGTGAGGACATTAAGAGCACTTCCCACTTTTCCAGAGAACTTGAATTTGGTTCCCAGGACCCATCCCAAGAGGCTCACAGCTGCCTAACTCAGCTCCAGGAGATCTGGCCTCCATGGACACCTGCAAACACACACACACACACACACACACACACACACACACACACGTAAAACTTGAGATTATGAGAAGACTAAGATGTGAAAGAAGCTAATTTGCAGGGGAAATATTTCTTACCTTGACTTCACCTAAAGAACAGAACATAATGAAAGATAGCTACAAAATACAAACTAGAGGTGGGGGGGTGCTGCTCTAAGAGACCACATTCCAGATGCTTTTTCACTCTTAGGGGTGCTTTTTCCTTTCTTAATAAGCTGTCTTTTTTTTTGACCCAAAAGGAAAGAAGTTTCCCCAGTAATCCTCACCACCATCAATGTATTTATTTTACTGCTGACCCCTATGGAAAATCACTGCAGATTCTGTGTATTTCCATCTACCATAAAAATAAGGTAATATTTTACTTTATTTGGAGTCATAAAATCATTAAAATTATTTTTCCAAACATAAAATGACATTATTCAGTTTTCCATTATACTCTTTCTCTTGGGGGGAATACTGATAATTTCCTTATTGCTTTAGAGAACAGTTAGTCTATTAAGACAAAATTTGAGCTACGCAAGCCAACAGACAGGGAGATGGCTGTCACCAGCAAAATAGTTGGTTACTCACAGTTCCCATGAGAAGGGGGAACATGATGCCACAGGGTGGGCTGGAGGGAGGACTGGGACAGCAGGGAGGCACCGAGTTTCATGAGGAGGCAGGGGATGACCTCGGGAAAGAATGGCAGGAGCAGGAAGCAGCTTTAGTATTAGCTAGCTTGGCAAATTTCAGTGGCCTCTAAGGTACAAGGGTCAAGTCTTTCAGTTTCTGGCCTAGGAGCCACAGGGTAGGCGGGTAACAGCCAAGTTACAGGCAAATGTTGACTGATTTGTAGTAATGGGCTCAGTGTGGGAGAAGTGTACCCAAAGTGAGCAAAGGCTCAAATGTGAAAGCATCAGAATACAGAAAATAAAAGAAGCAAATAATATATTTGGCTTTTTTGATGGCATTGAAAAATCTCTTTGCCTCAAAAATAAGAATTCAATAAATGGTAAATAGATTTTCTCGGCTTTTTTCCTCCCTCTGCTTTTTGAGACTGGAACTCATTCTACGGCCTGGACTACCCTGGAACTCACTATGTAGTCCTAAGTAGTCCTTAAGTTGAAATAATCCTCTTGCCTCCAAAGTCCTAAGATTGCTTCATAGACTCTGTGGGTGAATGCCATTTTTTGTTAAATGCCAATTGTTCTTTATCAGGACAAAATCATGAAAGACTAGTCCTAGTTGTATTCATTTAACAGTCAATCTACACAGATAAGACATATACATGAACGGTAACACAAAGCAGTGTAAGTACCAAAACAGGGGCATAAACAGTGTGTACCAGGAGCTCTGCCAGTGCCAGTTAACACCTGGCTGAGACAATCCTGGGAGAGTTGGGAAACGCTCACTGTAGATCTGGAGGAGGAGATAAAAGCAGAGGGACATTGTATCAGAATTCAGCTCCAAGAGACCTGTGGCTTGCTTCATCTCTGTTCCCTTCAGCTTCTAGCACAGAGTTCAGCACAAGATGGGCAAATTTGAAAGTCTTGGTTGAATGAAGATGAATTCTGGAACCCAAATATTGTGGGTCCTGCCTATAATCCCAGCACTTAGGCGGAGGTAGGTATATAGTGAATTGAAGGTCATCAAGGGCTAGATAGGAAGATCCTGTAGAAAGTAGAGGCGGGGAGAAGCTCTGGGTCTCAAAGGGTCGCAGGATTAAAGGATTTTAAAGAGACTAGAGACTAGTTCGAATAACAAAGAAATATGTTTGAAAGCTGGGTGGTGGTGGAGCACACCTCTAATCTCAGCACTCAGGCAGAGGCAGGTGGATCTCTGTGAGTTCAAGTCCAGCTTGGTCTACAGAGTGAGTTCCAGGACAGCTAGAGTTACAACAGAGAAACTGTGTCTCAGAAAAAAAGAAGGAGAGGGGGAGGGAGAGGGGCAAGGAGAGGGGGAGGGGGAGAAAGAGGAAGATGAAGGAAGGAAGGAAAGAAGGAAGGAAGGAAGGAAAGAAGGAAGGAAGGAAGGAAGGAAGGAAGGAAGGTAGGAAGGAAGGAAGGAAGGAAGGAAGGAAGGTAGATGTTTGGAAAGGAGATTGTAACCTTCTGCCCTGCAAGAAGCAGACACTTGAGACAAAGTAGAGGTCAGTGTTCCGGGCAAGGCTAAGAAAGTCCTTAGAACTTGAGTATAGGAGACAGAAAGAGCAAATTTGGTGGACAGCCTCTATGGACATGCTGTGTGAGAGAGGCTTCCAGGAATCCCTTGAGTTAAAAATCAGTGATCTCATGTTTGAGAAATTGTCCGAGAGTAGATATCAGATTCAGGACTGCAAACCTTAATCTACTCCTTTATTCTTGTAGTTAATGGCCTTTCCTTTGTTTGATGTGTTAATTAAAGCACTCTGAGCAAATAGCTTTCCCAGAAATGAAGGTGAGTTTTAGTTTAATCTATTATGAGCTCAGTGATAGTGCATAAATAAGACTTACTGGGAAATTATGTAAAAATGTAAGCAGTAACCATATGGCTTCCCAGGAATAGGTACAGCTTGGCACTCGGAGAAACCACCTGAAGAATTCCTGTGTCAAATTCCTGTTTCCCTATTTGTAACTGCCCTTCACCAGAGGCGTGAGGTACAGTGGAAAATATGGTTGACCGTGATTGACCTCCCAGGATTACAGTAAGGTGATTACACGTAATGCAAATGTCTTCTTAACTCTTTGCCTGAGGACTCTTAGAACTTAAGTAGGTGTGGGCCTTGAGGCTCCTGACTTGAGCCAGGAAGACTTCTCTGTTAGCTGTGTGGAAGTTGGAATGGGAGCTTTGTGTTTCCAACAAGTTCTTCCCACCTGCACAGCTTTGCTTTAAGCTTTGGGGGTTTGATGACAGGTCAGTTAAGTGCCCTGAGACACTTCCAATAAGGAGACTGGGGAGGAGCAAGGAAGAGGACTTGGGGAGGGGAAGAGTCATGTGGAACCAAAGATCACTGAGCCAGTGTCTTCAAATGAAATTCCCTCCTCCAGGGATGCTGGGAACTTAAATTGACAGACAACATCTGGAGCAAACATGCTCACACTGACTGTGCTATTGTCACTTGGGAGATGTGGTTAAAGATGGCTGGGCAGGATGTCTCCAGGCTGCCCCTTGCTGCACTGTCAACCTTGCTTTAGAGTCTAGATGAATAGCCTACTCTCTTGGCCTACTGGCCATGGACTTACAAGAAATACTTTCTGAGGAATGTCAGGAAACTGTGATGGCAGTTATCTTTGTGTATCAGGGCATAAAAGTAAGCACTAAACAGAAAAAGCAAAAATAGGGAGTCAAGGTCAGGGATGTTTTCATTTTCTTTGCCACTGCAATATATTGCTGATAAGACAAGACAAGCACACACACATTTGGGAGCTCAGCAGTATGAAACCCCACGATCAAGCCGAAGTCAAGGTGTTGGCAAAGCTGGTTCCTACTGGAGGTTCCAGGGAGAATCTGCTTTCTTCTTCTAGAGTCAGGCTCCATCTCTGCCATTGGCTCCATCATCCACTGTAGATGTATGCATTGATTTATTTATTATCATTCTCATGGGTTCATAGCAGAGCACAGTTTATTCTTCACTAATTCAATCCCCAGTCCTAGAAGGTTTCAGCCTTCATACAATCTAATCTGCAAAACCTAGACTTACTGCTGACTGAGCTACTCTGACTAGCTGTTTTCTGAATTACCTCTTTTCACTTCGAACTGTATTGCAAACTCCAAATTGTAAATCATAAACTGTCTGCTTCTAACTTTCTGCTTTCTTTCTGCTTATTTTGGACTGGCTCTGCTCTTGTCTGTTTCCCATCAGCTTTCACCTTGATTCTACCTCTGCTTCTCCTCTCTGAGCTCTGCTTCTTGTCTCTGCTTCCACACCTGGCTTCTACTCCCTGCTTTTCTCTGAACTCTGCCACTCTATGAACTAACTCCTGTAAACTGAGAGTCTCCTTTTATATCCTGAGAGTCTGGATTAAAGATGTATACAGGATTTAAGGTGTGTACTACAATGCCTTAAAAACAGAAATCCCTTTCATGTAGCATTTACACAGAGGACAGGATTAGTCTAACAATTTTCTGCATTAAATTGGGATCACTCAGGCCCCTGAATGTGATCCCTTCATGCAAGCCTTTGGATGTGATCCCTTCCTAGCTATCACACAGGCCTTTCAATGTGATCCTTTGCTAGTGCAAGGTCACATGTTCACAGGTTCAGGGATTATAATGTGGACATTTGGGATTGAGCATTATTTAGACCATCACAGGTACCCAAGGAACCCCAAAGGAATTTCCAAAAAGGAAATACTTGGAAACTGGGCAAGAGAACACCTGAGCTGAGATGATCAGGGTTCTACTGTCCAGTATGGTGATGGCCAGGATAGTGGTTCCCTCTGTCGAGGTCTGGCAGGGTATTTGCCTATGAAAGCACCTCCCTGTCTTTCTTGCTGAGCTGCCAAAGGAGTGAACTACTCCAAGTGGCACCTGCAATGTGGGGCACGACATCATGCCAGCTAATACAGCATGGAGACAAGGAAGAAGAAAATGAAACTCCAGACCTTGCAGAGTCCATTTTGTTTGTTTTGTTTTGTTTTCTGAAAACCTATCCAGACACTGGTGAGATGAGGTGGTCCTGACAAGACATATCTGCTATGGCAATGAGAACTCCACCCCACAAGGGGACCTACTCTGTGGATAAAATTACCAGTTATTTTTTTCCTGCAAACCAGATTCTATCTTAAATCTGGAAAGTGTTTCCTCAGGTTCAGGACACTGAAGCTGTCTTCCAGAACTTGCTGAGATTGTATCTCCTGCTCGTAGCCAAACTTGGTACTGTATGAGTTATGCAGGTGGTACTGGTATGAAGGTGTGAAGGTATGAAGGGGTCATGGAGAATAACTAGGCTTGGCACTATGAGAGAGGCACCAGGAGAGATCATTGGTGAAGGTACAGCCTCAGTGTCAGTTGAAGGCCCAGACCGAAGGGGTCATGCAGAGAAATTGAGACTTGGCACCATGTAGAAAGCCCAGGAAAGGCTATTGGTGAAAATGCAGCCTAGTTGCAGCAGAAGACTCCAGCATTCTAAAGATGCCAGTGCCATGGAATGACCACCAAGAACAGCAGCAGCAGTGGAGTGGAGCCAGCCAGAGCCTGGAGAACAAGCTGTGTGTGCTGCAGTGGGGAGAGCAGAGAAGTGACCCAAGGCCTTTGGAGGAGCCCAGAAGATTGTGAGTGAATTCCAGATAACTAGACATTGATAATGTTTTTCTGCTGTCCAAAGACATTATGAAAAGCTTGATAGCTTTTCATTTGGTCCTGTGCATTAACAACCCTTGTGATTGTTCCTCTTGTAAATAGTTTTGCTAGTATAGTATTAAAGTGTTGTAGAGATACAGCAATTTTGTTTATACTGAAAAGGGGAATTGTTTTAGAAGTTTATTTTTAGTTGTGTTTAAAATAATTGTTTTGTGCACTGTTAGGAGGGAAAGGCTGCCTAGGTCTTGACATTTTGTATTGTCTGCAGACGTTAGATTTATGTGGGGACTGTTGGATTGATCGTGATCAGCACATGCTATCAGTAGAACACCTGAGGAGTTCTGTATCACTAAATATACCTGAGGTGAGATGCTCAGTGTTCCACTGTCCAATATGGCACTGGCCATGATGGTGGTTCCCTTTGCTGAGGTCTGGCAGGGCTTGCATGAATGATTATACTTCCATGTCTTCCTTGGTGAACCATCACAGCAGCCTAACTACTACTACCCTAAATGCACCCTATGCTGTGTCTGACATTCTAGAAATATCCTTTCTCAACTGGACCCTCACTATACCCTCCTCACGATAACACAGATTCAGCTGGGAGCTAAGGATAGAGTAACCTTAAGAGACAAATGTATTCCGTCTGTTTCCAATACACAACAAGACCCAGAGAACTCACATAATTGACCAAGTTCATGTAGCTGGAAATAAAAAGAGTTGTGACCAGATTTCTAAGTCTGCAACTTGATACTACACAGAACCATCGTATACATTCTATTGCCAACAAATTAACATTAGGATTTCTTGCTACTTATTTTCAGAAGTAGAGCAGTGAGAACATTTATTTGTTTTTCTCAGAAAATAACCACTGTAAAAGCCATCAATGGCAGAGTTTTAACTTCAAGTGTGGCCCTTGCTTTTTGTTCTGGGTATCTGCAAGCATCCCCTGAAGAACCATCCAGCCGCATGTGGGATGGCATGGAGCCAACTAGAAATCCTGCTCTTCCCTTTCTGAGGTGCTTGGCAGGTAGCCAGCTCTGTGTTCATGCTCACTGTAGTTTCTACTGGGCTGGTCATGTGAAGGGATGGTTGACTAAAGGACGCAAAAGCCATGATTCATAGGAGAGAGAGTAAAAGTATCAGCTCACACACCAGCAGAGTGACACACTGTAGCCACTGTCAGCACTGACCCACATTAAGAAGTGGTGCCTGTCAGACTGTATCTCTCCTGATGGAGAAGACTTGTGTCATCTCTCTGGACAGACATGGCTTTGAAAATATTGGGCTTGGCCATCAGAAGGCTCTTTGAGGCAATAAGAGAATGGTACTTCTGGGTAAGTCACATGTCATGGCATAAAGCTTGCTATGAAGAACTGGAGTTGCCCTTTGACCCCCGCCTGCTTCTGGTACTTATGCACAGTGGCTAAGAGTTTCAGGTAGGTTTCAACCATGTATCTACCACCACACACAGAGCTATGTGACCTTAGCCAATGACTACAGCTGTTTCAAAGTTCTTGTGAAGAAAGGTGCAGTGATTAATATAAATCAGTGTGGGGCCCAATCATAGTAAAGCCCACAGCAGTGTGAGCTAGCATGATTCTTATGTGAGCTGCGGAGATAGTTCATCTTCTTCCAAGCCGAGGACAGAAAGAGATCCTACATTATCCTATACTGCCTCCGCCATTCTAGAAATATCCTTGCACCTTCACTGACCTCCCTCACGGAAACAGCAAGCTCACCTGGCACTAAGCTGGCAAGCACACAGGCTCTGACTCACCCTTCGTGGCAGCTTAGTGAGTCTTTCTGAGTGTGCTTGTTCAGACAAAAGCTGAGCAGTTGAAACAGAGATCTCAAAGTATTGTGGTTTAAAATGGATAGAAGTTTACAGTTTAGGATTACTACAAGTCCCTTCAGGGATACATGAGGCAAATCTCAGCGTTCAGACTATCTCTCCAGTTAAAAGTGTCACGTGCCAGGCATTTTGTCAGACCTAGAAAAGGGGCTCACTTACATGATCTCTGAACTTTAGATAACATTTTATTTTTATGTATTCATTTTATTATATTTGTTTGTTTGTGCCGGGCAGTGGTGGAGCACGCCTTAATCCTAGCACTCAGGAGGCAGAGGCAGGCGGATCTCCGTGAGTTCAAGGCCAGCCTGGTCTACAGAGTTCCAGGACAGCCAGAGTTACAACAGAGAAATCCTGTCTCGGAAAACAAACAAACAAAAAACAAACAGAACAACAACAATAAACAAAAACCATCTGTTTGCTTGTTTGTTAGTTTTGTGTGGGGATCTGGGGGTGGGGCTGTGTGTACCACAGCATGCCTGTGGAGGTCAGAGGACCACTTGTGTGAATCATATCTCTCCTTCCACCGTGTGTGACCTGGACATTGAACTCAGGTTTACAGGTCTCCGTCACAAGCATGTTTACCCACTGACCTGTCTCACCAGTCCCAAGGAAACATTTTCAACACAATCTGAGCTCTAATCAACATGGAGCCTGCTGCAGTAGTCAGTGTCTTGGTGCTATAATGAACTGTCTGAGGAAACTAAGCTACAAAGAGAAAGCTTACTTAGCTCAGGCCTCACAGATGAAACAAGTGGTGGTGAGCTCATCATAATGGGAGCTGGAATAGAAGAAAAATACTATGGGAATCAGTGCAGAGGAAGACTGAGGGAATCCCATAATCCCTTTCATGCTTTCAATGAGCTCCCAATAGGCCTGACTTCTTAAAGGTACACAGCAACTTTTAAAACCACTATCCAGCAACGAAGCCTTCACACGTGCAAGTCAGTTATGCTTCCAGCATGTCCTTTTGGCAGCATTCTCCCTTCATCCTAACAAAATGATAACAACAGCAACAAGAAATTCAAGAAATTGGTCCTGCAAAGTTTTTCTTATGAAGACTAGATCAACATGCCTTGAGTGAAGAGGAGGCTGTTACTACCCTGAAGTCTAACGTGACATCTGTCTGCAGCAGTCTTCCGTGCCGATTAGCATGGACAATAAATATTCATGAGGTAGGAGGTGGCAACAAAGAAAACGTCCATAATTGTTGGTTGTTATTAGCCATAAGCGGAGCTGGCAGAATGGGCTTATTATCCCCAAGAAATGGCATAAATGTTGATTCCACACAAAACACCGTGATGTGCATATGAGACAAAGCATAGACTACACACATAGAATGAGTCTTTATTTCGCCATCTGTTCTTGAATATTTTTATTTATAAAACTCTGACACATGAGGATCTGTGATGGGGGGGAAGTTGGCAGCTGTGATGCATTCATTCCCCAGGCTGCATGGAAGCCAGAGCATCCCACCAGCAGCTGCATGGCGTGGAGGTGGGCCATCCCCCTCTGCCACTGGCACTCCTCTCCCCACACAATGTCAGTCATTGTCACTCTGATCAGGTTAGAGGTATCTTTGGAGACCTATTGTCTCAGGAACAAACGGAACAATACACTATAGCCATTGTGTTTGACAAATGAGGAAATACATACCATTTAGCACCCTAACACTTCAGCGCATTTGTTAGATTACAGGTTAAACAGCTACAACACTGTTCAGTGGCTTAAGAGAGATACTTTGCTCTTTCCAAACAAACCAGGCATTCCATGCTGGCAGGGTGATTATAATACACATGCTCCCTTGGGAATCTGGTTTTCCCCCTCTCCTGGAGTTGATGCGTTAGTGGTGTGTCTGGTTTACGGAAGTATTTAAAGGATACTGCACTCTCCACAAAGGAAGACCTAGTGTGTCCGATGTACTCTGACAACATCCTTGCTCTTCCTTGACAAGTCCTAAACTTGTCAAACTTAAGAAACATCCTAGAAATGTTTATAAGACACTTATTATCTAGTGTATCTCACAATGAATTAAATAACAAAGCACATCTCAGTCTTGCTGAGATCCCAGCTTGCTCATGTCCCTGAACATAGAACATCTGTCTCTCACATGTTCCGTAATCGTATCAGACTGGGTTTCACAGACTGACAAGTGGTTTCAAGAGATTCTAGTCTCCTTCTTTGGACAAAGCAGTCTTGGTATCTGAGGTTCCTAACACATTGTCTGGGAGTCAGTGGCAATAGAAAAAAAAAAAAACTGGCCTTCATCATGGCCACGATTCTGCCCTTCTTCTTTCCTCTACCTGCTCTATTAGCCTTCTTGGAAGAGGAAGTGCATGTAAATGTTGCAGGAACATTCTCTCTCTCTCCCTCTCTCTCTCTCACTCCCTCTCTCTCTCTCACTCTCTTTCTCTCTCTCTCCCTCCTCCCCCCCCCCATCCATAACGTTTCAAAATGTCTTCCTATTGACACTGTGAACTTTATCATTGTAGAAGGTAATTTTTCTTAGTTAATAGGATACAATGGCCCTTTTCTACATAGTCAAAGATGAGCCAAGAGATTGCAGGAAGGGGAAAAGCAATTTCCCCTAGGGTGGTGGTGGTGGTGGTATATTCAGTCTCCATTGGTAAGAATATAGTCATCCAGCAGTGCCAAGCTGCAAGGAATGCTGGGGAATGTAGTTTCCGACTGCCAGTCCTACGCCTAAGCAAAATTTTATTCCATGAGAGAAAGCAAGAAAAGAATTTGATTCCTCACTATGATATGGATCTTGAGTGATCCCATGAGATTCCTAGTTTTCTGCCCCCCCCTTTTTAACTAGAGATGCTATTTGTATCTTTAAAGTTTCCCTGAGCACAATAAGACTTTTCACACAAACAAACATTTTATGTCCTTTCCCACTCCTCAAAAGAACTATTTGCTTCCTAGCTGACAGGGTAGAGTAACTTCTGTTTCCCTTGAACTCTGACTCATTCTTGCCATGAAGCAAGTGTTGCAGCCATGGGTTTTGAACTCGCCAGCTGGCCCTAGGGGCTGCAAATGACTAGTTTATGTTGAGAATGGGTCCACTGTTGCTTTATTAAATACAAGCATCCCATCAATTCTAGCACACACATAGTTCAGATCCTACACAGTATTGGGAAAGCTGGGAATTAGATCAAGATAGTAATTGTTATTGTTTGTCCATTGTAATGGAGGTTTTGTGCTTTGTGTACATTTTTTTCTATTTTTGAATATGTGTTATTAGGCTGTTTCCTGGGATCACCTCCCAAATAAATGACTTGCATCAATCCCTTGTATTTGACATTATTCAAGGAGGAGTCCAAAATATGATAAGCCAGCAAAGATTAATCAATATTTACCCACTAGAGCTAGATAGAGATCTGTGGAATGTATTAATGCCCATGTTCAAGGGCAGTGGGGTTCTTATGGGAATGGAGGGGAGACAATAATGGGACAAACAATGGCACTATTAAATGGTTTTAGCTACCTCCAACTTTCTGTATCAGCTTGATGGAGTTCTGGTATTCTCATGCTGTTATGCATGCTCCTTTCTGCGTGTTCCAGCTGACCTAAAGAGAGAGATGATGCCCGTGTAAGCCAAGCTGCTGGAATGGACAGAGACCATCCACATTCTGCTCTTCTCATAGTGGACCCACACAACAGGTTCTGAGTGGATCCCATACTCCCAGTCTCATGGGACTCATTTGTCCAGCAGCCATGTCCTGCGATCAGACAAGCTGCATTATTGGACATATTCAAGTCCAGATAGAGCAGTCAAATGTCCCTGAATTCCCTGGATAACTCTCTTCCTCATTATTGTGCTTCTTGGAAATCATGTAATCATCTGTTTTTCAGGTCCTGAGCCAAAGTTTTATTCACCCATTGGAGGCATTGCTTGGCCTGTAAATGTTCCCCTCTAGTCATCTCATTAGTACTGCTTGGCCAGTAGAAGAATGCTTTGTACAGTGTGGCCAAGGTAAGGGTCATGACGTGTGATTAAAACTCAGCTGGATTTTAACCCTCAGCCTCTCCGATGTGCAGCACTTCTGGGCAGCATTCAACCTGCACAGCCCACACAGCGGTCCCTTCAGGGTCCGAGGCATCTTCTCTGGCTCTCAGTGTCTAGCTGGGACTCGACCACGACCTGGAGCTAGTTACTCAACCTCCCTGAGTTTTGTTTCCTCATCACTAACGCAGTGGTTTTCATAAGGAATTACCTCATGGGAATTTTGTGAAAATCCAGGGATCAGGAGATATAGATCAAGGGCTCTGTGGTCAGATTACCACAGGTTCAAATCCGGATTCTGTCATTTGCTAAGAGGTGTGGCTTTGAGCGGGTTACTAAATCCTTTGAGCTTCAAGTTCCTTACCCTCCAGTAGGAGGAACGTTAAGTAAGGAGACATACCTGAAATTCGAAAGCAAGAACTTGGCACAGATCTCCCCTTCCATCGGGTTCAGCTCTCAGTGAATTTCATTTTCACGTATATCCCCTAGAGTAATTCTTGACACCGGGTGAGGTTAAAAATTCATAGCTGAGAAATAAAGGGATACCAAATGAATTGAAGCAAGGTGCTCAGTTTTAAGAGAGCACAGTCTCTGTGCACATGGCCTCTTTGATGACACTCTTGTTCCTAGTTCACAAGGTCAGGAAGAACTCTCAAGCCTTTGCCTCAGCTGTCCTTGGGATCCACATTAGCCAACCAATACTCCACTTCAATTTTCCCAGAAGTGAGCTAGGACCACATGACTGCTCGGAGTCACCTTGACCTTCACGTGATGCATGGGCCAGAAGAGGATAAGTCTTCTGAGAATCATGGGCAACAGTGTTTAAGGCTTAGGGTATCATCCAGCTTCCACTGGACAACTTGACCATCTCAAGGAGAGAGGCTTCCAGAGCTCCACCAAAGAGGAAGCAGAGACAGTGCCATGGCGCCATCACTGGAATCCTAGATCCAGTTATACCTTCAGTTACCTCTGCACCAGGACTTCCTGGCTACATGATCCTGTTTTTACTTTCTGACTGAAACTCTTTGAGCTAAACGTCTCTCATCCACAACGAAAAGGACCATTTCAGTGTTCCATACACAAATGAAAACTGTAAAACACTATAACTGAATGTCTGATGAATAATAGTAGCAACGCTTTGCATAGTAGGCAAAAGTTATAGAGATTTATTGGAAAGCAAGCCCTGTTTTAAGTGACTTTCCTGAATCAGTGCATTTATGCCTTAAAGCTGATGACGTAGCCTATCTTCTGGGTTTCAAGTCACACTAACATTGTCTACCAAAGTTTTGGATTTTATTTTAAAAAGAATGACAGTCAAAGTCAGTTAACTTAAGAAAATAAATATCTTCCTACATAATCCTTCTAGTGTCTGGGTAGAAGGACTTTCCTGTTTTTGCTGGCTTATTTGCCTTATATGCCCCTTGGTGATGTTTGGCTGCTCACAGATCAAATATCCATGTCAAGGACAAAGGCGTAGGGAACAACGAGAAAGAATGTGAAGCAGGGTCTGAGGGGAGGTGATTCCAAAAGGCAGATTTCTAGGTCTTGGTTGTACAGATTATTCTCTGGAAGGTGACATTTGGGAATATAAATTATAGTATGACATTTTGGAAAGCATCAACTAGACTGTGTATATACAAAGCTAATATTTGTTCTCTTAAGTGCGTAAGTAACAACAGGAAGGTCCCAGGACTCTTGCATTAAGGAATCTGGTAACTTCATCAGCTGTTTGGAGGGTGTTCCAGCTCCTCAAATGAGCCTCATGAAAACCATCTAAATAACTTCAGAAACATAAGGTCAAAGCTGAGAAGGAAGCCATCCATGAAGGTGGCCTGTGTGGCGGTGAACACTTTCAGGAAATGACAGTTTCAGAAAAAAAACAATTGCAGAGACCATGTCAACCTCAAACACTCCCCGAGACCAAATTTGGAGGAGACATTTTCTGGCTCAGAAGATTATGATGGTACCATTTCCCCAGCTTTTATAGGAACTGTTGAAAACACTCAAGAAGTTGAAAACAGAGTGCAATGTGTACCCACCGCTTTTTCAACAATTTGACAGCATTTTGGCAATACTTTGCTTGCTTGTATGAGTGTGTGTGTGTGTGTGTGTGTGTGTGTGTGTGTGTGTTTGTGTGTGCATTTTTATTTTGCTGAAACATTTGGAAATGTTTCAGATACTGAGACATTTTATCACTAGCTAGTTTAGCTAAAAAGAGGAACTTCTTCAAAAATAACATGATATCAGTATCACACTCAAGACACATGACAGGTCTCTGATGTCACCTAGTATCCAGTCTGTGTTAGTTACTTTCCTCATTGCTAGAACAAAACACTTGACGAAAGCAGCTTCAGGAAAAAAGGGTTTATTTTGGCTCGCTCACAGTTTCGAGTGTGCAGTCCAACAGGATGGGGACATTATGGTGTCAAGATCCTGGAGCAGCCTGTCACTCTGTCTCCACAGTCAGAAAGTAAAGCTTTCTGCTAGCTTTCTTTTTTCTATTCACTCCAGGACTTCAGCCCATGCAATGGTGGTGGCCATATTTAAGATGGGTGTTTCCATCTCAGTGTAGCAATTCCCTTACAGACATGACAAGAGGCTCGTTTCCATGGTGATTTTAAATCCCATAAAGTTAATAATTAAAATTGACTATCGCAGCAGTCTGTACTCAGATTTCCTTAATAAATTCCCTGAAATAATTTTATAGGCATTTACTTTCTTCTTTATTTCCGTATAAAAGACAAAACAAACCAGGATCCAACTAAGCTGCCATATTTTGTTATGCATCTTTATTTTTAGGCTAAAATAATTATATTTTTAAAAGACCATATTATCTCTTTGAAGAGACCATGCTAGCTGTGGTGCAAACGGTTGAACATTCTGGCTTAACTGCTTGCTCTCCCATGGTCTCACTCACCTTGCTCCTTTGCTTGGGTAATTTCTCTTCTCCTGGAAGTTAAATCTAGAGATTCTACAAGATTTAGACTAAATTTCTTTGGTAAGAACATTTCACTGTTGAGTCTGTCTACTTCATATTGTGTCTTATCTGGAGTCACAAGGTCAGGGTGTTCTACTGTGATTAACACTGAATGTGATCAGTAGATTAAGATAGTAATCACCAGAACTTTCCATCAAAATCCTATTTATAGGGCTGGTAGGATGGCTCAGGCCTAAAGGCACTTGCTCTGCATGCCTGGTGACCTGAGTTTGATCCTCAGAACTCATGAGAAGATGACAGGAGGGAACAGACTCCACATAGCTGTCCTCTGACCACACAAATGTCCTGGCATGAGCACCCTTCCCTACTATACACACGGGGACACTAAATAAAAGAATAAGTAAATGTAATAAAAGAAATGCTAAAATTTCCCCTTTGCAATGAGAAATCTGTGAAGAACGTCCCACCAAGGACATGTGGTCTTTTCTGATCTCTGAATGGTTAGCCCTGAAGGACAATGTCCCTATCCAACTCCTCTACTCCAAAGCAGCTCAAGGTACTTCACTGGAAGCTTCTAAAGTACCATCGACTCTGTTTCTTTCTTATGAGTCCTAGGTTATAGTGTTCGTGGGCTGTTCTTTCAAAAACAGCTGGTGCTTGCTCAATGCTGATAGAGAAGTTCTGCAAGCATATGTAAACATTTCCTGTGGGGGACAGCTGGCCACTCTAGGCCGTGCTCTGTCAACCTCCTTTGCTCTGCATGTGCACCAGCGCTAGACTTTTCAGAACCACACAGGCTACTGAGGTCTCCACTGTTCTCCTGAAACAAGGACATTCCTCCCTGAATACACATTAGAACTATGTAGAAATCTTTCAACTTCTGTTGAAGTTGAGGAGGGGACTGCTAGACAGGTATGCTCTGGAAGCACTCTAGGTGATTCAACTGTGCAAGCCAGGGGTTAGCCAATGGCCAAGGAGCTATTCCAGAAAGGAAAAGCGATGGGACAGTACCATTAACCACAAGGGCACTGTAGATCTTGTTCTAGAATGGTAGCTGCAGGATTCCACCTTTTAAACTTCCAGAGGTCCGGGTGGCATCTGTACCAACAAAGAAGGCATGACTGGGTGCAGGACCAAGGCTTCTCAGGCCCATCGCAGTACTACCCTTACCCGTTGGATTAGTTCCCTGCTGCTGCTAATGACAAACTGACACAGTAAATTATCTCATGGCTCTGGAAGGCAGACATACATAATGGGTCTCACTGAGCCAAGATCAAAGCATTGGTAGACTTTCTTGCCCCTTCCAGCTCCCTGCAGCTATGGGCCTGCAAAGTCGATGCTCCTCTTCCAGCTTTAGAGTCAGTAATGGCAGTCAGTGGTCTGCCTCAAACTTTACCACTGTATCTTTTTTGCTGTTCTCTTCCACATGTAGAGAGTCTTGTGATTACATTGAGCATATCCACATAACCCAGGAAGGCAAGTTTTCTGGTTTCTGTTGGTAAATAACTAGTTAGCTAGTTAGCAATGTTAAGCCAACTTGCTAGCACTGAGATATCAACATTCATTTTAGAGATTCATTCTCTCTCTCTCTCTCATAGTGCTAGGAATCAAACCCAGGCTCTCATACATCCAGGTATGTGCTTTTTCACTGAACCACAACCCCAGCCTTGGAAAGTAATTTCTTTCTCTAACATGATTTGATGGTTAATATGCACTGCCAACTTGACAGGATCTAGGATCACCTAGGAATAAACCTCTGTGAGGAAGTTTCTATATTGGGTTGATTGAAGTGGGAAGACCCATCTTAAAAGTGGGCACCTCCATTCCATGGGCTGGGGTTCTGGGTTGAATAAAAGGAGAAAGTACACCAAGTACCAGCACTCATCTCTCTCTCTCTGCTTCTTGGCTGTGGCTGAAATGTGAGCAGCTACCTGCTACTTTCCTCCCTTTTCTGCGATGAACAACATCCTCAAACTGTCAGCCCAAGGAAGTCTTCCCTCTCTTATGTGCTTCTCGTTAGGATTTTGGTCAAGTGAGAAAAATTAGGTAGTGCATGTGCCCTCAATGCATTTTTCCTCTACTATGATGCAGATAAAGCAGTAAGTTTCTGTCAATTGCTCTCTTTATAAACATAGAGGAATCCTGTTAACGCTTTATTAACATAGAAACAAGTAAATAACACCTAGTCTCACTTTCGGTTTGATCCTTCCAGAGTTCTGCTCTCTAAGAAGGGAAGTACCCATCCCACTTGCCCCTGTATATATCTCTTTGGCTAGAACAGGCTCTCATGTCCACCTCTCACCTAGCACTATCAAAGATCCAGGAGTACCCAACCTTTTGGCACTGAGACACGACACTGTGGTGTCTAAATGTGTTGTGCCACATTCATGTAATAGCTGTTCTGGAATGTACGTGGCCAGAGGCCGTGGGTGGGACAGCTTCATTTAGACCAGACATGACTAGTAAGTAACCTGTGATAGGAATAGATGCCCCACTCTCTGAGATGGATAGATTTCCACTGGTGAATGCTAGCAAGGAGGAGGTTGGTCCTGGCTACTGGGTGGATAATAAACTGCCTGTTGCAAATAAGCAATTCAGGGCTGAAAAGAAGAAGAAGGAAAGAAACAGTGCTTAGGAAACCACACACTTCTTGGTTTTGCAAGAATGAGCTCCAGCTCTCTCTGCCTGTCAGCTGCTCTCACCCAGGCTACTGGAGCCAGCTCAGGAAAAGTCTACCAGGTGCAGGGCTGAAGGCCTGGCTTGACACACACTTTCCACTCTGTATTTTTATATGCCATTTGAGAGATCCTTGCATTACTAAAACTCCTTCCTGGGGCAGATACAAAAAATATCATCCCTTCCTTCTAAGGGATAATGATAAACCGAGGACCAGCCCACTGAAGTTCACTTTGGGAAATCAGTGAGTTTAGTGGTCTTCCTTCCAGAGCATAAATGAGGGGTTACTTATAGGGTTTGGATGAGTGCTCTTCCCCCAACAGGAATCACCTGGAAAGTCTTTGCCAGCATGGATGAGGGCTTTCTTGTATCCACAAACATGGAGCTCCCTTCTACTAGTTTTTCCTGGCCTATATACTCTAGTCCCCTGCCCCCCAGCCCACATGTAGCTAAGGCAGAGTTGTGTAGCACAGGTGCTGGGAGCAGCTGGATACTCAGGTGAGGGTCTCCATCCTCATCCCTCCACGAGGGGTGTAAACAGCTGACAAGCTTGGCTGGGGTTATCATTTTGGAATAAAGCATAGCTGAATTTCCCCAAATGGTGGAGTCCTGTGCTTGGCTCAGAGGACAGTCACTCACGACACTGTGCAGATGACAATGGGTCAAGCCCATTAGCACCCCCAAGAAGTGCCAAAAGACAAACGTGGGTGCCTGTTTTTTTTTTTCTTCCCACTTTTCCCCAAGTAATTCAAGGAAAACTAAAGAAGTTAAGCTCATTACTTCCAAGACTATGACTGCCACTCACTTCATTGCAAACCTCCCCTCCCCCCAAATAACTGTCTTAGTGTTCTATTGCTGTGAAGAGATATCATGACCACGGCAACTCTTATAAAAAACAGTGTTTAATTGGGGCTTGCTTATATTCAGAGGTTTAGCCCATTATTGTCAGTGGGAAGAATGGCGGCATGCAGGTAGACATGGTGCTGGAGAGGTAGCTGAGAGCTCTATGTCCAGATCAGCAGGAAGAGCGAGAGAGGTACTCGGCCTGACTCGAGCATTTGAAACCCTAAACACCATGCCCAGTGACACACATCCTCCAACAAGGCCACATCTACTCCAACAAGGCCAAGCCTCCAAATGGGTGTCAAGTAGCACCAGTCCCTAATGGCCAAGCATTTAAACCTATGAGCTTATGTGGGCCATTCCTGTTTAAACCGCCACAGTAACAATATCATTTCTTTGACAGCCCTTTTCTTGGGGATGGGGTGGGGGACAGCAAGTGTAGATTTCCTGATGACATAGAACATATGCTTTACCTGTATTTTGTGTAAGATGTCACTGCTCATGGAGGGTGGGCACCTTTTATGTCTGCGCTGGAAGATGAGATACTATAGGTAATCATCCAGAAATAGTGTATCTTCTCAATGCTTTGAAAATCAATTCATGCCATCAAAGAGAAATGCTCTGAAGGCATAGCTCTATGATTAGAGTCTAATCCATTTCAGAAACTATCAACATTCATAAAAGCATGTAAAATATGTCTGGCATTCAGTGGGCTGTGTAAGGAAGGGTTTGGTGTTGTTATTATAGGTCTCTAAATGTTTGCAATTAAAATCAACTCCACAATTTACACAAATTTATACTGCTAGAGACATCTGTGGAGAGAGAGGAAGAGTGGGGACTACATTTTTGAGTATTCTCCATGTTTGAGGAGCAGGAAAGACAATATACATTACCACAGTTAATCCTTGCCAGCAAACAGCATGAGGTCAGTATTCTCATGGCCACTAGAGAACACTGAAGCTCAGAAAAACATGCAAGACAGCACATTAGTGAGCAGCAGGGTGAACCCGGGGCCCATCTCATATCCCCAAAGCCAGTCTTCTCTCAAGAATGAATGTTCTCTTCTGAGAGTGATAAGGCAAAATATTTGCTGGGTACATAAAAGGGCATTGAACATGGTTAAGCTGGGTGGCTGCTGGTATCTCTAAAGGCAACTATGCTACTGATGTTTTAGGTGGTTGCTAATAATGTCCAGTTTTGGAGCTACAGGGGTAAAATATATTATTGCTGTCTACAGGGAAATAATGGATGGGGGTGGCAGAAGTGAAGCAAATGATGACTACCCCACATGGCAACTGCAGCAACAGCCACATCTTCAGAACAGAGGGAACTCAGAAAGAAGCCCTGCTTGCAAGGATATTGGAGCAAAGTGGTGCAGCATATGTAGACACAGGCTGGAGGGCAAATAGGAGTTGCCAGGTAGACCATGTTGGGGGCCATCTCTGGTAGAGGTTCACAGTGTGTGAAAAGGCGGGGAGATTTTAGTGAGCTCTGGGAATTACATAGTGCAGGATTGCCAGCTCATGAGCCTTGAAAATGAGTGGTGGAAAATGAATTTCCATGAAAGACCAAGAGCCAGATACCTAAAACATGCTTACCTTTTATTTTTAGGGTAAAAATAATCCTACAGCAATGTGATACCACCAGATAAGAGATGACAGACCAAAGAGAGCCCAAATTCATTAGTATTTTAGATATTCATGCCTGGAAAAAATTAGAGATGACTTTCATGTCCAGGAACAGAGGATTGACTGGGTACATTTTGCATTTACGCAAAGGAGAAACTAGGCAACCATTGATCAGTCTGTGTAGTTGGTAAAGCTGTTCAGATGTACAAGCCCAGGGTCATGATGATGAGGGGAAATGGAATAGGGAAGAGGAGTGTGCCGTGCGTTGTGGCTGAGAGGCTCAGCATTGCATTCAGAACGGTGAGTAGCCCTGTATCATCTCCAGGAAGTTTATGGAAGAGGGGAAAGGGGCAAAATTTACCTGCTTCATTCTCTTGTTTCTAATTGGTAGAGATTCCTGCTTCCTAGATGCAACATCTGTGCTCCTACCCACCCACAGGAAGTCAGGACCTGTGCCTTGTCCTATGCTGCCAATCCAGACTCTGAAGTGGAGTGGGTGGGTTGGTGCTGGGGAAGCACTGAATAAGAGACAGAGCGGGAGTAAAGAGGCTGTTGACAACCATAAAACTCTACAAGCACGTATGAGCATGAGGATGTTGGTGTGGGTACAGATGTGACCACAGTAAACCCAGTGTCTGTCCCGCCAAAGGTTTCAATCCAATGGAGAAGACGGACAATCACACAAATGCCATGGCAACCACATTGGCTAAGGAACCCCAACCAAGTCAGAACGAGCCCTTATTGCACAGTCTTTTATTCTTCTGGAGAACTCCCTGTACTGGTTAAGTTCTTCTATCCGCTTGATACAAGCTGGGGTCATCTAGGAGCAATGAACCTCAGTTGAGAAAACACCTCCATCAGACTGGCCTGTAGGCAAGTCTATGGGGTGTTTTCTTGATTAATGATTGATGTGGGTAGTGTTACCCCCTGGGTCTTGGATGTGTTAATAAAACAAAGACAAAACAAAAAAACAAACAAACAACAACAAAAACAAAAATAAAACAATCTGAGTTGAGCATTCCTCGGCACTTTGCTCTCGGTTCCCGCCCTGTTTCAGTTCCTGCTCCGGCATCCTTCAGTGATCATGACACGCAAGCCAAATAAACCCTTTCCTCTCCACGTTGATTTTATCTTCATCACAGTACTAGAAAGCAGGCTAGGACACCCCCCGGTGTGGCGGGCCTCTGGTTCTCATTTTTTAAATCACTGAAGCTGAGCTTGAACATGGGCCAACAACATTTTTTGTCTATAAACGACAGACATCAAGTACTGTAGGTGTACCTATCAGGGTGGCTTTGAAAAGTTGTTCAACTCTGCTCTTGACACGTAAAGACTTCTGTAGACAACACAGGAAGACAGGAGCATGGCTGTGTCCTGTGGGATCTTACTGGGCGCTTGGGGGCTCTCAGAAGTCCCAGTAGAACTCTGAATTTTGTAATACATGTCATACATGTGTTGTGAATTTTTTTCTCCTTGTGATACTGTTTCATTCATTGAAAATGGAAAACCTCTTCCTGAGCTCCCAGCCAGTGAGCCTTATCTGCCCTGAAGCTGCAGACTGTTCACCCCTAGTTACAATGCTATTCTCACATTAAGCCTCCAACTGTGTTCCTATAGAGGCCTCGCATCCCTCCAACCTGTAGTTGATTCAATAATGAAGCTGCTAAGGCCTCCAGGGCTCTGCAGCTGGGTTCTGGATTATTTGTGGTTCATTTTGCTTTTGACTTTGATGGGTTTCTGCCATTTCTATTGCACTTGTTCTGCTGCGTTGGGAGCTGTGTGGCATGGACCCCTGGCCTGCAGTAAAGGTCACAAAAGGAGGAGGCTCCGTTTCTCCACTGGGCTGCCAGCTAATCCATTTCTGGATGTCAGAACCACTTTCATAAGCCTCGCACAGCGTGCCATATGGAATATCTTTCTGTGTGCCCCAGAGCTTCTGTCATAGCCATCTGTCTGCAACTTCCTGTGTGGTTTCTTTGGCAGTGGGGGAGTCATCTATCAGAAACGCTTTCTATAAAACAAGTTTTGAAAGCCTAATCCAAAATAACATTAGCCTCGCAAGTTACATGTAAACATGTTTAAAGCAAATTAATAATGATCTTTACTTAAGGGCACAGCTGGAAACTGCAGTAGTGTAATGCAGTCTCCGGAGTACTCCCAGGTGCTTCCGAGGCTGCTCAACCTGATCCGAAGAATCCTTTGCATCTTCCACTCTAACGACACTCATGTTCCAGAACGTTGCCCTTCTCTCTAACCTAGGCTTCTGTTCTCAGATATGCCCTAGTGCTCCCATCCCTCAAGGTTGCCACAGCGTTCGCTCATATTGTACCTGTGTCCTGTCCTGTTACCTAATACATCTATCATTGGGTGAATCTGTATTGACTTGATCTGAAAGGCTGGCTTATACCCTGTAAGTCTATGTCACATCTCCACGCAGTACAACGGAAAGTCTTTGACTCAGTGAGGCAATCGTTCTTGGTTGCAAAGGCATGGGTGTGTTATGTTCTCTTTGTGGTCAGAATAGGAAACAGGTATTTCTAACAGTGAACGTGACACTCAGGATACGGCGTTTCTAGATCTTCAGACAAATGCATTTTCTAGTTTCCCAGGACCACCAGGAGAGAATAAAGAATAAAGGCCTCTAAGTGAGAAGGGCTCAGTTTAAATCTTAGCTCTTTACAAACACTAAAACAGTAAAGCTCATCAGTAACCACCTCAGAGCTGCTACGTCTCTGCAAATCAGGAGCAATAATCCTGCCAGATACTTTTTAAAAAATTGATGAAACTGAGCAAGGTGATATAAAAAAAAATTCATGAGTAAAATTCACATGCATTTGCTCATTCTTATGCATGTTTATGGCCCCCAAAAGTTAAAACACTGGGGATGATATGTCTAAAATCAAAGAAACTATTGTTCTAGGAAAACAAATGAGATGTTCATAGTGGGAGGTTGCACCTGGTGGCGGTGGGAATATGGCTGAGGTCAGGTTAAATGCGTGAATTCTTGTGCCCATCACAGACATGCTGTTGGGACAGATTAGGGTGGATATTTAACAAACTCCTCGGGAGATTCTGATGCAGGTGGCCATTGGGCCAGACTTGGAGAATATCATCCTCTGGTTTAGTGGGAGAAGATAGAAAAGAAGCAGATAATTTCTCACTAATGTTAGTTCTCCAAGTATGTCTCCTGGCCTTTGTTAAGGTGGGACTCAAGGGAACACTAAGGATGTGGGAAGCCACGGAGGGGATGAGGTCAAGCTGGGTATAGTGTGGTACCAGGGTGTGTGCTCCTTCTCAAATGTTCTATTTCTTGCCATTGGTAATACTCATTTTAGACCTCGTTGAGAGTTGGCTTATTTGTTAGGAAGGAAGCAAGTAAAGGCTTGTGCAAGGTACACACTTTTTTCTCTCACTTAGAAACAAGATCTGGAGATAAATGCCAGAGAGTTGGAAAGTTGGTTCATCAGCTTGCTATGTTTCCAGTTCACCATTGAGCATCCCTAGGGTGTGGTCCAAGAGGGCAATACAGCACCACCAGCATTGGCATTTTCTTGACAAGACAGGTAAGAAAAAGCAGAGGAAGAGCTAGCTGCCTTTGAAGGAGGCTTCCCAAAAATTGCCATGCCTGAAGCTAAAAAGAGAGCCTAGATGTTAATTATTTGCTGCCTTTGCAGAGGCCTAGGGTATGGTTCCCAGTACCCACACCATATGGTTCACAACTCTCTGTAACTCCAGTTCCAGGGGACCCAAACCCCTCTTCTGTGGGCACTTGTGAAGTGCACATACATATATACTCATAGGCGTGTGCACACACACAAAGTAATACAATCTTTTTTTCTAAGTTGCAATGCCTTTTTGCTAATATCTCATGGAACAAACTTAATAACCTTGGTTCCACTGCCTGCAAAGAGATGCAGAAATAACTTTGTTATTCTTTAGATCATCACATGCCAAGATCAAAATCAGTATTTTAATTAGTAAGAAATACAGGAGAATGGATAGAGACAGGCAGCCAGTTGATTCTGACCAGATAGGATCTGGGTTTGGAAGCCTGTTGCACTGGGCCAGGGCTGCCAGCCACAGTGATTCTAGTGACTACCTGCTGGTAAGGCATGAACTAGCACAGCAGGGAAAAACCCTCATGGAGTTGATGGTAGAAGAGCACAGCTCAGGAACTGCAGGGCCAGATCTCTTAAGTTTGTACTGTCTATGTGCTAGCTGGCCTTCTGCTTATGAAGTCCATTCCTATCACAGCATCTGTGTCTATAAGATGGGTCATCTTTTTATAGTGTGGTCCAAATTACAGAGTTGAGACTGGCCCTGACACCCTTGGCTGAGAACGTGATTCCCAAAGGTTCTTTGTTGTCACTCCGCTGAGATGGAACTAGTTCCTGGCAGCTGCCTCCCTCTGGGGCTCTTGACTCATCAGTGATGCATGGCAATCAATATTAAACCTCTGGGTGAGACTCCCATGTAAATTGTTTTGGAAAAAAAAAATCCATCGAGGGTATGTTAAGGATTAATGAAAGCATTTGAATTATTTAAATCAGGTTCGTGTACCTAAAACTTTAATTTAAAATTTCCCATTAGCAGGTGATATGAATAATTAAAGATTTTCATTTGATCTGAGGGAAATTTCTCCCGCTGACTTTTTAATAAAACATCCAAACTATGAATATCTCAGCTCCTGCCTTCACATCTTGATTAATATAGCTCATTAACCCTCGACGTCATATCTCTCAGAGCCCGTCATTTCTCTTGAGGATCTTGTCATTTTCTCCTCCTCTTTCTCTTCCTCCTCCTCCCCCTCTCCCTCCTGATCCTCTTCCTTTGTGTGTGTGTGTGTGTGTGTGTGTGTGTGTGCACGTGTGCACAGTGTATACATGTGTATGTGTGGAGATAGGAGGTCAACATCTGGTGTCTTCCTTAGTCACTTTCCACCTTATTTTTTGAGATAGGATCTCTTAGTTAACCGGAAATTTGCAAATCTGATCACACCAGCTGTCCAGAGTGCTCTAGAGAATCCTCTGTCTCTGATCTTGCAATGCCGGGGTAATAGGCGCATGGTACCATGCATGGTTTTGCTTTGTTTTTCTTTTTAAATACAACTTTGGGGGTTTGAACTCTGGCCTTCATACTTGCATGGTAAGTACTTTACTGATTAAGATTAAGCTGTCTCTCCAGCTCTCATCTCTTCTTTACATCAAGTTCAAATATCATCTCTTTCCCCAGTGGCACGTCTTTCTATTATTCATGAGGTGTGACTGTCCAGGGACAAAGAAACTCTGATCCACTGACAGGCCACAGGCACTCCTTTATGTGACTATTGTCCATTCTGGTTCCTCTAGGTTAACATGTTGTTCTCTAAATTTCTCAAAGAACAAAAGCTATTAGAAGAAACTCCTGGGCCGGGGAGATGGCTCAGTCAGTGAATGGTGATATATGCCTGTAATCCCAGCACTGGGGAGGAAGAGAAAACAGATCCCTGGGCTCACAAGCCAGCCAACCTAGACAATTTGGTGAGTTCCAGGCCAGTGAGAAGCATACACATGTGAACACATATGTACACAAGCATGGGTACACACACACACACACACACACACACACACACACACACACACACACACACACACACACACACACACACATACACACACAGTGGATGACACCTGAGAAATGACATTCTAGGTTATTCCATAGCATCTTCATAGATGCACATATGTGCACATACACCTGTCCACACCTGCACAAGACCCTCCACACAGACACACTACAAAGAAGAGGGTTCCTATGTCCACATACTCTTCTATGTCATGTGTTCTCCATTCTCTCCTGTTATAAGGAATGATTGTGTCTCCAGCTGCTCATTTGGATCAGGGGTGGCCTCCTCAAAGACCATGTGCTAAAGGTGAGTCTCCAGCTTGACACTGTTAGGAAGTTGTGAAACCCTTAGGAGGGGGCGTCTGTCGGGGCTGAGTCTTTGGGGAATATTCTTTCAAAAAGGACTGTGGGACTCTGGTCTCCTCCTTTTTCTCCTTTTTTCTGTTTCCAGTTGAAGAGCTTTGCTCTGCCTTGTA
The DNA here is from genome assembly GCA_026225945.1 of Cricetomys ansorgei. Taxonomy (NCBI): domain Eukaryota; kingdom Metazoa; phylum Chordata; class Mammalia; order Rodentia; family Nesomyidae; genus Cricetomys; species Cricetomys ansorgei. The sequence continues at coordinate 697,561 of JAMJFZ010001868.1, read as the reverse complement.
CCCACAAGTATGTACTCATTCACTCATCTCCGGTCCAAAAGCAACAGAACCAATCCACCATGGAAACCTCTAAAACTGTGACTCAATACAAACCTTTTCTTTTCATAAACTGATTGTCACAAATATGTGTTATAGTACTGGAAAACTAACAGATACACATGCCCATGCCAACCCAAGTGACTATCTACTCGTACTCCCACTTTTCTTGCATACTGAAGGACTCAGTTCTAGGAACTATTTCTTTCTACTGAACTGTCCAATTTTCCTCCCAAACCATGAATCCTACTCATGTGCAGTCAGGCTACTTTTCTAAAATACAGAACATCTTCTTAATTGACATCATTTCCTTTCCCAGCACTGGACGATTTCCTTCTATCTCTTCAAAGAAAAACTCCCTAAAAGAGCTCCAAGCTTCAAAGTGTCTGATTACTAGACCTTTGCCCCATTCTTTCACTAGATCCTCTCTTGGAGCCTCTAGTGGTACCCTAGACTATCATCTCATCCCATCTCTTAGCTTTCCCAAAGCCAAGCTACCCCACCTGAACTTTTGCAGTGTCTGGAGAAAGCCCGGAAAGAGTTGGTCTAGCCATCCCTTGGCATGATCTTCTCTGGAGATTCATTCACACACCCCTAACTTTTCTGCTTTACTGTCAGTTTCAGCCTTTTTTTTTTTTTTCTCATGGTGCTGGCGATGAAACTCAGGGCTTTGCACATGGTGGACAGGTGCTCTATCGCTCAACTACATCCTCTGACTACATCTGTTGCTAGCACATAGACCCAAGATCACAGAGAAGAGGCTCATGGGTTTCAAAGGTTGCAGTCCAGTTGTCTTTGGGTCTGTGATAAGGCACAACATCACAGCAGTGAATACAGGTAGAGGGGAGGGAGGGAAAGAAAGATGGGGGAGAGATAGAGACAGAGACAGAGGCTGAGACAGAGACTTTAATACCTCCTTCAAGGGCAGAGTACAATGACTTAACTTATTCCCTCTTATTAGGGTCACCTCCTAAAGATGCCACTACCTCCCAGTAGCATCACAGGCTAGGTAGGGCCCAGACCTTCAACACATAAACCTTTGAGGTACATTTAAGAACCAAAAACTTATAGCAAGTCAGATCATCATCCCAGCTACTGTGCTTTATAGACTTACATTCTGGTTTATTTTACTCATTCTAAGCTCTATAAAGATAGGTGCATGTCGCTTTTCTGTGTTTAGGGTAATGCCTAGCACACACTAGGTGCCTATTAAACATATGTTAAGCCCTTCACCAGTTAAGAGCTTTTGGAGATGCCCATTTGAACAGTTGGCCCTTTCATCTAGATTTAATAAGTTGAAGCGTATTTGGTTTCCGCCAGACTTCAAAAGGTTGCAAGTGTTTGCCAATCCTACATGGGGAGTAAATATATGTATTTATTTTAATTGAGAGCTTAGATTCTGCTGGGTGGTTAGCATGGGTTCTCTCTTTAATCCTCCCCAAATGCAGCAAAGAGGATATTATTTGTCTGTTATAAAAAAAAAAGGCAAAGACTTTAGAAAAACCATGAAAATTGCCTAAGGACATTATCTGGTAGGTGATAGGACTGGCTTTTGGGACAGGCAGTCTTACTACCTGAAAACTCAGCATTCCACATGCTGTTTACGTTTGCCATCACCAACCAAGTAGATGTGCTCAGAAACCAGCTGGGCAGACATATTCCCACTGTTCCTCTGAACGTAGTTCCCATGTACACACACATGATCCTAAGAGTCTCAGGAAATTGGAAATGGAGAATTTGGGGTGCTCCTTTATTTCACTGAAGACTGTGCTATTTCATCTGTGCCAGTTTGCTTTCTGTTGCCATGATAAACACCATGACCAAAAGCAACTTGGAGAGGAAAGGGTTTATTGGCTTACACTGCCAATCACAGTCCATCACTGAGGGAAAGTCGGGGCAAGAACTCAAGAGGAGCAGAGGCAAGAACCATGGGGGGAGGCTGTTTAATGGCTTGTACTCTATGGCTTGCTGGGTTTGTTTTCTTATAGAACCCGAGATAGCCTGTTCAGGCATGGATGGTGCTTCTTTCACTTGGCTAGGCCCTCCCCCCCACATCAATCACTATTAAAAAAAACAAAAAGTTCCACTGACTTGCCCACAGGACAATCTGACTAGAGCAATGCTCAGCTGAGGTTCTCTCTTCCCTAGTGATTCCAACTGATGTCAAGTTGACAAAAGCTAACCAGCATAGCACCTATGCATCCAGAGCCCTCGACTGGGCTCCCTATGGATGCTGATTGGCCAACTAGGGTGAGAAATACATCAGCATACTTACTTTGCCTTTAGAAGTTTCTCTTGTTCAAACTGTGCCCATTAATCAAAACCCAGTTTGAATACAAGCCTGGACATTAAGTCAAAAGCAAATGCTTTTTCCTCTACACCACAGGATGATTTACAGAGCCTTAGATGTGTCTGTTTCTCCAAGATGGACTGGAAAACAGTGAGCAGAGACTGTGCTACCCAACTCCGTCTCCCACAGAACTGATAGCCAAACTGAGCTGTGTTTAAAGAATGAATTGTAGGTTCTCCTGCGGCCTATATCCCCTTTTGGTTCACTCACTACTTGACTGCTAAGGGCTGATCATAGCCCTGACCTAGATATGTGCAGGAAAGAGCAGGCCGCTTTCCAAAGAGAACATTGTTTTACTGGCTGGGGTAGACACTGATAAGTTAACAAGTGAGCAATTCTCTGCGGAGACTTGAAAGACTGATACAATCAAGCATCTCCTTTGCATTGGGTGTTCAATGTCAGCTTACCTTGAAGAACATTGACTGATGCTGGAGGATGAGAAGGGAGCAACTTCTTCAAGAATAAGCCTTAGAAGTCCAGATGGAGGAGGCTGAATGTTCATTGGGCAGGGTGGAGAAATAGTCTGGATGGCTCAATAAATAAGAAAGGGAGCTGATAGATTAAAACTGGAGAGCTAACCCGAGGCATGGGTCAGTGCTAGAGTGCTTGGCAATCAACTGCAAGGATGTGGGCTTCGTCATGGTAAGTGCTTTGTGAATGCATGCATGAATGCACTCACACTCACACACACACACACATGCACACACACACATGCATACACACATGCACACACACACATGCATACACACACATGCATACACACATGCATACACACACGCACGTGCACACACACATACACACACACACACACACACACTCACACACACAATGCTTCCATCACCATCACTTCTACCACTACCAACAAACTCTGACGAAACAGAGATCACCTGAGAAGGATACACACAGTAGCCGATCCTTAAAGAACAGTTCCTCAAAAGTAAGTTAACTCTGGAGAGTACTGCGCACCCCATCACTTGGTAAGGGTCATATTGTTATTGCTGTTTTCTAAACATAGATATGTAGCTCAGGGTGGCCTAGAACTCACAGCCCTCCTGCCTCAACTTCCCCAGTGCTGGGATTATAGGCATGTACTTACCACACCAGGTATATTGTCACTTTAAAAGGGAGATTCGTCCGTGCTGCATGATATTTGAGAACTTAATACTAGCCTGCTTCTATAATAGCTAGTTTATCTATTAACAAGCCAAGGTCCTACCTGTAACTACAGCGCACGACCCGACATCTCCTTGACGTGGCACACTGCCCCAAGCGACATTCCGTACAGGCTCTTCAGATTTCACTGAAGCGGGTGATGAGAATAGTTGAAGTTAGTACAGACTTCTTTTATTACCCTGAAACTTCATCGGTACAGATTGTTAGCGTGAGATGCATTGAACTTTTTAGAAAATCCTTTAGTCATAGCTTAAAAGGCATTGGAAAATTAAAATGAGAGACAATCTAGATGTGCAGTCACCTGAAGAGAGAGAGAAAAAAAAAAGAGGCTTTGGCCAGGAAGCTGGATAGAAATAAAAGCACATGTTAAAAAGTAACTTGTTCACGTATAAGGAGAGGAGGATGGTTTGGGGAAGTGTTGCAGAGCTTTCCTCCAGTGTAAGTTCTGCTCTGGGATCAGCAAGCAGGCCCAGGCAAATCCAGGCTGGTCAGACAGTTCCCTACCGTACTGTAAAAGATTCAGCTCACACTGAGCCGTGCTGAGCCTCGTAGTGACTTTACTCCATTGGCACTCTGCTGGCTGGGCTGTTGGAATAAAGTATCCAGATTGGTGGGTTAATAGCAACAGAGTTCATCTCTCAGCATTTGGGGGGCTGAGAAGTTCAAGACCACCATGCCAGCAGGTGTTTTACTGGAGAATCCTCGCTGGTTTGTTCTTGCTGTGTCATCACTTGAAGGAAGGGATGAATGAGGTCCCCTAGACTTCTTCATATGAACATTAATGTCACTCATGAGAGCTCCACCCTCAGGACCTACTCGCTTCCCTGATTCCCCACCTCAAAATGCCATTATGTTAGAATTAGGTTTTCAACATAACCAATGTTGCAGAGACAGAAACATGTGGTCTATTGCAAAGGGATGAGTAGATGTTGGGTTGTGTTTCACATTAGACTTTCTTTTTCAAGTTGAACAGAACCCTAGAGACCTGTAGGCTCAGAGCAAACAATGAATTATCCCAGTCACACAAGCAGTTGGTCAATGTAGAAGTCCCATTCAAAATGTTTTGTTTTTTCTGTGTGTGTCATAGCTCATAGCTATGTACTAGAATACTTGCCTGGCATGCTCAAGGCCCTGGAACACACACAATTTTTGTCATTTATAAATTATGAATATAAATGCTTGAACTTGAGGGAAAGGCAATAACCACCATCATCTTTTCAAGTTATTGCCTGGAATATTCCATGAAAACATTATGGTAAGAAAGCAAAATTAATGAAGAGGGAATTCTCATATCTGCAGGTACCAGCTAGCAACTAATAAATCAAACTTTTCTTTAAATTCTATTTACTTACTTATTTGTTGATAAAGAATCTCACTGTGCAGCTCTGGCTGGCTTAGAACTAGTTATGTAAAACAGGCTGGCCTTGAGCTCAGAGATCCATATGTTTCTGCCTCCTAATTGCTAGGATTCAATGTGTCACCACCACTCTGGCCAAATCCTCTATTTTAAAATGCAATTCTTTAAGAATTGATAGTTTATGATTCACATTTAACAGATACATGATGGCAGAGAAAATAGAAAGAGGATTTTAATGTTAGAAAATAGTTGGTCAATTTTTGTTTCTGGCACTTATAAGGTATGCCACCTAGGTCATAAGTGATAGGTGGCTTCCGTCTCTGAGAATTAGTCTCTAAAATGAAAGTAATCTTGATACTGATAGAATGATGTCACCAAACCATCGGTAAAGCCTCGAGAGTACCAGAATCTAACTGAAGAGTATTTCAATATCCATGAGAAACATGAACTTCCATAGGAATAAATAAATTATTGCCATAGCATTTAGGGACTGTTTTCTTAGTAAGAAGGTGTTAGAATGTTTAAAGCTAGAGAAATAAAACCACTTATAAGAGATCAATGTGGGGGGTTTGCTTTTTTAAAAAAATGTTTTAATTACATCTGTGTGTGTGTGTGTGTGTGTGCGCGCGCGCGCGCGCGCGTGTGCGCCCTTATGCGTGCATGCACACGTGCTTATGCCACAGCACTACAACTGGTGAGAGTCAGTTCTCCCTTACCATATGGATCCCAGAGGTCAAACTCAAATCAGCAGGCTTAAAGAGCCTTCCCCCTCTGAGCCATCTTGCCAGACCAGGGTTTTCTTTTGGACGTAGGTATGAGAACCAGATGAAACATAAATGGAATCCAAACAAACGACACGTGACAGTTCCCCTGGCCCTTGTGCCTCACTGCTCTCAACTTGATGTTGTGGCTGAGCCACTGGTTCAGAAACCTCAAATAGCATCAGAGTGAGTGAAAATAAAAGAAGGAAAACTAAAAAATGAAAGGAGAATATCTGTCCCATATGGGCCACTGCTGACTGAATCAATAGGTCAGTCCATTTTAGAACCTCAAGCAAGTAAAGACGCCTCTTCAAAAAGTACCAAAAAGGTAATCGCCACTCTGTCTGTCCCTCCAGATCATAAACAACAGAGTCATTTCTTAGTGGTAACTATCTCTCATCTCTGGGAAGACTTAAAACAGAGAAGACAAATGCCCAGGAGTGTAAAGTACTTGTCATAGTCTGCTTCCTGTTGTTATAACACATGACCACAGACAAAGTGAGTTAGAAAAAGAGACATTTATCTCGGATTATGGTGCTGGTCCAGAGGCCACATCTGATCACAGCCATCTTCCTGGCAGATGCCAGAATGGCACAGGCCTCATAAGTATGTCCTAGACTCTCTTTGCCATCTTATAAAGCTACCAGTATTCAACTGGGGAGTCCTCACCCTGGCCACCTTATGCAGTCCTCGTCACCCTCGAAAGGCCACAATTCTAAACATCATAGATTGTATTTCCATCCTCTCAATGTATCACAATGGGAATTCAGGTCCAACATGTGCTTCACAATATTACTTCAGTAAGGAAGAATCAATGAGTATTTGGGAGAAAGACAGACACATAACCCTGGCTCTATCTTACAGTCAGAGAGATTCCCTATGGTTCCCTGGAAGGGTAAGACATTTAGCATTAGATTTGAATAAGCATGGGATTCAACCTGGCCACCACTTTTTTCTTGAGCCATAAAGTTCTAAGAACACTCTAAGATTTCCATTTCTCTATGGTGCTGCCTATCTGACAGTATCATTGGGAATGCAACAGCAGTTAGAATGTCATTCTGGAACAAATGCTTTAAACAGTGTCATTACTTATTATGCTCTTGGAGACTGTGGACTGGGAATTCAAGAACAGCACAGGACAAATAGCTATGGCACCAAATCTCTGCTGTCAGTTATAGTGACTTGCATGGTTGAGGTGACTTCTTCTTCACTGGGCTGAATTGGCTAAGCAATGAACTCAGGACTATTGCTAAAATGCTTACATGGGTCCTCTCCATGTCACTTGGGCTTCCTCAGTGGGAGGCAACCCCAAGGGAGTGAAACTTCTTACTGGCAGTTCACAGCTATTAGCTAACATCAAAAGCTAACCTGGCACTTTTAAAATACAGGCCTAAATTCTTGGCATGCCTTCTATCAAATATGAAGCTTTATAGTCTTCCTGGAAGACTGTTATTGCATGTGAGTCAAATGTTTGGAGGAAGAGTGATAGAATGAAAGGCCAGCATTCCTTGAGATGGTCAGTATATACACTGAAGACTTGAAGAGTTGGCTTCTGGGCTCCTAATTGTTCTTGACTCATGGCGACTCTTGGGTAGGTCTGTTTGAAATCTCCCTGCCTCTCCCATCCCATAGCTTCTGCCTCTTTGTCAGTTTCTTCTTTGCTATGGCCAGGAATGCCATTGGCAAGCTCCACTCCTATGTTGGCTGTTTTTCAAGCTTCCTGAGCCACACAAACTCTCTTGATCGCCCCTCTAACTCCATTCTGTCTTCCACCCAGACTATCTGCTTTCTTCTGAGTCCATGGTAACGGCAAGATATGGAGCATGGGAAACTACAAAGATATGTGTGCAAATGCAGCATGCCAATGGGAGGACACACTGCTCAGCATTCCCAGTAAAGTATGCACTACATAAAATTACCTATTTCTTTCTTAAAGTATAAAATATCCTGAAGACACTGAATTTTGTTGTTGTTTTTTTCGCTTTTCCGAGTCAGAGTTTGCCTGTTGCAACTCTGGCTGTCCTGGAACTCACTCTGTAGACCAGGCTGGCCTTGAACTCACAGAGATCCACTTGCCTCTGCCTCCTGAGTGCTGGGATTAAAGGCGTGTGCCACCACCGCCCAGAGACAGTTTGTTTGTTTTTAAAGGTATGTGTGTGTGTGTGTGTGTGTGTGAGTGGGGTCTCCTTGAGTAGGCTTGGTTGGCCTTGAACTCATGATCCCACAGCCTCAGCCTCCCAAAAGTGTCATTCATTCTTGTTTTTCTTTTATCTAGAAGGCACGACTAGTTCACAGCACTAGTCACTTAAACCTTAAATGGATCAAAACCTTCCTTTTGTGGATCATTAAAAGCTGCAATAGCTTCAAGTGACTTACATGTTTCCCTCTCTGACTACTAGACTACTCTTTCTAATTAGGGTAGATGATCGTGAGAATGCAGCCTAAAAGTCCATGGGCATTTGGCACCTGTGCTAGTGATTCGTTAAAAGGTAGTTGTTATAGGGGGCTGAAGAGATGGCTTGGGAGTTAAGAGCACTGGCTACTCTTGCAGAGGACCTACATCTGATTCCCAACATCCATATGGTAGCTCACAACCATCTGTAACTCCAGTTCCAGAGGATCTAACACCCTCTTCTGGCCTCCAAGGGCGCCAGGCCTGCATATGGTGCAGACATACATGCAGGCAAAACACTCATCATGTAAGTTAAAATAAAACACAAATGTTTTGTTTTAAAAAGATGACTCTTTCCAGGAAGCTGAGACAGCAGGAGTGCTGAAAATTTCAGATCAGTTAGGACTACATAATCTTGTCTGAAAAAAATTAATTTCCTCTAAAAGGTGAATATTGCTGATCTGAAGCACCACACCTGAGGACCAGTTTAGCCCTTTGGTTTCCCAGGCCTTTTCATGTCACTGACTTTACTAATAGAGAGCCTAGAATTCAGTAGGAATCTTTATCCTATTTAGAATTTTTTTTTTTGCATTCTCTTAGTTTTCATCTGTTTTACCTCCCAGATGAAAGCACCTACACTTTGAGGTTTCATTTTTTTAAACTTTAATTTTTATGAGAGTTATAATTGAACTTCCTGAAGTCTACATGCATCCTCAATCCTGTGGACTTTTAGATACAGTCTTTCTGTTTGAAGTTAGGTTTGTGTAGTATAAAGATAATTGAACTTGTACTCAGATATTGTAGAACTGCATGCACTATCTGTGCAGTGAGATGATTGTTTGATGTGTGCTCCTGTAACTTTGTAACAATTGCTAAACTGCAGCACATGCTTCTGGGGCAATGGGTTACTTCCTATAGTCTGTGAGAGACAGTTTCCCTTGTTGATAACTGCTTCCTGAGACGTAGCCTGCCTGTTAGCAATTCTCCACTAAAGCAATTGATGTTTAAAACACCTTACCCCATAGAATCTTCATATTAAAAGCATTTGTTTATGATATTGCTAATGAAGGGGCTCTATAGCCCTTTGGAGCTTCTGGCAATGAGAGACAGAGAAACACTTCTGACCTCGGGCTTTGTTCCTGTAGCATCTTTGGTGCCAGATTGGTTAGCTATGAGTTGCAGGCTATAGGATTCTGTTCATTATGCAAATAAGGCCTTTGTGTCAGTGAGGCAGTGCCTCTCCTCAATAAAATACCTAAATGAATTGGCTCTGGGTTTAGTTCTTCTTGGCTGTGTCCCTCTGCTGTAGCCATTCAGGCTTGCATCTTGCAGTAGTCCTTTTGTTCTTTACTCAACCTGTGCATGAAAAACATGAAAAAGTTCATCTACACATCTGTAGGACTCTTTCCACACCCATTTTTTTCCTCTGGAAACTACACACTGAATCAGAATGAAGCCATTTGAAAACATCTCCCTAGACGGGATGTGTAAGAGAGCTACTGCATCGGAAGGATGTACTTGAGGGGAAAAGCTATTCAGCTAAGTGTTAGAGTTTGTTCAGCTGAGAGGACCACACAGGCTGAAGACAAACACTGGTGTTGCTAGGAGATTTTGAAAAGTTGTATTTTTTGGAGTTGAAACAGATAGCAGAGACCTGGACAGGAAGGCATAAAAGGGAGAAGCTGGAGAGTGTGTGGGTTACCAGAGTTCATAGAAGAATGTATGAAGTTTGCCTGGAATTTCCACATAAAATTTCTATTGTTGTTGTTACCTTTTACTTTAGAACAATGTTGAGTTTGCAGAAAAGTTGTGAAACCATACAGAAAGTTCCCATATATTCTAGCCGGCACCCACTTTCCCGTTATTAACATTATGCATTTGCCACAAGTAATGAGCCTATATTATTAATTAAAGTCTGTGCTCCATTTACATTTTCTTAGTTGTTGGGTTCCCCTCCCTCAAATCTCATTTAATGTCGTTTTTCTGTTCAGAATCCCGCCGAGGGCACCACAGTAGGTTCAGCGGTTACATGTTTAAGATACTTGCTTGTGACAGTTTATCTATTTCTTTGTATTTTATTATTATTATTGTGTATATGTGTAATTGGGGTGGGGTGTCCATATGTAGTTCAGAGGAGAGCTTCGCACAGTCACTTCTCTGAATTTATAAATACAAGTGTGAATTCTTGAATGTTTATTTTATGCTGTGAGTTAGAGCTCATTATTACTTTACTTAGCTTGTTGCTTCAATTTCCTCCATCTTTGACTCTTAAAAGTCAGTTGACTTTGTGTCCATTTGACATAGCTCCTCAACTATGCGCATGTGCATGAGTTACAGCTTTATTACTTCCTAGTAGTGCTAAATACTCTAGGGTCATTTCGTTTGTCTCCTGACTCAGTCCTGGGATTAGCCAATGCTTCCTAATTCTGTTCTTGGGAAGTTTATTAAAAGCCGAGCTCTGTTTGATGTGCTCAGTGCAGTCGGGATGCCAGTGTCTCTGTGTTCCCTCGGCCGACACATCGCAGTGATGCAGACCTGTCTACTAACTCACCTAGGAGTGATCTGTATTCAGCCATCTGCTGTGCTTGAAACGCACACTTTAGTTCATCCTGAAACTGAATTGCTGTTTGAAGAGTGTTGAGTGGTGATTAGGCTCTCTTGGAAGGAATTGTTACTCTTATAAAAGGGCAGTTTTATCCCCTTCTTGCCCACTCTTCTCTGCATTCCACTACATAATGATACAGCTAGGAGTCCTTTGCCAGATGGAACACCTCCACATTGGACTTCAAAGCCTTTGCAACTGCCAGCCAATCACCTGCCGATTATAAAGCAACCAGCTGTGAGTGCTCTGTGATCGCAGCACAGAACAAACGATATACCACCCGTATAAAACTAAACATAAGTTAAAACTTCTTCCCTTGAGCCCTAATCCATTCCCACATGAAGGTTTCTAGTCGCTTCCTCTGTATTATCTAGATGTAATATCTAACAGTGAGGAGCCAAGCTTTATTAAATTGTTCATTCTCAGTATGCACAAACAGTAACACTAGCATTTTAGGCCTAGTGAGAAATGTCCTTTTGTTGGATACAGTGCTCATGTGTAGCTCCCCAGTGGTTAACCTCATTCTTCTCATATTTAAAATACTTAGGTCAGCAAACATTCCTTACCTTGTGGGGAAATGGTTTCCTATATTTATAATATAGATATCATCACATTCTTTTTATACCAGGGACCTCTCCTATCAAAATGATGTTTTAGGCTCAGTGGATAAAGGCATTTATGCCACAAGCTTGGGGACCTAAGTCCAATTCCACACATATAAAGGTGGATGGAGAGAACGGATGCTACATTGTAGAATTTCTTCATGTCTGCTTCCATCCCTGGAAAGTAGCTACGCTGGGGTCTATGCATCCATGCAGGTCTTCAATTGGAGGCTCTGAGAGCAGGTGGGAAGTACAGAATTCCTGGGAGAATGCAGCAGAGGGTATCACTTGGTTTATTGAGGGAATGTGTCACATTTATAAAAGGGGGAAGGGTCTCTGGCATTCAGGCACATCAGGGGAAGCCCATTGGTTAGGACAATGCAGGTACAACAGCCCCATTTGCATGTTGGGGGGCTCATAACTTGAACCTTATATGGTCATATAGGGAAGTCCCAGCTTCTGGTAAACAATCTTCCAGGTCGTATACCTTTCAGGGGGGTGGTGTCTTGCCATGAAAGCAGGCAGCAAAGCTTGTGGTTTATCAGAGGGGGAGGGTAGAATGGTCAACTGCCTTCCACTCTCAGAATGAGAGTTCCAGGGGGGTTCCAAGCTCGCTTCTACTCCATCTTTAGCTCTAGGACAGCCCCACACTACACAGTTGTCATCCGACCTCTACATACATGCTGCGGCATGTGGACCCATATGCACACTTCATTCACACACACACTAATAGTAATCATAAATTGCATATGTTTCAGAAATACACATATCCAGTTTGGTTCTTTGTGCTGTTCAGTGCTGTGAATCTTGACAGATGCACAGTGTCACGCATCCACCATGATGATATGAAATGGATGGTTGCACTGACTTAATAAACTCCCCTGTTCAGTTCCCCTTCCCCAACCCACGGTGTGTACTGCTCTCTTGTTGTATGTTTGGCTTAACTCTGTTGACCTGGAATTTACTATATACCCCAGGTTGACCTTGAACTCGTCGCTGTTCTCTTGCCTTATTCCTCAAATGTTGGGATTATAAGCATGAGCCACTGTGCCAGGTTCCTATTGCTATTTTTGTGGTAGGCTTCTTTCTCTCTTTTCTAGAAGTGTGTTGGAATGTGAATATGACTGAGGAAAGAAACAGTATCACTTTTGGGAATCAGAGATGTGTGTCCCATGACCATTGTGAGCCTATTTATGTTATAAAATCAGAATGGAACTCACTTATTCTTGGAGCATCATTTTATGCTACATTGATTTACAAAACTTTTTTGAATGCTTTCTTTGCATTAGATACAAGAGGGCAATGAAGAAGACCTTTTAAAAAGACTTGTTTGCTTATTAATTTATATGTTTGTGTGTGGTGTGCCTGTGTGACTTTATGCGCAGCACATACATGCAGGAACCCTCAGAAGCCAGAAGAGGGCGTCAGATCCTCTGAATCTGAAGTAACAGGTGGTTATGAGCCACCATGTAGATGCTGGGGATCAAACTGGGTCCTCTGCAAGAGTAGTGAGTACTGCTCCTAACTGTGGAGACACTTCTCCAGCTCCTTCCAGAACATGTATATTTTATTTTGTCAGCAGAGAAAAAGTGGAAAAAATTTTTTAAAAAGGCTGTCTCAACTCAGCAGAAGACGTATGATTTATTTTCTGCTGAAGACCATGAGTGAATTTGGAAATATCTTAGAAAGAGAACTGTAAGTGAATAAAGGATTCATAGTGGCCTTGGACCTAAGGGTTTAACATGGCAATCTTCCTAGGAAGCACTCAGGCTGGCTTTTCTCCCTTCCGCTCTAACCAAATCAGTTGTCTTGATGTCAAGCCACTGTGGGCCAGAATACTTGTGGTTTCCAGTGTGCTCTAGATCCTGCCCGCACTGACATGTACTCCCCTGAGACCCCAACCTCAGAGCTGCTTACAGGTCCAGCCTCACTGCTTGCTCTCTTTTTGCCAGAATGGCCATGAATGGAGTGGATGAACAAGAATAATCCCAGTCTGCTTCAGGGATAACAAGACCTTTGTAGGGAGTAAGCAGGAGGCCATTAGCCAGACTGGTTTTCCAGTGGTTCTTTCTCTGTAAGTTCCCATATCTGCCTTGCCTCCGGATCCACTGGGACAAGTGCAGTTTGCCACTCTGGCCAGGAAGCTGAAGTTTCACCACACAAAGGAAACTGTTAACATTTCTTAACATTGGGCCTTCCATTGCCAGAAGCTAGAGGACTCTCTTTAGCAGTCAATCTGTTTGTTGATGGATAGAGACCCAAGGGTGAGGCCCTGATTACAGGATCCATTCTTATTAAACTCTGTAATTTCTGGTCCTTGTGAAGAATTGCCTGAGCTCCATCTATTGTGGAAACTTATTTTTAGTTATGTATAAAATAATTGTTTTGTGCACTGTTGAGAAAGGGGCTGCTTAGGTCTTAGCGTTTTGCATTGTCTGCATGTGTTGGATTTATGTGGGGGATGTTTGATTGCACATGATCTGCATATGCTATCAGTAGAACACCTGAGCAGTTCTGAATCAATAAAACACCTGAGCTCAAATGCTCGGGGTTCCAGTATGGCGCTGTCCAGGATAGTGGTTCCCTCTTCTGAGGTCTGGAAGTGTTCGCACATATGAATATGCCTTCATGTCTCTCTTAGTGAGCTGCCACAGCAGGGTACTGCTACATCCATTCACAAAGGTTAGCACAGTGGAGTGGGATCATGAGTACTTTGTCCATTCCCTCATTAATTGGCCATGTCCTTGGGGTGATAAGGCTTCACTCCTACAAATTAGACAGATCTGTCCACCAGGAGGTTGACCCTTCTTAAGGATTCAGAGGGTATGCATATGTACTTCTATTTCTGGTTGTCCCCCCATTTTCAGACACACACACACACTGTACTACCTGGCCTCTAGGATTTGGTTCAAATCACACTTTTAAGGCATTTGGTTATCATAAGTAATCTCTGAGGTAAGAATCTTTATTATTTTTACTTTCTACAGAAGGAAACAGATAAATAAAAGTGAAAGAGCTTGTTTTGGTCCTATAGCAGAAGATTCAGAATTGGCTTCTAGTTGTGTTGTTTCAAAACCCACTCCTTAATCACCATAGCCCTTCCGGATTATAGGATCAAACGCACAGATACAGAGAGCAGTGAGGATGGAGAATGAATGTGATCCTAAACAAATCCCAGAGGCCAGACTACAGAATGGTGTGTGTGTGCATGTGTGTGTGTGTGTGTGTGTGTGTGTGTGTGTGTGTGTGTGTGTATGTGTGTGCGTTTAGCTCGACTAGGGGATAAAGAAGAAAGTAAAAGATGATTAGGAATCCAAGCTATATGTGTTTCCATCAGTGTGAAACACTATAGAAGTTTTCTCATGTGAGCTTTGGTACATTTCTCAAAGATAAGAAAACACATGGTGAATATTTATATTAATTCATTTAATCTAAATGATCATAATATTAGACAGCCATGGATTATTGTAGGAATTCTTACAGAAGGAAGGGATAAAGAAATCAATCTGAGATGTATTCTGTATGTTTTTGTGTGGAGATGAGATTTTACAGTCTTATCTTTATTTTAATTAGTTTATGTTTTCTTAGCCAAAAAAATGCATTAATTTTAATTTTAGAAGTTAAAGAGCTTGCTTTGGTCCTATAGTAGAAATTACAGTCACAAAAATCATGGTTACACTGAACACCTGACCTTTATGTATTTTTACAGGATTTACACATCTTGTCTTGTTCGCAATCTTTTTATAAGGATCTCTAGTTACATCATCATAAACATCTTGCCTCATTGACACAGCATTTTTCCTTCGAGAGCCTGGACATCATCTGTTTATACTTCATCAGAATCCTTGGGGATATTCCTGTCTTCCACTAGGAGCTGTAGAGAGCAGACGATGGACAAGCTGGCAGATTTTCATCCCATTTGAGAAGCTGGAAAGTGCCTCTGGGGACTGGCAGTGATTCATCCAGGAGTGAGTAGAGAGTCCAAGATCTGAGATGAGTCTCAGGAAGGTCCAGGTTCTAGTTGAATAAGCAATGTCTAGACACGGTGTAGAATGTCCACACCAGTGTAAAATGATTACTCAGCATTAGCCAGTCCACACATACTGGCCACAGCTGACGTGCAATGCGTGACCTGCTGCAGCGAAATTATTAAAATGCAAATGCAAATACAAAGAGTCGTTTAAAAATATTTTTCTGGGATCTAGTATATGATTCTCTAATGAGAAATTTTCTATCTTATTGCGGTTAGCACAGTACAATCAAAGAACCCATTATATCTAGATCGAAGTAGATTAATAAATCAGTATTTGTAGCAGAGATGTGTCATGATTTGAAAAGCGTCGTTATGATCTTAGCATTTGAAAAGCAGATACACACTTTGTTTCCATTTCTGTTATAACAAGAAGACTCCAGATTGTTCATTCAACTTCTCAACCATAATACTTTTGGCTTTATAGTAATTATATTACTTGCTACTTCCCAAGTCCCTGGGAAGCCTTTGTACCATGAATGAAATGAGTTACATTAGAAAAAAAAATTTTTTTTGAGGCAGGGTTTCTCTGTGGTAACTCTGGCTGTCCTGGAACTCACTCTGTAGACCAGGCTGGCCTTGAACTCACAGAGATCTGCCCAGCCTCTGCCTCCTGAGTGCTGGGATTAAAGGCATGCACCGCCACCACTCAACTGCATTAGAACTTACTATGGAAAATGAGTATATGATGGATAATGTTCTTTTTTCAGTATTTGAGAAGGTATACCCAAACATGGATTCTTCTGATAATCATCAGACTTCTAGTAGCTGATAAATGAATTAGAGTTATTATTACTTGTTTGGTTTTTGGTTTTAGAAGGAATCCATCGCCTCTCTAGATGACGGAGGCTGTGATGCACACAGATTTGGATGGGGACTTAGTTTTGTGCTTAGCCTCAAATAATGCACATATTTTTCTGGGCACACAAATTCATTCTTATGAATAACATTGAGGAGCCTCAGCCAGGCTCTAAACTGTAGAAAACTGCTGAGGGCAACTGAGACTCAGTGACTAATGTATTTTGAGCAGAGTACATCCAGTAGCTCAGCGTTTCCCCCGTTATTGATTACACCCTATTAGTGCTCCCAAGGGTCGCTCATCAATAATTGATGATGGACTGGCTTAGGGTCTGGAGATAATCTTATCAACCAATTGACAATATATCTATAAATATCTGAAGCAGAAACTCCTATAACATTAGAGGTATCAAAGGTATCATTTGGATCAGGGTTTAAAGGAAAAAAATCCTCGGCACTTGGCAGACATTGAGACATACTGTGTAGTGCCTTTCCCAACTCATGAACAGAGTGACACAGCTCCTCCTCGGGCTGAGCGGTGACCCTGGCTATGCCATCATGAAGGTGAGGCACCATGTTAGAACCATCCATTATCCAAGTTCACAGTCCACACATTGAGGCTGTCAAACAAATGTGGTTTCTGAGGTTCTAACTACAAGGTGGTGACTCAGAAATAGCTTCAAATCTTAAATCAGGATGTGGGAAATTGCAGTTTGTCTAGCCAGGGACTAGAACCACTAATATGAGCCTTTCCCCAAGGTGCTGTGCTTATACACTTGGAAAATAAAATGCCATCCAACTTGTTAATGTTGACAAGGAGAAATGGCGAGAACAGTTTATCTTGGAAATAAAGACCATCACTCTAAGAAGTCATTAAAACAATCATTGTCAGTATATCATTTTGGTTTCAGACAGATCTCAAACACAAAGTCAGAATCTCAGAATTCTGATGGGAAACCTCCTACCTCCGAATCAAAGGGAAATTCGCAGCCTAGGGTAACTTGATGGCAGAGTATCCGATGTGTCCTAATTTTTCTTTTGTCTTTTGGTCAGTCTTGATGTTGCCTGGAACTCACTATACAGCCCATGTTGGTCTCAAACTCATGATGCCCCTGCCTCAATCTCTTGAGTACTGGGATCACAAGTATGTGCCACTGTAATATTCATCCATCTAAGTGATACTGACTAATAAAGATTATAGACAGCCTTTTTCTATGTTCCTTATATGCCGGCACCATTGAAAGTACTCCCCCGTTATCAATTAGCTTAGTGTTCAACTTTCTATCTATACCACCTCTGTTCTCGGAAACTGTCATCTCTGAAATGGATTCTTGGATCCATTAGAGTATTTTAGTTTCTTCTCCTCTGTTTTAGACATTAGAGGTTGTACCATGGGATGGTGTATTGGGCATGCTGACCTTGTGTCTATTACACAAAGTTAGACAGAAGCAAGCATATGGTAACTGGAGACACTAGGATGCAAAGCAGTATCAGGTGACACTGGGTGATTTTTCTGCAGCATGAATATGTCTGCAACTCATTATAGTCTATTTGTCACAGCACTCTTAGGAGTTTCAGTTAGGGCTTTATAGACTATGGGTAGGGTCAATGGTTTGAGAGTACTTTGAGTCTTAAGTCATATATGTATCTCTCTCAGTAGGAAAAAAAAAAGGATAGCTGTCATTGAGCACCTACCTGTGCTGGGGACCAAACTTGATACTGGTGACATGGTAAGGAATAAAGTGCCCACTGTCTGTTCCATTAGGCTGTTCACTAACCAAACCATCATACCCGTAATTGGAAAATGTTTAACTAGCGAGTGCTAAAAGATTGTGAGAGTCTTCCTGGGAAAGCAATGATTAAGATGAAATATGAAGAAAAATAGGACTTGTGTGGAATTTAACTAGGTGAAGGGAAAGATAAAGACATACTAGACAGCCACAATCTAGGTATTCAAAGGCTCTGTGGGAAAAGAAGGCACGATATGGCCCAAGTGTAGCTCTGGCTGTGGAGCACGGTTCACAGTGAGCTTAGAAAGGTGGGCGGGGGGAAAAATCAGGCAGGGCCTTTTCCACAAGCAGAGGACTGGGTACTTGTCTACAGAATGACAGAGAGCTTCTGGAATGTATTGGTTAAAAAAAAGAGACAGTAGAAAAATGATCAGATTTGTGATTTCAAGTCTGTGTATGTGTGTGTGTGTGTGTGTGTGTGTGTGTGTGCCTGTATGTGTGTGTGTGCCTGTATGTGTGTGTGTGTGCATGTACTCACCTATGTTTGCACATGTGGAGGGTGAAAGTATGAAAGTAGATGCTGGCCATCTTCCTCTGTCAATCTTTTTTCTATGACATTTTTGAGAGACAGGGTCTCTCCCTGAACCTGGTACTCTCCTCTTGGATGAGGCTGGTTAACCATTGAGCCTCCAGGATTATCCTGTCTCTCCACCTCACCCCCCAGCACGTGCCACCAATTATGTGGGTTTTGGGATGCTTATACTTGTGCAAGAAACACTTTACCCACTGAGGTGTATCCCAGCTCAGATTTGGGCTTTTCAAAAGATCCTCTAGTGCTAGTGGAGGGCAGAGGTAGAGACAGGGCCAGGTCAGACCAGGCATTTGTAATGAGTCAAGTGGGAAATGCAAGCAGCTAGTAATGGCTTGACTATGAGACACAGGTAAATATCTCAAACACGAACATAGAAAGACTATTTGGAAGGATCCAGATTATCTTCGTAAATACTTTGTTTTCATCTTTTCAGGTCTCTTGGACATAATAATTTTTGCTGATAGACCGCCTTTGCCTTGAAAAATCAGAGAACTTGAGAGATGGATCAGCAGTTAAGAACACTTGCTGCTCCTACAGAGGACCTACATACTATTCATAGCACCCACATGGAGGCTTACAATCATCTGAAACTTCAGTTGCAGGGGATCTGACACCCTCTTCTGGCCTCCACAGGAACCATGTATGCACATGGTGCACATGCATACACTCAGGCAAAACATTCATATGTATAAAATAATAAATCTATCATCTATCTATTTATCTATCTATCTATCTATCTATCTATCTATCTATATCTATCATCTATCTATCTATCATCTATCATCATTCTATGCATCTAATTTAAAGAAAAGCTAGAGAACTGGGAAAACCTGCAGAGAATTTGGTCTACAGCTAAGTATAGCTGCTACCCGTTAGGTTGAGGACATTAGAGCTTGTATTAGTTACTTTTCTTATTGCTATAACAAAAGCTACTTAATGAAAGATTTATTTTGGCTCACAGTTTGTCCATTGTGGGCAGTGACACCTCTAAGTAGGTGATCCTAGGTGCTATAAGAAAGCAAGAGGAGTAAGTCATGTGGGAGCAAGCCAATGAGCAACATTCCTCCATGGCCTCTGCTTCAGTTCTCGCCTTGAGTTCCTGACTTTCCAATGGGCTGTAATCAGAACATCGTAAGTCAAATAAGCCTTTCCTATCCAAGTTGCCTTTGGTCATGGTGTTCTACCACAGCAATAAAAAGCCAACTGAGGTAATGATCATTATTCTGTATCTTTTTGGTGGGTATTTAGAATATATACTTAGGAGTAGACTGAGAGGATTGTAGGGTAGTGTGTGTATTTAGTAAACATACATTGATCCTATGCAAGTTTTTCAAAGTGATTCTACCTAGTTCGCATATTTACTAGCAGCTCTGAGATCATTTCTGTAATCCATACCATCACCGGTGTTTGATATTATTAACTGAATTCTAGCCATTCTAGATATAAGTGTATTGTAATTTGCATTTTGCTGATAAAATACTATATTGGATAAAATAATGACAAAGTCTTTTTGGACCTCCATGACAGCTTCTCACTTCTCCTACTCCTCAGCCCAAACCATTGTCAGATGGTTTGTTATGGCAGTAGGGCACTAGTGCGTGTAGACTTTCTGGTTATTTATTGCTGTATTACAAACATCCCCAAATGCTGTCATTCACAGGAAAGCTGTCTCTTTATTGTGCTTATGCATCTGTAGTTTGAGGCAGGCTCAACAGAAAAGACTTGTTCTGCACAGGCATCATCAACTAGAAAGGTTCAACCAAGGGCAGGAACATTAGTTTCCACGGGACCTGTCCAGTTGGTGCTATCAGCTAAGGTGAGTGTCAGAAGCCTGAAGTTCTGTTTTTCCAGGTATTTGTATGCTTTTTCTTCCTTCTTTTCTTTAAAAAAATGTTTTTTTTTGTTGTTGTTGTTGGTAGTGGTAGTGGTGGTGGTGGTGGTGGTGATTGTGTGTCTGTGTGTGTGTGCGTGCACATATGCCTGTGCCTGTGTAAAGGTGCACAGGTGTGTGTGTGTGTGGTGACTGAACATACGTGGATATGCACAGGAGGCCAAAGGACAACCTTGGGTGTTACACCTCAGCAGGTATTTACCCTCTAACCCCTTGCCTCCTTTTTTGAGACAGGGTCTTTCCAGTCTTTTTTGTACTGGAGCTCTCCAAGTAGGCTAGGCTGGCTGACCAGTGGGCTCCAGGGATATGTCTGATTCTATTTCTCCAGCATTGGGATTTTAAATTCACACCACCATGTAGGTGTTCTATTATTCTTATTCTTCTTCTTATTATTATTATTATTTTATGTGTTCTGACTCAGGTCCTCATACTCATGGGCGCACACTTTACTAATGTGCTATCTCTTTAGCCCTTGCCTGTATTTCTTTACAATACAGTGGTTGAATTCTAAGGTAAGTCTTCCAAGAGAGCTAAACATTATCTTCTGTTATGTAGTCCCAGGAGCCATATAACATTGTTTCTGTCATCCTGCATTATTCAAAGTGATCTCAAAGACTCACTCTTGAGTCCTTCCAGTGAAGGACATGAACTCCACCTTTGGAAGGAACAGTAGCAACATTCTGAATGAGCTTAGGAGTAGGAAGTGTCAACGTAGGCATTGCTGCAAAAAAGCATTGTGTTAGACTTTCTTTCCACGCAACTAATGACATTTTATAATTAGGAAACGTTTTTTTTAAAAAATCTTAATTAAGTCATTTACCAATCTTTTCCTTCATGTTTAATTCTGTGTGTGCTATGAATGATCTGCTCGTGTTTTATTTACATTATGATTCTATCCCTAACCAGTGATTCTATAGGGTAGCTGGTGTTTCCCTATGAGCCTCAGCTTCTATAGAGGGACTTGGTCCATGTCCGACTCTCATGGCCACACTCTTCATCCTGACTTTCAACCTGACATGGCATCCTAGCACGTGGCATGCACCACCCTTTCTGTGAGGCCTATGGGCACCAAGCTG
This sequence comes from Cricetomys ansorgei, assembly GCA_026225945.1. Taxonomy (NCBI): domain Eukaryota; kingdom Metazoa; phylum Chordata; class Mammalia; order Rodentia; family Nesomyidae; genus Cricetomys; species Cricetomys ansorgei. Next base: position 676,171 of record JAMJFZ010001868.1, on the reverse strand, counting down.
ACATACGAGGGCCCCTGTCTGGAAGCTACTTGCCTGGTATATGTTCCACCTACTCGGAACCAGCACCTGGTGGAAAACAGACTCGGATCATGGGTCATCTTCTGAGAAGGATGGAGGAAGAGGCGGCTTTCAGATGACAGTGGCTGTAGCTAGGTCTGGGGTCAAAGGGCTTTTGTTGGGCTTTATTGTCATCTTTATTGCTATTCCTTTGCAGGGGATGGGTTTTGTTTTTATCTCAGCATACAAACGTGGGGTTTAGAAAGGAGAAATACATATTTATAGTTTAAGTGGCCCTAATAGTAAGTTCTTGTTTGGTTATCAAATATAAGCAGTTATATTTTAAACATAACAATTAGTGGGGCTCTAAGGTAAGAGTAGAAAACCACCCGTCCCTGACTTTGCCAGGTGTACATGGGGATAAAATGACCTAATAGGCAAGAGTCGATGCCAGGAGCAGTGAAAGCAATGCCTCTCTCCCTCACTAAAAACAGCGAGGCCTGGCCAAGAGGCAAGCCCGCAGACAGCATGGAGAGACATTCACTAACCAGAGCACAGCTCAAGAGAACTCTGTGGTCCAAATAATGTCATTATACATAAACACCTATATTTTAAACTAAATTGGATTACCAAGCACTAGGAAGCCTGCCAGCCTTCAGGAGGCATCCCTTCACATGAACTACTAGGCAATTTACATTAAATGATTCATTAGTGGGTGGGAGAGGCAACTTAGACTCTGCTACTGCTTTTTGCAGAGTTTCTGTTGAAATGGAAAAAAATCATAAGAAGTATGAGGAGGTTGTCATCTTTTTAATCATTGTGGCCTTTATTATTTACCCTTCACTCCCCCCCCTCTCTTTATTTATTTATTTCTTCTTGAGACAGGGTTCCTCTGCATAGCCCCAGCTATCCTGGAACTCACTATTGGTTTTTGCATAGCCCAGCTTGACCTGAAACTTGAGATCCTTTTGCCCCAGCTTCTCAAATGCTGAGGTTTCAAGCATGCTCTGCTACGCCCACTGTATAGCCAGGTTTTGTTAGATGACTGTCTTTTCCAGTTCAGAACAATTGTCCCTAGTAGTTATGGCATACAGCAAGGCAAATAGTTTGTTTTTAACATTTATTTTATTAATTCTAATTATGTCTATTCGTGTGGGTATGTGCAGATGGGTTCAGGTTCCTAGGGAAGCCAGAGTCATCAGATTATCTATCGCTCCTGTTAGAGGCAGTTGTGAGGTTGTGAAATGCCCTTAAGTGGGTGTCTCAAATTTGAACTCAGGTCCTCTGCAAGAGCAGTATGGGTTCTTAACCAGTGAGTTCTTTCTAGTCCCAAATAGTTCATTTAGGGTTTCTTTCTTTATTTTAAGTGACAATATAGTAAAATTTTGTACAAGTCCAGCAATTGCTGAATGGCAACATAAAAAAGATCCTAACATCTGTTGATGTAATGTTCGGGCGCTTAATGAGAGTCCAGCAGGCAGAGCTTATAGAATTGCTTACATGTTTCTGGTCTTTCTCTTGCTCCTTTGCCTTAGCCATGAAGATCATCCTGTGCTAACCAGTTGAAGGATGAGACCCCAATGGAACAGAAATGAATCATGAAGCCATCTTAACCCAACTAGCCAACTCTCTGTAATGAGCAAATCGAAGTAATCCTGGTTCATCTAGATCAGTAGAACCACCCATTGTATACAAGATCAATGAAAGATGCTAAATGTATGTTATTTAAGCAGAGTGTCTTACTTTTATGGTGGTTACTATCAGTGATTGACAGACAGTAGTATCATCTTATATCCATCGCACAATTAATATTAAATGAATATATTCAATTAGTATATTCAATCAAATAATTCACAATTAATATATTCAAACAGCACAATTAATAGATCTGACAAGGCCAAGAGTTAGTTAGTTAGGACAGAAAACAACGGTGAGTACTAGCATAGTGATGGACTACACTTGTATCACCAGATTAAGAAGATGGTTTACCATCACTTTAAAAATTCAAAACACCTAATGGTCCAACAGTTCCATTCCTGGGTATGTGTGTGGGAAAACAGCACATTCCAGCGAGATGTGTGACAATGCTTATAACAATGCTGCTCATAGAGGGGAAAATACATACTACCCATCTGGCTGTCAGCACAAAGAACAAATGGTATACACTATCTAGATAAAACAAAGTAGGAAAGGTGAAGAAACCAAAACGTATCAATGTGGATTAATCTTACAGACACCATGTTAAGTAAAAAAACAAAAACAAACAAACAAACACAAAAAAAGCAAGTGGATGGACAATGCAAGCAATGGGATCTACATATCTACCGGATTTCTCTGTTGTCTTCACCAGGGAAAACTGATGAGTGTGTGCTTTGTTTCCCAATGCCCCTTCCCCATCACTGTCCCTAAAGTCAGCAGTTTATCACATCTTGAAATATCACATCTTGCCATTTTAACCAGGTATCGTTTAATTGTAACCATATGATGCTGTTATTAAACAAAACTAAGGTCTTGCTTCTGCAGTAGCACTTCTGTGGGAAACAATTAATTGCTTACCAGTTGGAAGAATGCACAGAAAATGATTATGTACAGCAAAACCAAGAAAGCTACAAGTTACTTTTTGGTGTAGACAGGTCTTGGTTTCCTCCTTTTTTTTTTTTTAAGATTTATTTATTTTTATTTTATGAGTATGGTTTGCCCAAATGTATATCTATGCACTATGTGGATGACTGATGTCTACATAGGCCAGAAAAGGACATTAGATTCTCTGGACCTGGAGTTTCAGGTAATTGTGAGCTGCCACATGGGTGCTGGGAATCAAACCCAAGTCCTCTGCAAGAGCAGTCAGTGCTCTTAATCATCCAGCCATCTCTCTAGCACCTAGGGGTCAGGTGACTTTTAAGCTAAAAATCAATGAATTGGCATCTACACTAAATCCTGAACTGTATTTGATGATTAGGCTACAAGAGAATGCAAACGTATTGCCAAAGGGATGAGAACATGTGCCCACACAATAACTTATACACAAGTGTGCACTGCAACATTATTTATAGAAACTAGGAAACTAACCGACACAGATGCCGTCATCTGAAGAACAGGCATAATTTGACACATCTGTACGTAGTAGTATTAGCCAGTCATAAGAAAAGAGGTACCGATGAACTGTGAAACGTTAAAAGTGAAAGAAGACAGAAGCAAAAGGTTGTGTGTAGTGTGATGTGTGCAATAAATGTCCAGAATAGACAAATGGTTCACAACAGAAGGGAGATAGGTGACTACCAGGAGTTGGGTGGGAAATGACGGGAAGGGTGATAATGGGGGCATAGTTTCTTTTTGGATGATGAAAATGTTCTTCAAAAGGGTGAATGAGATGAGTGTAAAGCATAACTTTAAAAAAAAAACTAATCTGTTTAGAAATAAAGCTACTCAGACTAATATAATCCCAGAAGTGGCTACTGGTGATGGTAGGAGAAAATGACTCGAAGAAGACACGAGCAAGCTTAGGGTGTTGTTTTGTTTTGTGTCTTAATCTAGATGTTGGCTACATGAAGTTTTGTGTTTGAGCTATGCCTTTCAGTATGCATTTTCAGAGATCGATCTGTCTGTCTATCTATCTATCTATCTATCTATCTATCTATCATCTAATCATCTATTTATGTATTTATCATCTACCTATCATCTATCATCTGACTGCCTACTATCTATCATCTATCTATCTCTCATTTATCTATTAATCTATCACCTATTTAACTACATATTGAATTGTGTCCACTAAGATATGTTGAAGTCCTAACTCCTAGTACCTCAGAAGGTAACCTTATTTGAAAATAGATTCGTTACAGACTTAGTTAGTCAAGATGAGGTCATATTGGAGTAGAGTAGGCATTTAGCACCATATGACGTGGTGTCCTTATAAGGGGAGAAGAATCAGAGCAAGTTAAGGAATGCCTGGTGACCCAGGGGCTGGAAGAAACAAGGACCTTCTCCTATCAGCTTCAGAGGGAGTATAACCCTCCAGACCTGGTTATAAATGCCTGCTGATAAACCAAACAATTCATGCTATTTTGTTACAGATGAATGTCCAAGACATTAACGCCAATTTTAACATCGGAAAGTGGGGGACATCTGTAACACTGTCTGTATTAAATATTGAAGTTAGCTGAATTGAGTATTCAGTAGACATAGACACACTGAGAGTTTTGAAGTTCCTGATAGAAAGAGCCCAGATTCTCTTGGAGAGAGAGCGGTAGAAAGATGAGCATTGAAGATTCTTGGTGAAGTCTTAGAAGGAGATTATAAACATGCTTTTGGGTACCGGAGGAAATCTGATTCTTCTTACAAAGTCGCAGTAAACTGTGAAATTGGCTCCTGAACTAGGTGGAAAGCATAATCTGTAAGGAAGGAAACTGACTGAGGAAATTTCCAAGTAAAGAACGGAAGGGCAGCCTTGTTTCTCTTCGCTCTTGATAGGAAAACCAGTGAGGACCATGGCAAGTCAGGGAAGGGACTGTTAAGGAAAAAGGGATTAAGCAGCGGATGTTCCGGAAAAAATTCAGTCTGTCCAGATACCCTGTTGTGGGAACAGAAAGCCATGTGATTAGAAAAGTGTTTGCTCAAAAGATTGAGGTGTGACTCAGAGCCATATCGACCTTCCCAGCAGAAGCTGGAACAGAAATGCTGTCCTTCAGGAAGGCTCGAGGGAGACTCTGATCACTCAGATTGCACAGGAGATTGACAAGGATTCCAAGAATGCGATTCCAGCAGAATGCCTCTGGCGTGGACCGGAAGGGGCAGATGCAGAAGGGCACGAAGGAAGAACTCCTGGGCTGAAACCATGAATGCAGGAGCCTGGCTGCTGGACCTGCCACGGGGTGAAAGGGCAGGGAACCGCTCCAGGAGCCAGAGAGGGCAGGGCACTGAGCAAAAGGAGTCTGTTCTCAGGTCTTGGAATATAAAGTAAATTTTCCTGCTCAGAGTGTGAGGACAAGGGTGGAGGAGGGTGTTCGGATTTGCCCAAGATTCATTCCATCGCAAACTACTTCAAAAGAAATCTGCGTAACATCGTTCATCTGTGTCACAGAAAGCTCCTTAAAAATCTTTAAATTGGCCTAGGCATGATGATGTACACCTTTAATCCCAGCACCTAAGAGGCAGAGGCAGGCAATCTCTGTGAATTCATAGCCAGTCTGAGTCCCAGGACAGCAACGACTATAGAGAGAGACTCTGACTAAATTAATAATAATAATAATAATAATAATAATAATAATAATATCTTTTGTCACAATTAAAATCACCCTGACTTCTGTAAAGTAAAAATAATCAGTTGTCTAGATTTTTAGGTATCATTTGTGTATTGTTATTTATTAAAATCAATCATCAAACAAAATAATGGGCAGAGGAGAGGTGCTGTAGGAAAGTAAAATAAGTAAACAATGTTCAGCATGCCAATAAGCAGAGAAGGTGTAGACCTTCACTTAAAGTGATTTACCTTTAAAAACGCTTCTTGGTAAACCCAGGGGCACTCAGAGGTGTTCTGCTTTTCCCTCATCGTACTGTCCACTATGGCAGCCACTAAATTCATTTAGCTTTAGCTAAATATAAACTAAATAAAATGTGACATCGCATTTCTCATTCTCACTGGCCTTATTTCAGATGTTCAGTGGTTCAGATGTTCAGATATTCATGGGTATAGCTAGTGACTACATATTCGTGCCAATGGGATGTTTCGACCCTCACAGAAGTGTTTTTGCGGGGAACTGCCTGGCAGGGCTAGTCAGTAAGAACACTAAGCTATAACCCCCTCACCCCCATTTTTAAAAAAAGAACTTTTCATATTGAGACAGGGTTTTGCTAAGTTCCCCGCTCTAACCTTAAACCCATTACTCTTGCCTCAGCCGTAGTTTTAATTGGAATCTCTGACCTGCGCTACCAGGTCCAGTGAGGGGTCACTTCTTGAGGGTCAGGTAGGAGAAGAGTCCAAAGAGAATGGATTAAACAGTGACATAGTCAAAAATTTTATTAATTTGGTAATGCTGCCCAACATCGTGACGGAGGCAACCCCTGCCAATGTCCTAAAAGTCCTCTTTGCCTCAGAGCATCCATGTTAAAACTGCTTGAACACGCCTCAGATCAGAGTCAGGACCTTTGCTACTGATTGGTGGTTTACCAATTTACCCTAGGGTCGTTTGATGGCATTTAAAGTCCTTCTTTTAATCCCTCCCATCAAGACAATATTTGAGGTGGTACACATTTTCCTTCTAAAACAACGACCTGCAGAAACTGTAGCTCAGTTGGTAGTTTACTTGCCTAGCATGCACAAGGCCTTGGGTTCTATTCCCAGCACTGCATAAACCAGGCATGACCAGTGCATGGCTACGGGCCTAGCGCCCAGGAGGTGGAGACAGAAGGATGAAGTTCAGGACCATCTCAGGTTACATAGTACAGCTTTGGATACCTGAGACCCTGTCTTAAAAAAAAAAAAAAAATCTTTTTAATTCAAAAAATGTCAAACAATCAACTGATATTTTCTCCCACTTAGCTGCTAATTGCTTAAGAAACATCCAGAACAGCTTTTCCCCAGTGGAATTTCAGTCTATTCCCTCTCGGCCATGACCAAACTGCTTTTGACTTTTGATAGCCCTTGACTACAGGAGACAGAATAGGAAACAGAAGTCCTGCTTACAGGTGTCAATTCTGAATACGAACTTTGTTAGGAAAGTTGCAGCTGATCTTTTCATTGTGCTTCCAATGCCAATGGAAGAGACAATGCCAAGATTCACTAGGAAGAAAGCATCACTCACTTGTTCATGTTATTACTAATTTTTAAGCCAGCACCCACAGCAGTGGCTTTCATTAAGGCATTTTTCATGCCTGTGTGTTAGGTTGTTTTGCTAATTCATGAATCTTACTTCCTCAGTTCTTGGCAAATGATCTTGGCTTAGATTGTCATCTAAATTCACATGAGTGTCACAGGACTGTTGAATTTATTCACCTGCCTAGGTCTTAGCGTTTTGCATTGTCTGCAGGTGTTGGCTTTATGTAAAGGATGTTTGATTGCTCGTGAGATGCACGTGGTATCAGCAGAACGCCTGAGGAGCTTAGGTATCAATAAAAATCCTAAGAGGAGACGCTCACGGTTCCACTGTCCAGGATGGCACTTACCATGATAGTAGTTCCCTCTGCTGAGGTCTAGAAGGATTTGCACCCATGAATACATCTCTGTGTCTTCCTTGATGAGTCGCACAGTAGGTTTACAGCTACACCCTGTCTTTTTCAGCCCCTGACAACATGAATGTTGCTCAAAGGGTATCAGTCAACATTTCATCACAGCGGCCAGGGATGATGTGGAGTGCAGCATCTGAGGGCTTGAGTTCATCTTAGCATCTGTTTAACAGCCCACCAAGACCTACTGTGTGGGGCTGAGTTAGCCTGATGTACTCCTTCCTGCAGTAACAGGTTACCACAGACTCCTCAGCTTTAACCGTCCCAGTTGATTACCTCACAATTGTGTAGGGTAGGAGCATGACATGGGTGTCACTGCACTAGAATCAAACAAAGCGTGTGCGGGCTTGCAGGTATTTCTGGAGGCTTGAGGATAAATTAGATTTTGTGCCCTTTCTCCCATATCCCTGGGAACATGATTCCTTTCTTTATCTTCAAAGTCAGTCACGGCCTCTCAGTGTCTTTCTCCCCCGTAATCCTCCTGTGGCTTGGCTCTTCTCAGCCTCTTTCTAAGCACTTTTCTGATCACACTGACCCAGCTCAGGTAATATAGGACATGCGCCTTGCTTTGAGTTGATTGGCAACTTTGATTCTCCTCCGATAAGCTGCCGCCCATATTCACAGGTCCCGGAGATCAGGACACGGACAACTTTGTGGGGAAGGCTGCAAGTAGGATGCAGTTATAATGGAGGTCTCAGCAGAAATTCTCATGAGGCAGTTCTGGAGCTGAGTGACCCTTCCCAATTTGTTTATCCTTGGAAATTTGCGCTCTCTGTTCCACTAATCCCAGTTAGCAGCCACTACCTAAGAGCTGCCCTAGAGTGGGGGCATGACTTTGGTTGAGTCATTTGACCTTTGCTCAGGACCTTTCCAAAGAGCCATACAGTTAATAGCTTCAGCATTTCAGCTGCCGGAAGCAGTAGGTGGTCTGCCACGCTTGATGGCAGTGGCTCCTTAGACTAGACATTCTGTCTGAGTTAAGCAGAAGAAAGGGATGACTTCTTATCTACTGGACTATCCATTCATCTATCTATCTTATCTTATCTTTCTCTCTCTCTCTCTGTCTCTCTTTCTCTCTCTCTCTCTCTGTCTCTCTCTCTCTCTATCATCTATCTATCTATCTATCTATCTATCTATCTATCTATCTATCTATCTATCTTTGAGGCAGAGTCTCTCTGTGTAATTCTGGGTGTCCTGGAACTCACTATTTAAACTAGGCTGGCCTTGAACTCACAAGAGATCCACCTGCCTCTGCCTCTCCAGTGCTGAGATTAAAGGCATGTGCCACTCGGTCCTTATTTTATTTTTTGATCCAGGGCCTTATATACCTCAGGCTAGCCTTGAGCTTGCTATGCAGCCAAGGATGAATTTGAACAGAATTCCCATCCTTCTTCCTCCACTTCCTGAGAGCTTAGGCTAGAGGGGTACCACACTAAGCCTGGTTTATGTGTTTTATGCAGAGCTAAAGAGAGGACTCGGGGACTCGGGTCTTAATATGTGTCTAGAGGAATTCTATTTAAGAATACTAGGGATATTAGGGTTTGCTCTAAATTTTGTCTATGGGCAGGGAAAGAAATAACCCCATAGAATAAATTTGCCAAATTATGTGAAGAGATAGCTGAGCCATAACACCTCCCCATAACAAGATTTTCTCGGTGATATGAAAATATCTCCCATTTGGTGCTGTGTCACAGGTCCTGCCAACTTTACTGTGGTTTGTTGACACCTTAACTAAAGGAAATACTAAATTTTACTTTAAGATTATTAAAAATAAGAAGTATAGAGGCTTGTGGTGTGTGTGGCTCGGTGCCTAGCAAACCTGATGCTCTGGGTTTGACTTTCACTGCTGAAGAAAGAACAATTTCTTTTCTCCCTAAGTCTTCACCCTCCCTTAACGCAACCCCACCCCCCAAGTATTTTACTTGCAGGTGCCTTGAGGATCCGGACTCCAAGCCTGATCTATTGCAATTTGGAATAGGGTCAGCAGATCATATTAGGTAATGAGAATTTTTGGGTCTTGGGGTGGTGGAAGGTGGGCTACCCGTGTCAAAGGCCGAGGAAATTTTGAAAAGAGAAGATAAAGACAAGCTGAGGGCAAAGAAGGTCTTGGGAGCTGGGAGTGAGGGGCCTGCCTGTGGACTTCCCTGTGGCCAGGATGGAGGGGAACTTACAGGAACTGCCTCCATTCTGTTTTCTCACTACTACTTTCACAGATGTCATTGGACAAATTTTCAGCAAAAATCTGTTACCCACAGCCACTTCCTGTTACAATGCCTGAGGTGAAAGGATAGAGAAGGTGTATCGTTCAGGACAGAGCAGCAAAGAAAACTTCAGCTACCTACTATTAGGCCAGAGTGACCACTCGGGAATCTTGCAGTGAGCAATTAGGACCATGAAGCATCATGAATGCCAAGACGGTGAAGAGATAATCTGTCACCAAGTTAGGGTTGGTGGCTGTTGCCCGAGGGAAAAGCTGTTGCAGGAGTGAACATGGGCCAGGCAGAGGCATCACAGAGGACACAGCAAACTGAAGAGAAGAATATGACTCTGCAGGCAATCCGGAGCTGCAGCCTGGAGGAAAGTGTGGATAGAGGGCTGCAGCACATGGGCATGCTGGTCCTGGAGTAAGGCGGGATTGTCACAGGCTAGAGACAATTCTAAAGTAACCATGTGATGTCGGGCTTTCCGACAGTACAAGTCGTTGAGGGGGAGCAGCTCCAGCCTGTCCCCCTCGGGGCTGAGCAGGATGGTGAGTATCGACGGCCCGACCACTCCCCCACTGGGAGAAAAGACACACACCAGCCGGGAGAACTGTCTAACAGGAACTCGCTTTTATTATTACAAGCTGCCTTTTTATAGGCTGAGGGTAAATGGGAGGGTCTAGGAGATGAGGAGAGGTGACGTAGGGTGTGAGGTAAAGTGGAGTTAAGGGGGGAGAGCCAGCAAGATTTTTACACGTAGCAGTTACTAGGTAGAGTCACCACCAGAATAGGCTATGCTTAGTCATTATTACGTGGAACTAGAGGCGCTGAGACAGGTCTCTAAACTCGAGCTTGGTTTGAGTTTGGACCACAGGCTCCTCGCCTGGCCATAAGGCCCAACAGTGTGACTTCAAACTGCCAGGGGAGCAAAAAGCAACATGAGACGTGAAGACGGATGCCTCTTTATAAGAAGTGGTTTTGGGTAGGTTTGTGTCTTTTCACAGTTGAACACAAAATCAAACCATTCTGTAAGCAAAAAATTAAAGCAGACAGAACAACCTATTTCCTCACCATCTTAGTGTGTGTTGCAAAAGACAGGACCGATTAGAATCTTGGCGTGCAGAGTTCCATGTTAAATCCTTAGGGTGGGTAGTGTAGAGTGCTGTGAGGAGAAGTCAGCTGTGTTTAATCTTACTTCTGGTCAGGCAGGTTACTGGTAAAGAGACTGCTGGTCTACCCCAGCCAGAGCCTGGAAGCTGACTCTGAGTCACTAGCTTGTGTTGCTACATCTTCATTGTGTCTGCAGATACAGAGTAGGCAGGAAAGCACAGGAGCGGGCCAAGGCTCCCAGGCATCTGATAGGGCTCAGAGGAAGAGAAATTTTATACACCTGACTCCCAGGCGAAACCAGAAGTTATAAATCCAAAGGCCTTGATATCGAAAGAAACTCCGGACAAATGGCTAACTGAGGTGCCTATTAGCACCCCAAAGCTCACGCTAACCTCCAGGCTCACTCAGTACCTGCAGCTCCTCTCTGCTTTTCTCACCCCACCCCTACTCTGAATTTGTCTGGTTCGTGTGCTTCCCTTTGCCCAGTTTCTCATTCCTATATAAACCTGCCATTTCAGTCATGCACTTCTCTTGCTTCTCTTTGCTCTCTTGGTTCTCTCTCTCTGTGTCTCCTTTGTTCTCTCTCTCTTCTTGCTCTCCCCTCTCTTCCTTCTGTGGTCTCCCCATCTCTCTTTCCTCTCCTGGTTTGGTTCTTTTTTTTTAGTCTACTACTTTCTCTCCCTGTTCTAAACTCTTCCAGATGCCTCTGGCTGTACGCTCCCTCATATCTACAACAAAGACCTTGTCCTCAGTCATATCTTGGAGCAGTTATGTTCTCATTTTATTCAGGTATTACTTCCAAAAATGACTGCAAAGATTTGACTCTAGCCTCCAGTGGCTGTCAAAGGTCTCCTTTGGCACGTGACCGGTCCAAATTAATACTTTCTATGAATGCAAAATGTCATATTTTTGAAGGCAAAGCATGTTAAAGAGAATGTTAAGGATTTCATTGTTAATTAAAAAATCTTGATTATAGGTTACAATGTTAATATTTTGGGTACTCAGAGTTAGCAAACTATTAAAATGAATTTCACCCATTCTTCTTTAATGAATCTACTAAAAAACTCAAAGCTTCTTATGTGGCTCACCCTACAACTACATGCTTTTGATTTGAGGTGTGTGCATTGTGTACAGGTGTGTGTGGGGGCTAGAGGTTTCTAATTATCTTTCCCAACTGCTTTTCACTTTATTTTTTTGAGACTGTCTCTCACTGAACTCACCAATTTTGCTAAAATAGCTGCTGTGGAAGCTTATTTTTATTTATGTATAAAATAATTGTTGTGTGCACTGTTGGGTGAATGGTTACCTAGGTCTTGGCATTTTGCATTGTCTGCAGGTGTTGGACTTATATGGGGGGCGTTTGACTGCTCAGGATCTGGACGTGCTATCAGTAAAACACCTGAGGAGTTCTGTATCAATAAAAACACTTGAGCTCAGACACTCGGGGTTCCACTGTCTGGTATGGTGCTGGCCAGGATAGTAGTTCCCTCTGCTGAGGTCTGGCAGAGTTTACACATATGAAATATGCCTCCTTGTCTTCCTTGGCGAGCAGCCACAGCAGCATACAGCTATAAATAGCTCGCCAACAAACCCAGGCATCCTCCTGTCCACCTGTCCAGAGCTTAGAATACAGACTCAGGCTCTTGTGCCTGGCTGTTTGCATGGGTGCTGGGGATATGAACTCAGGTGTTTATCCTTGTGCAGCAAACACTTTACTGAACTGTGAAGGTACAGGCAGAGGTGAAGAGATGAGAATATAAGCACATACATTTCCCCTAATACCCTATAAATCCCCATTCTCTGACTACAAGGGCAGACCTAGCCCTACTTTTGTTATATTTCTATTTAAAGATATAATGCATAGTTTTACATAGAAATATCTTATAGTCTTAACCCACGAAACTCACATAGTTATGGTCTCACTTAAAATACTGTTGTCAAGGGCTATTCTCTGAGCCAAACTGCCGCCATCTTCATGAAAGGCTGTCACTACTACTGTTGACATTTCCTCTCAGGCATTTGTTATGTAATTCTGCCTCAATTGCATTTGACTTTGGAGTCTTGGAGAGGGGCTGAAGTGTATAAGATGGGGAAGACCAGGGGAAAGGTTTATGGGGAAGCCAACACCCATACTGGGTGAAAACCTTTTGCTTTGGGGTCACCCATATTCCTATCAGCAAACCCTTACCCGTGCTATGTAAATAAGCCCAATAAATTCATTGGTTTCCCAGGGTGAACTTTGGTGGAATCATACTTAGGTTTGTCATTTGGACCTTAGGAGGGAGTAGACATTCACATGTATCCACAGGGAAGGGATTTTCACAACACCTACACAAACAGTGTCAGTGTAACTTTCTTATTCTGCCCCACCTCCCCCGGCCCTTGGCAGTGCATAGTCCTAAGAGGGAAGCCCTTAGCACCCGAAGGGTCCCCTACTTCCTTTTTGATGTGTCATCATGAAGATGGGACTTGTGGGGATAGATGTGACGATCCACCTGGAGGTTAGGGTAGGGTGAGATCACCTCACCCATAAGTGCAGAGTTTGTGGCAATGGATACCTAGTGCTAGCCAAGCAAACAGACTTGCTGGCAATAGTTAGGAGGAGACAAGAGGAATTTGTGTTACTACTCTGGGCCTTGGCAGCAGAATGGCCCATATGGGATTCTCAGCAATCCAGAGAAATTGGCAGCTCTCATCCTCTGCTCTCTTAAAACCCCCATCTCATCACCCTCATCTTACATCTCATGAACTGCTAGACGTTTAATTTTTTTTCTGATCTCTGAAACTGAGTTCTTTTGTTGTTGCTGTCTGACTAAACTAAACTGCAACTTGTTACCTGGATCCCTAAGCTTTCAAAACTGGTTGAAAAGCCTCCCCAAATATCAGACTCCTTACAGGAAAACTCCTCCTTTACTTCTATCCACCTCCTGAACTGCTTCTTACCTCACCTTCTGGCTAGCTATTCGTAGGCGCAGGGCATCACACAGCTGCTCAGATTGGCTCATGAAACATTGATGGACTGTAGCCCAGGCATCTGCTTAGCTATGCACAGTGGTGCACATCAGGCAGGCCTCTCATTTCATACATTCAGGGCAGACCTGTGGTAGCTGTTCAGATCTTTATGGCTCCCGGCAGTCCTCATAATTAACAAAACAAATGCCCCTTCTTCCTGCTCATTTAATAGAGTACTATTGCTCAATCTGGGTAGATCTGCCATGGTGGTCACAAGATAGGGATTTCCAGAGTAGTAGTGGGAAGTATATAGGCTCACATTTTTACCTTTCCTATAACTCTACAGTGTCAACAGCCTGCATTTTGTGTTCTCTCTATCCTACTTCCCAGAGAAAAATGAGGCCTCTTAAGGCAGGAAAGGCAAAATCAAGGATGCTTAGAGCATGGTTGACACAGGACCCAGTCATGCGCATGTGCATGTGTATGCATGCATGCCTGCATATGTGCCACGGACAGTATGCACTCTGTGACTTATCCCTATATAGTCTGTCAGTGGGAAGATTATGAAAAATGTCCCTGTCTAGGATTAACAGCTATATTCAAAGCCCCTGGCAGGTGGCTTCGTTTTCTTCTGAGTTAAGACACTAGTTCATAGTCTGTCTATAAAGGTCATGGTCATGCTGAGCAGGCTTTATGTGGGAAAGAACAACAGGTACCTTGGCTGGAAAGCTTTAGGCCCAACTCTGTTTAAACCTCTGAAAGCTTCCCCCACCTACAGTACTGTATTTACTCTTTAATGAGCTAGTGTTTACATTCCTGTTGGTGGCAATCTAAAGGAGGTATGTCCAAGATAGCACCTTGTACCTGGTAGACTCTATCCTCTGTAATGTGTAGTCATAAATATGGTGGTCCCAAGCCATATATGTTTGCTCTGTATCTCTGTCTTTATTGGTGATGACTAGAGCAATATTAATTCCCTGAGTGTGAAGTAGTCAATGGTCTGAGCCATTTACTTGCAACACTTGAGAGACTAAACACCTTGGTAGGATCCAGGAAAACTTGACAGAGGTTTAAGGACACCAGTGTAGTGTCAGCTGCTGTGACAGCTCAGTAATGATAATACGGAGGCATAGTCAAACCTTCCAGACCTCAGCAGAGGGAACCGTCATCATGGCAGGTGCCGTACTGGACAGTGGAACCCTGAGCATTTGAGCTCAGATGTTTTTATTGCTCAGGTGTTCAACCGATGGCATATACAGATCCTGAGTAGTCAAACATCCTCCACATAAGTCCAACACCTACAGACAATACAAAATGCCAAGACTTAGGCAGTCCCTCACCCAACAGTGCATAAAACAATTATTGTATACATAACTAAAAATAAACTTCCACAGCACAACCAGTGCTAATTCACATGTCTCTCTGGCTTCTATGGAAAATGTTAGCAAAAGGAAGATGGACCTGTCTAAATTCTCCTGATTTCCAAAACAAAACAAAATAAAACAGACAAAAGCTAGGTAGTGGTGGCACACCCCTTTAATTCCAGCACTCAGGAGGCAGAGGTGGGTGGATCTCTGTGAGTTCAAGGCCAGCCTGGTCTACAGAGTAAGTTTCAGGACAGCCAAAGCTACAGAGAGAAACCCTGTCTCAAAAAACCAAAAACCAAACCGAGCCAAAACAGCAAGAATTAAAAACAAGAACCCAAAACAAAAACCCCCAAAACCCCAAAAAACCAAAAAAAAAAAAAAAAAAAAACCAAATAAAAAAACCAACCAAACAACAAACAAACAAAACAAAAAACAGAAACCAAAACCAAAACCAAAATAAAATATGGGATTCACAATGGGAAACAATAATCTAATTCAACACTGGGAATTCTTATCTCAAATCTATTTTGGAGATAGGTTATTTATTATTATATGTGGCAATTTATGAGGCATGTGAAAGTCTCCATTCTCTTTTAATCAGCTGTTAATGCTCAGCTCTGACTCAGTTATTGCAGGCCTCTCTCTCTTCTCATCCTGAGTGTACATTACTGTGCATCCAACACGTGCACATTTTTAGGCTGTACATCACTCTTATACTTCCCTGTACCATACTTCCTTCAAGCCTCAGCTCAGGTTACAGCTTCTCCATGCACCTTTCTGAGTGTCCAGTGGCAGACCAGCTCCACTTCTTAGATTTTTCTAGCTCACTGATTCTCAATTGGGAGAAATTTTGTTTCCCATTCCACCCCAGGATCACTTTCTCACACCAGAGACATTTTTGAGTTTCACAATTGGTCTGGAAACTACTGGCCTTTATTCCATAAAGGCAGAGACATATCTTCCAGAACACAGTGTTAGCAAGCACTTGAGGTCCCTCGCGCTGAGAACCCTGTAGTCTAGCCAGCCTCCGTCTGACACACTATCATTTGGCTGCTTACTAGACTATAGAATCACAGGGCTGGGTGGGAACCCTTAGAAATCATCCTCTTGTCCCTCCAATTGTACAGGCAGGAACACTCATCCAAGAAGAGCTATTTGGCTCAGGGTGAGTCACTGAGAGAGACTAAGAGCTAGACACATCTCCAACAGACAGACTTATAGGGAAAGGGGCCACCGACAACTAAAAAGGCTTGGCAGGGTTTTTTCTCCCAAGAGTAGGGCTGCCCTTCTGGCTGACCAGTCCAGGCTGGCCAGATATAGTCAAAGCCTGTCCTGAACATGTTTACTTGAAGTTGTGGGCCTATCAGCTTCCCTTCCTATGTCTAAGCTGTCCAAACCAAAATGAGGGGAAGGGGCCCCACCCCAGGCCACCAGAAACACTTAATCCCCCAGTCCTTCAGAGAAAAAAGGATTTTGGTCTCTGCTCTGCTCTAAGGGGAGCTTTTCCTCTTTGTGCTTCTCCTCCCTCCTCCCTCCCTCTCCCCCCCCCCCCTTTATCTCTCTCTCTCTCCTCACTTGTAAACTTTGTCACCTGTTGTTGTCTGCCATGTCTAAGATCCTTCTTGCCCTTTAATTCTCTAAGCAGCAGAAGAAAATGAACCCAATCAAGACAGTAACACTCACCAGGCTCCCTCTCGTGACCCTGGGGCCCTTGACCTTTTCCATTTCACCATCTGGTTGTTTTCTTTCTCCCAGCTAAGTTTAGACATTTCTATAAGCAATGCTAGGATCTTTTATTAGTTTGTAGTAATTCTGTCCTTTATTCTTTCAGTCTCAGCATGTGCAATACACTCTTGCTGTTAGGTCAATAAAAGACCTAAATTTTGAAAAATGCTGTTTTATTCCCTCACCTTAATCTAGGACCTACATGCAACTGCTCATAAGGATGTATGACTACATCTAAATCACAGAAAGATGGAATTCTAGAGAGAATTTCAGTGTGAATTAGAGTAAACACCAGTCCCCAGAGACTCATGAATTTACATGACAGTAATGGTAATGACCATTTAGCAATGGAGAGGAAAACAGGAAGGGTTTCTAAGGAGAATGATTAACTAAATTCTCACAGAGAAACTAGAAAAAGAAAGGAAGAAAAAGAAAACTAGACAAAGAAAGAAGAAAGAAACCCAGAAAGAACAGTACATTATGTATTATATAAGGCTTTCGAGTTCATCCCAAACACTGTAATATAGGACACATTCCCACAATTAAGTAAATTTTTCTTAAGGAAAAAAGTTATAAGCAATTGTGCTAGCTAGTTTTATGTCAGCTTTGTAAAGCTATAGTCATCTGAGAGGCAGGAAACTCCACTGAGAAAATCCCTCTGTAAGATAGGGCTGTAGGCCAGCCTGTGGAGAATTTTCTTAATTAGTGATTGATTGTGGAGGGCCCAGCCCATTGTGGGTGGTATCACCCTGCTGTGGTGATCCTGGGTTCTATAAGAAAGCAGGCTGAGCAACTCATGAAAGCAAACCAGTATGCAGCACCCCTCCATGGCTCCTGCCTCCAAGTTCCTGACCTGCTTGAGTTCCTATCCCAGCATCCTTTGCTGATGAACAGTGATTTGGAAGCATAAGCCAAGTAAGCCCTTCCCAAGTCGCTTCTGATCATGGTGTTTAACACAGCTATAGTGATCACAACTAAGTGATTGTGGTATTTTGAGAATTTTTGCCGTGTTCTTTGGGGGGAACTAGGCAATCCTAACCCCCCTCCTTTTTATGGTTCTAATGATAAACCAAAGTTTGATTCCACCAAGCTCCCCACTGGGGAACCAATGAATTTATTGGGCTGACTTTCCAAGCATGGCTGAGGAGGAGACAGGAGGGTGGGTGACACCAAAGCAGTCACAGCAGAAAAATCTTCATTCAGCATGAATATTGGCTTTCCCATAGTGTATAGATGGAGCCTCTTTCTCCTGTTTTTCCTCAGACTATCTATTCCAGCCCCTCCCCAAGACCCCAAGGCCAGGGGCAGTTAGGGCAGAATTTCATACATCCGATTAAAGCAGGAATGGAACCTTCTGGCGAGGATCCAGAGACCCTTGCCACTCCCTCCTATGTGGGAAACATCAGCAGATGAAAGCCTGGCTGTGATGACCTTGCAAATGCCCATAGTTGAACTCCTAAAGATGGTGATTGTTTGGCTTGGAAGATAGTGCTATGGAACATATGGAAAAAGAGCTCAAAAAGCCCAATTTGGACATGAAGTGACAAGTTAAGAGGAGACTTTATGGGAAAAAGAAGAGCTGAGATACCAGGTTCCTGCATTTTAGAGGCAGAACTGTGAATGTGTGTTCAGACTGCAAGCCCAGGCAGGGTTGAGTGGCTTTGTATCCTGGTTGGGCCAGGCAGCAGCTATGTCAAGGTAAATGTGGTGCTTTTTTAATTCTAAATCTCTACAGCTTTGAAACGAGGCTCACTAATGATACTTTCTCAAAACCAAATGTTACTGTAAGGATTTAGTGAACACAGGAAAAGTGTTCTCCACAGGATCTTGGCAAGTCCATGGGATGAACAAATGAAGGCTCTTGCTACAACTATTTCTAGATTTAATTTTATTATTTAAAAACAAAAAACAAAAAAACAAAACGAGACCACTTAGTTTTGTAATGCCAATTTTATGTCATCAGGAGAAATACAACCTTTTGTAAGACAGAAGGGACCTCTACTACATTTTTGTCTGCACATTAAAATAATGCTTGTAGATATGCATTCATGAAAGCTTTTCCTCAAGTAAACAAGTCGGTAAGATTAAGGATCGGGGGCTGGCAAGAGGGCTCAGCAGTTAGGCGACTTGTTGCTCTTGTAAAGGATTAGAGTTAGATTCCCAGCACCCACCTACAGCTCACAACCTCCCATAACTAGATGTTCCAAGACATCTAATTACTTCTTCTGAGCACCAACGGAACCAGCCACAAACCAGCATGCAGGCAAAATACACATAGACTAAAATAAATACATATAGTTAAAAAAACAAAAAAAACAAAACAGAATAAGGACCTAAAACACAACTTCAGCTTGATTTTCTTTATTTCCTCTTTTTCACTTTTTTATATACTCCTTTCCTCTCTTCATGACCCCTTTCCTAATTAGATATTCAAATGCATGAGTATGAGTTTATGTAAAAATTACTAAAACAGCTATAAAGAGTGGCTAAACATTATTGGGAATCTGAGAAAAAAATTTCAATCTTAGTTCCAACTTTGGCTTATATCAGTTATGTGCTGTTAGACTAGACTCCTAACTCTCTCATCTTTAAAACAAGGGCGTTAGTGGGGTGGTAATGCTTAACCCCAGTTTTAAGTATTGGACTGCATTCTTATTTCTGGTGAGCCATAAGCAGATACCCAATTCAAAGATGTAGTTAAAAACTATCCTGTTTTTGTAAAACTGGTAAATTCAATTTGTGAGGGAGAAAAAGTGTTTTTACATTTTGAAGAGACACCAGTACAGCATTTCGTTGCAGTTTAAGTTTCAAAAACAGAGCTGGTCTTAAAAGTCTTAAAAAGTCTTAAAAGCTTTTTTTTTTCCCCCTCGAGACAAGGTTTCTCTGTGTAGCCCTGGCTGTCCTGAATCTTGCGCTGTAGACCACAGAGATCCACTTACCTCAGTCTCCCAAGAGCTGAGATTAAGGGCCTGTGCCTCCTCTGCACATTATGATCACTTGTGCTCTTGGAGCTCTTGGTGATGTTTGAAGGAACAGCCCTTCATGCATTTTTTCCAGTATTTGGTACAAAATAATGGCTTTTATATGACATTTCCATGCATTTGTATGTCCTTTGACCACATTCACCCCCACCAACCTGCTCACTTTCTACTTTCCCGTCCTATTTGTCTTTAAATGTAGATTACACACGAGAGAGAAATGCAATGTTTGGTTGTCTGAATCTGTTGTTTCACTTAACACGATGGTCTCCAGTTCCATCCACGTTTCTTGCAAACTATGTAATTTTGTTTTTAGTATGTGGGAATTGTAATAGAAATATACTGTCTTTTCTCTCCAAGGGTTAAATAAGACAAATCTTCACTTAAAAAAATGTTAAAGACACAGCTTAGCAGAAATTCTAATTCCTCCAGGGTCAGCAACTTCTTGAAATTGGAAACGGCATGCTCAAGGTTGCGTTCCCTGCTGAAAATTGCATCCTGCTTATAAGCTTTGTCACTTTAAACCAGCCAGTCACATAAAACTGTGAGGGTGAGCTCTGACCATTCAGAGGGAGGCACAGGAATCCTTTTGTTTAGGAATAAAAACCCAACAGGACCCCCCTCTGGGTGTGCTTGCCTGCTTGATTTGGCTTGGCTATACACATCCTTCTATCTTGCCAAAATACTTTGGATTGTATGCATCTTCCTGGGACCCAGACCCATTCCTAACAATTAGTTCTGTATTTTCAATGTGCCTTGGGTCCAGCAAATGATGTAGCTGGTTTAACTGTTGATATTTATAGTTCAATTTCTAAGCCTGGGATTCTCAGGTATCCGTAAGAATGTTTGTCCTAGTTAGGGTTACTATTGCTGTGACAAAACACCATGAGCAAAACAACACACGGGAAAGTTTGTTTGGCTTACACTTCCACATTTCTATTCTTCATTGGAAGAAGCCACATCAAGACCTTAAACAGGGCAGGAACCTGGAGGCAGGAGCTGAAGCAGAGGCTGTTGAGATGTGCTGCTTACTGGTTTGTTCCCCATGGCTTGCTTGCTCAATCTGCTTTCTTTTAGAATCCAGGATCACCACACCAGGTGTGGCATAGGTTGGGCCTTCCCCCATCACTCACTAATTAAGAAAATACTCCACAGGCTCGGAGTACAGCTTAATCGTATGCAGGCATTTTCTTAATCAAGGCTCCTTCTTTTCTGATGACTATATCTTGTGTCCAGTTGATATAACACTAGCCAGTACAGCATCTTTCCTCTGTATTCATTCTTAAGTTTTGCCTTCCATATAAATGTAGAAAGGGTTTTTTTTCTTTCTCCTAAGCCTGCCAGACTACAGGTTGTGCAACAACCTGGGTACAAGACTCACAGCGCTTGCCTTTGGCTTCAAAGGGCAGGGCCTCCATCCTTCCGGCTGAGCTACCTGTAGATTCTGTCCTACTGTAATTCTCACATCAGTGCTGTTTGTAACAGACTAGCAGACTGCAGGGAGGATGTTAGAGAGGAGAAATAACTTTCCCTTGAAACTTAGAGGCCATCAGTCAGTCAGTTTTCCTGAAGAGGCTGAGGACACAGCCTGCACCTAGCCTTTGCATGTGCTCAGGACTTGCTCACATCCGTCAAGTCTAGGCTTTTAAGGATCTTGTTGTGAATTCTCCAAGAATTAGTTAAGATGCAGCTGTTCAGAAAAGGTTCATTCCTCTTTAAAAACTACTTCTGACCTCTTAGTTCATTGTGTCCTTGAGCCAAGTGCTGAGATTACAGAGACGAGCAAACACTGGAGCTAATTACAATGGCCACGGTGGCCCAGACATCGTGGGCTCACTTCCTGGCCTGTGAAATGGGGATAATACTCACCCTACAGAGCTGATGTGAGGGTATAAAGACAAAAGAAGCGACGGGACAACTTGAAGAGCTGTTTCAGGGGAGTGTTTGCAAGATGCAATATACGAATATGATTAAAACAAATCCCAGTCCAACCAACCCATCAAACAAAGCCCTGTAAGTGATCCCTGGAAGTGTGTGGAGTTTTGTTCCTCAACAGAAGTTCCTTAAACGAAAACAGCGATGAGAACAATTAAAAGTTTTTCACCTTTCTCCCCTTGATTTTCAAACAACCAAACATGACTTTGAGCGCAGCGTTCCTTCCTAGACTCCTAACCCAGGTGAATTAACTGGCTAGAGACTCCAATAGAGAAAATGCAAAGCTCCATTCTACTGCGGGCCGGGTCTGCAGTCCGTCCAGGGCTTCCCTGCTCAACCTCTGTCTTCCTCTTTCCAAGACAAACTGGTCCTAGGACCCTGGAGAAGGAGCAACCCGCCCCCGCCGGAGGCTCCCGCGCAGCCCCGCCACAACTCTGGGCAGGGTTTGGAAAGGAAGCCGACCCAACCGTTGGAGGCAGAGCGGGACAGCGGTGGGCGGGACTCGGGGGCTGGGCCGTGGCTTCCGAGAGGAAGGGGAGTGACAGGGAGAGGCGCGGTCTGGACTCCGGGGCGGGGTCATGCATTCGGGGCGGGGCCAGGCCTCAGGGGAGCGGGGCGCGGCGGGCAGAGGTGGGGCCTAGGCGCGGTGGGCG
The DNA here is from genome assembly GCA_026225945.1 of Cricetomys ansorgei. Classification (NCBI taxonomy): domain Eukaryota; kingdom Metazoa; phylum Chordata; class Mammalia; order Rodentia; family Nesomyidae; genus Cricetomys; species Cricetomys ansorgei. The sequence continues at coordinate 654,032 of JAMJFZ010001868.1, read as the reverse complement.
GGTCCTCGGCGGGTCCAGGCTAGGCGGGTAGGGGCTCGCGGGGCCCGAGCTCCGCCACTCAATTAGCCGGGCGGCTCTGGAGCTGCATCGTCTGCCTGGACCCGGGAAGCGGCCGCCGGGGCGAGTAGGGGCAGGGACCTGGCGATGGCTCCGCGGGGACTCCCGGGGTCCGCTGTGCTCGTTGCTGCGGTGTTCGTGGGAGGAGCCGTGAGTTCGCCGCTCGTGGCCCCGGGTGAGTGTGTGGTGCCGGCGGGAACGCCAGGTGCCGGGTCGGGTCTGCGCGCGGAAGGGAGCGAGGGGCCTGGCGGGCCGGGCGGGTCGAGCCTGCAGCTCCGTCGCGCCCTGAGTTGCGCGCACCCTGCTAGGCTACCGTATCTGGCTCTGAACATCTGGGTGTCCCGGGGTGGCCCGGGTAGGGTGCGGCGCGTGGCATGGCTTGGGTCCTTTCTTACTCTCCTGTTGGGAGTCCCGCCTTTCCTCTCAGCGTTTTCTAAAGAATCGCGGGACTCCAACCGAACTCTTCAGGATGTCGCCTTTTGGGGGTGCCTTCTGCCCAGCCGCGTGCCTTAGATCCCGGCGGCGGACCCCTTTCTACCATCCTGGTCCTCAAAGGGCTCACTAGCCGAATATCTTGACACCTGGAACGGGGTGCTGCCCTACCACCGCTTTCCTCGCAATCCTATTTTCTTCTTTTTCATTATGCTGCCTTAAAAGTTCCACTCTTTGCAGGTGGTTATGGATTCTTGTAGTAAATCAGGAATTCCACACCCCTTTTCATATATCCCGAATAAATTAGGCTGGCAAAGAGGAAAGGGAAAGGCACATCTGTAATGTACATTGCTTTGTGATTGCTTTTTTTCCCCTTTGTAACCAATCCTGTCATCACAAAAGGAACTCTCTGTGGTCAGGGTGGAAGCCACCAGCTGAGACGCCGAGTGTTGTCTTCAACTAGAGCTATCAGCAGGAGTCTCTAACTGAAATCTCTTAAGAGGTCTATCTTTTACTTAGGGAAGCCCTGCCTCACACTTCTGTTTTTATAAGATACACACCAGGGATTCTTAAACATTGTTTCCCCCTCTTAATTGCCACCTCCCTGCAGTAGTTTAAAAAAAAAAAAAAAAAGACTCAAGCCTTCCTGGCCATTTGGGGTTACCACAGGCTGATTCTTACGTCAGCAGGCTCTGCCAGCTTGCCTTCAGGGGTGGCTCCTCTTCAGGCCCAAATAATAAGCAGTTGGAAGGATTCCAAAAGCGACTGTCTCCTCTATAAAATACATGCACTGCTTTGCTCTCCTGTGAACATTCCAGCCACTTCCAGCTTCGAAACTGGCTTATTAAACTTGTCCTTTACTTTTTCACAGGAGTCAGAATATGCTAGGAAAGGAACAGGATAGATGTTCTCTTGAGTATTTATTAGCAGATCCCCATTTCCTTCAGCCATCCACCCAGGGGGAAGCGAAGCTAGTGACAAGTTTTATTGGATGGGAGATTTTCATGTGCGTCCTGTGTTTCTTTGGCAGGACTTGCAAATACAAAATAGGTTTAAATTGGGTTTGAGGCTGCAGATTATACTTAATAGGGCTGGAATCACTTGTTGCAAAGTTTGAAAAAAAAAAAAAAGCTTAACCTGGGAATCAGATTGTTACAATTGTACATGAGGCATGTAATCAGCCACCCTCAGGAGAAATACATTCCTAAAGTAGGTTTATGTTTTGCTGGGTTTCTGAACATCTGTTTATGAGGCCTGCAATGTGACTGAAGGAAGTCCTACATAGCTATGCTATTAGTAACATTTTTGGTGGAAGTTAATGCTTAAGAACAATGAAGTATCTAAAATGGAAAGGAGAAGTGTCTACATTTGCTAGCATGCTTTGAGGCCTATATCAAGAAATGAACCCCGAACAGCTTGGCATCTGGTATCTTTTGGAATCAAAGCTGAGAAGTAGAAAAAAAAAAAGAAAAAGTAGGGAAATTGTATAGATAGCCTGCTGAGTACTTTGGTTGGGCACTTATATGTATTTTAAAACTTATTCCTCATAACCCAAGATATATTTATTTTCAACAGAGCAACTGAGGCCTGTCATCACATAGTTATTATGGCAGTAAGCGTTAGATAAGTAGAGCATGTGTGTGTGTGTGTGTGTCTGTGTGTGTGTGTCTGTCTGTGTCTATGTTTGGGATAATACAGCCTGCTTGATTTTACATTCATTTTTTCCCCTACTGTCGCCCGCTTTTTCCCAGACAAAATAGAGCACAGAGTCAACCCTTACTTAGATTGTGAGATAGTTTTAAGATACCAAAGCATCACATTATGAGCATGTAGTTCTCTGAAGTCAGTGGAGAAAGGACAGATAGCTTCAAGTGGGTGGTGGCAGTCTCTTTCACTTCCTTTTTTGTAAACTGCTTAAAAAGTGGCATCAGAAACTACAAGCACCAGAGATGCTTTTCCATGTCTTGCTTTATTTATATACTTAAGTTCTCTGATTACTAGACTTCTGGGCTTATTGGTTTCTCAATTTTCCTATCAGACAGTGTGCACAGCCCTTGATTGGAGAGGTGAGTGAGAAGTTCCAGGGCTGGTGTGAGAGATGCGCAGTCCCTAGGCTCTGCGGGCATCCATCCAGCCTCAGATTCCTCATTTAGACGCTGAAGATATGTTTGATTAAATTCTGGATTCTCCTTTGGTTGTTTTGCTGCCTAGCTGAACATCCATTTAATACACAGACATTGGGTGCAATGTTTTGGAAAAATAAACTGTTTAGAGCTTGGGATTTCATGCTTACTTCAAATTTAGAGAGGAGATGAGAAATGTTACCAGTGACTGTCATTTCTTTCTCTGTGTTTGTCCTAGCCCCTCAGAAAAGGAGGAGGAAGGGAAACTAGGAGACATTAGATTTGAATGTGAGAAGCCACAGCCCAGGTGATTTGGACAGCACACTTCAGTTTTACTTTTTTTAAAGAACAGTGTGGCTTTGATGTTGAAGTCTTTTTACATGTCGGGCCATTTTAATTACATTATTTAATAGTGACGCACATTAAAAAATGACATTATAAAAAAATTGGTTGTAAGATTGAAGGACTAAAATTGAAAGTTGGCACCAGTGCACTGTAGCTTCTGGGCGTTGGGTATAGCTCACTGGCAGGACACCTGCCTGCCTTTCACATACGGCAAGGAGTTCCTGGGTTTTATCCCTAGCACTACAAAAAGCCAAAAAAAGAAAGAAAAAAGAAACGAAAACAAAAGAATGATCCAAACTGTCATTATTTAAAACTATTATTGTTAGTGTTGTCCTGTAATCTTTGTGATTTAGGAACTGGTAAAGATTTTAAAATTTCATTTTATTTATATGTAATGACATCTATGCAAATTTTGTCTTCACTCCAGGAATTATGTCATCCATATGTCACGATTTAATTAGCTGTATAATATTGTATAATCTTAATGAAATGTCATACACAACAAAGAGTTGGTAATGATTTTGGGGTTGTGAAGCCAAGAGAGTAAAAAATACGGTGTAAGAAGTCTGGGCATAGTGGCACATGCCTTTAATCCCAGCACTCTGGAGGCAGAGGCTCCAGAAAATTGTGACTTTGAGGCCAGCCTGGTCTACACAGTGAGTTTCAGGACAGCCAGGGCTATGTAGGGAGACTGTCTCAACAAACAAACTGACAAACGAAAACTAAACAATACAAAAAAAGTCTGGTGTAAGACTGAAGGACTAATATTGAAAATTGGTATTCGTGCATCATGGCTTCTTCACTATTTTTGGAAGAGAGAATTCAGTGTTTGATAGCAGGTAATGGTCTTTGTACTTGGATCATTTAATCTGATATAATCATACGATCAGATCGTTATAGTTTCCCAAGATTGATTTTATTCCTGTGTTTATGGCTGGGGAAATGGAGCCCCTGAGAAGGGGGAAAGTCAGGTGTTGCATGGGCTTTGCCATTCTGTCCTCTCTGTTCAGATCTAAAGTGAATTCTAATCCCATTTTTCCCTCCTCAGGGAGAAAAGTCTTTTCATTCTAAAATGTTTATGAAGAGTCACAGCAGTGTGATAGATCCGGAGAAGTGGAAAGAGCACTCTGCTTTAAGCCATGGACTGTGAAGCACTGTGCTTTCAGACCTGAATGTGGAGTTGCAAGCAAGGCCTTTGCCACTTGCGGGCGTGGTTTCCTTGGCGGCCTTTCCTCACCTGTGATGTGGGCATTGTGTGTTTATCTGCTCGTGAGGATCCAGTGAGCTGTTGTTGCTGAATGGTCTCAACTGATCTCCAAGAGCCGTGTCATTTTAGTCCATCTATCTCTTTTCAGAAGTCTGTATTTCTTCCCCCAAGTTTGATTAGCAGGTGTAACTCACATGGATTATATACATTTCATTCTTGATTTAGCGATGGCTTTGCAAAAAAGAAAAAAAATTGTGCAGTTTTCTGAAAAATCCATGGTGACACTTCAGATCCCACATTGGCTGCTGCCACTGACTAGGAGGTGTGTGGCAAAGCCCCCACTGTGCAGCGTTCCCGGTAGCTCTGTAAAGTCCCTCCCACAGTCGGTGTGGAAGAGGGAGAGAATCACCCTTGACCGCTTCCCTAGAGGCACTTGCCTCAGTCAGCATTCCATTCCGGTCTGTCTTCATGCATCTTGAGCTTGGATAGGGCCTCAGTGCTGTGTAGTTTTATCAGTCTCTGCCCGTTTACCTTTTGTTTTATGCAGGCTCCCCTTCCTACACGCTGGGAAGGTGTCTGGCGGCGTTCCATCATGTAGTTTACCTCCGTTTTACCTCCCTGTGCCTCCGTTCTGGAAGGGTGCAGTTATTAGTAATTGTTTTAAAATGGGATTTAAACTCCATTGTCTCCGTGAACGCTTTTGTGCGCAAGGCTTGGTCTACTAGTTGATTGCTTACACAGAATCTGGGTTCTTGGAAAATCAACTCGCCAGTGATTTTCACATTGTTGGGCCATTGATAACTCCACTGTTGGTCCGAAGGCTGTCCTGATTTGTACTCTTATCACAGTGGTCGAAAGTACTCACCTCTCTTCTCACTCTTAGTAATTTTTCCCCTGGAAATAAAAAAAAAAAAAGTACTTGCTAATTCGTTAGGCAAGCGCTGGAACCTTAATTTGTTAGAATCTTTGGTTTTTATCAGATTGGCTGCTTTTATTTTTGTCATATCCTTTATCTGTTTTTTCATGTGTTTGTTTGTTTTTCCCTCCTAGTATCCCAGTATCCGAGGCATTTGCACATTGCTGTAATCCTTTGAGGACATTTCTTAAATACACACTGCTCTGAAAAATGAGAATTTTTGGTATACGCTGGTGGTGGTAACACGCTGCCTGCCCCAATGTGAGATGTTCAAGTGTATGCTTGTTCTCATAAGTTGGATACCCGTATGCCTTGCTGCAGTAATCCAGCTTGTTTGGTTTCTGAGTGTGACAGAGTGTATGTTGAATGCACTGTGCTACCTTTCTGGACTCACACATCTCCCTCCGGGTTTAGGCTAAGGACTCATGGTCCTACGTCTCCCTCTTCCCCTCATCTGTTCATCTTTCCTCACATCTGTTGGGAGCCAAGTCTAAGTATCCCACCCAAATATGTAAGCATCCCGTGGAGAAGTGGCAGGAATCCTGCAGAGAGGGCCCGGAGAGGCCTGGAGAGGGCCTAAGTGGTTATGAGTGGTGGCTGCCTCTTATAGATAGATAACCCAGATTCGATTCCCAGCACCCACATGGCAGCTCGCAAACCATCTGTAACTCCAGGTCCTGACATGTGATGCCCTCTCTGTCCTCAGTGGGCACCAGGCGTGAATACAGTGCATATACATGCATACAAGCAGGCAAAACACTCACTCACATAAATAAAAATAAAATACGTCTTAAAATCTTACAGAGATTCAAAAAATGACAAATAGCCAGTAAAGAGTTTTAAAAACAGCTCAATATCCATGAAGACAATAGCCCCTCTCAAGTACAGCCCTTCAGGAGAAGAAAGGCTACCTTGACATTTTGGAGTAGAATCTAAAAAGGACACCTGGGTGCAGTCTATTCGGAGCTTTATGGGTGAGTGCCCGTTGTAATGGAACCTTGATGGGTAAGTAGAGAGCTTAGGCTGGCTTTCTTCTCTGCTTTTCTCTGCCAGTTAGTGACACGGCTCTCTTTGTAAGCGAAAGAAATTGAACCTACCAAGGGACATTTTGGATGGTGGTGGATACCCCAAGGCAACCTGAGTTCTTGGGGCAAGTCATCTTATCTGGAGGATCCTTTGGCCAGCCTCCTTGAACTCAGGGGACCCAGTTTCCATTTCCACTTGCAATACCCCAAGGCCTCCAGCTTATTGTCTTTCCTCCTTTGGCACTGTCCTGGGATCCCAAAAAGGGACAATTCTCCAGCCTGGGTTCTCCTATTTCCTGTGCCAGCTGCCAGCCCTCCTGAGGAGCCCTCCCCCAAGATGCCTCCCTCGCTCCCTCGCTTGGTTTGCAAACTCCAACCACTAATAAAAGTTCCTGTTGTACAGAGAGAACAGACCTCTAAATCACTTTTCTTACTTCTATTATGGAGAAAATATGGCCAAGCTGCCCTATGTGGCTATTCTCACAATTACGTGAGATAAAACATGTGCTTGGCACAGTGTTTACTGTAGAGGTTTGCTAAAAAGACTTGCTATTATTATTTGTTCATAGTTAAACACTAACATTTCACATCAAAAGGATACAACAAAGTTCTTAACCACTCCAAAACTGGTCTTAGGCCTGTAACCCCAGCACTAGGAGGCTAAGGCAGGGGATTGCTGTTAGTTCAGGTCCAGCTTTGTCTGCGTGGTGAGTTCCAAGTCAATCTGGGCTACAGTATGAAACTTTGTTTAAGCAAAACAACAACCAAAACAAATCAAACCAACTAACACCTTAAGCGTTCCAGAAATGTCCTTTCTGTTTCTCTGCCATTCCCAAGCATCTGTTGTCCTGTACTATGGAGCTGTGGATTCTGGTGCTGAGGATGGAAGGGGCAAGAGGGGTCTTTGAGGAAGCAGGGCTGGGCAGCACCTGCACCTTAGAGGAGGAGGAATAGGGGGCAGTGGACTTGACTGAGTGGGTTCTCTTGGGAGGTAGAGAGAAAACCACTGGCAGTCACATTTAGACAAGAAAGGAAAGAGAAGGAGGCAAAGAAACCATTCCCTTTATAAAGACAGATCATGCCACTTCCTTTGGGAGAACCTGCGGGGAGATTCATAAGTCCAGCCAGCTAAGCTGTAGCTGTAGCCTCTATAATGTGCCCGTATTTCCTTAGGACTTGGTGTAATTATTATGTTATATGCTTTGGTTATTGAGAGTCTAATTGGTTACTGGGCTTCTCTTTATTTAGGGGAACTTGTTTGGATACAATAAAATTTGATGACAGGAAAGCAAAGTCTGTAGTATTAGTGGAAGGGTCTCTGGTGATGTCATCAGGAACATGTAGGAAACTGTGCTGGCACCAAGATTGAAGAACGCTCCTTTGCTCCCTCTGGGACCCTCCTATCCTGTTGGAGTGTCTTTGCATTAGCGTGGACCCAGCCACCATCCCTACTGGCAGGTTTCCTTCCACACCTGCACCTGGTACCCATGCTCAGAGGTCTGCTTCCCCAGCTCTTTGATGTGGGATGAACCTGACCTCAGAAGAATGACTGGCTATTATAGGAGTGACTCCGCTGTTCTTAGTCAAATGCATTTAGAGGTGGTCATCTTGTCATTAACCCATTTTGCTGTGCATGTGGGGAAACTGAGCCCAGAAAGGTCCTGTGGCCTGCATGAGTCAGATGCGGTTCATCCATAGAAGCCATTAGGGTGACGTCATGTATGAATCTTGTTCATTGTTGGAGGGTCAGGTCTGAAGCCAGACCTGGAATAGAATAGGTATTTAAAATGGAAATGAAGAAAGAAGGCCAGAACTGGAATACAGGCTTTTTCTTTATGTGTATATATGGGTGTCTGTGTGACTGGCATGTGTGTTCAGGCCAGAGGAAGGCATTGGATTCCCTGTGCCTGGAGTTACAGGCAGTTGTGAGCTGGCTAAGGTGGGTACTGGGAACTGAGCTTGGGTTCAATTAAGACATCTCTCTATGGCCCCCCTTTTTTCTTTATATTAGTGTGGGAAGTTACTCTTATCAACATTCACTCTCAGATCTTAGCAGTGAATCTCCTCTGTCCCCTCTCTGGATTGATGAGAGGCTGTGTTTTCTACTAGCCTCTGTGGGTTCTCTTTCCCTCCAAAGGTGGCAAAACTCGTCATGGAAAGAGAATGCCAGCAAAGAGACCAGGGGAAATAGAGACATTGAGAGAAAGTATTAGTGCACATTTTCAGCATAAAGATTTTAAAACTCCAAATCTATTCATGAATCTCTTTTCAAAGACAGAGTCAGTTGTGTTCCAACAGCTTTCACCATGTCAGTGTGTGCGTCATATTTTAAATGTCACAACACAAGAAGTATTTAAAACCACTTATTTCATGAGCATCTTAGTCTATTTTCTATTGCTATAACGAAATGCGTGAGACTGGGTAGTTTATAAAGACTAGAAGTTCATCTGGTTTATGGCTTGGCAGGCTGAGAAGTCCATGAGCATGTTGCTGATACCTGTTTAGCATCTGGAGAGGACCTCCAAATTGCATCACAACATAGTATAAAACATCATATGGCAAGCCAGAGCACACAAACCAGTATGGGCCTCTCTCTGCTTAGACAGTTGCTAACGTCAGGATGGAACCTCACCTTCATTACCTCATCTAATCCCAATTACCTCTCAAAGGCCCCGCCTCTGTATACCACAAACACGAATTTTGGAGTTAAGTCTCAACACAGTCAAAACATAGCAGTGGATTCATTTGATTGATTTCATCAATCATCAAATACTAACAGAGCACCTTACAACACACAAGGCACAGAGGATAGACCGATGTGAACAGGTTATATGGAATCCTTGCCCCATGGAGGTGTCAGAAAAGACGAGTGATGTTAGCACTCAGAAAGGAAAGAGAGAGACATGGGCCCCAATGGAGAACTGAGAATCCAGGCCAGGTTGGGCAAGCTTTCTGGAGCAAAAGAGGTTTAAATTTCCACTGTGCAACTGTAGGCGTTAGCTGGGTGAAAGGAACCGGCGGTTGCCCAAGTTGGGTGTGTATGATGGTTTGGATATGATTTGAGGGTGTTCCCTAAGGGTTTACATGTTTGCATTTATTTCACATTGTAAGGCTTAGAAGTGATTAGCTTTAGATAAAGTCATCAGTGTGGCATCCTCATGATTCATAGATGAAGAGAGACCTGAGGGAGTAGACATGCTGTCGTCTGTCTGTCTGTCTCTGTCTCTTCTCTCTCTCATTCATATGCACTTGTGTGCACCGTCCCTGTCTCTATATGAATCCCTGAACCACCTGAGACTGTGCCTGCAGAAAGACCATTACCTGATGAGGGTTCTGGAGCCTCTAGAAGGATGAACTAAGTAGACTTCTTTCAAAGGTTACCCAGCACAGTTGGGTTATTGGCAGCTGAAACAGGTTAATACAGGAGGGAAGAGCTGGCTAAGCTGCAAGAGTGCTTCTCAGGCTTGGGTGGCCAGCTGGAGGCTGGTCATGGCCCACGTGCTAGCCCCACCGCGGAACAGCTAAGACAACATAGTGAGATGAGGACTGAGAGTTTACTTTTCTGTCACATTTCCTGGTGATGTTGTTGGCTAAGTACCGGGAGAGTGTGGGTGAGGAGAGATGGTAGGCTTGCCCCTCTTCATTTGAGCTCCCACCCATTGTCTTGGGCTCTCCTATTCTATCCTGTCTTGTATCCATGCTTCCAGCTAAGATCAAGGCTGACACTTCCAGGAAACCTTTCCCGTGAGTTCCCTCAGAGACTATTCCTGTGATGGCCGAATGCAGGTCAAATCCGCCACGTCTGCTCTATGCTGTTGGCCCTCAGTTATATGCACTGTCTGTCTACTATATGTCTACTGTCTGTTTTCTCTTAACTAGAACTCTTTGTAGCAGCCAAGCATATGAGATGTATTAAATACTCGATTACTTGGTCAGACTGAACTTCTGCAGTCACTGTGAGGAGCAGGTCACCATGGTTTGTTTTGTGGCATGGAGAGAACTGAGTCTTACAGGGAGCAATCGGGATGAGAAGGTTTCTTGCTCATCACAGAGGAGGGGCAGCCAAAGCTGGGTGGATGTTCTTGGTCCTCAAATGTTCCCTGTATGGCATGAAATGACATGTGCTCTGTGCTATCGTCAGTAGGCGGTAAGTTTTATATTTAATTTGTCCTTTTCATTCGGAAACCAAGGTGTCTTATTAAGTGAATGTAGATTTTGGTTGTTAGTGGAAAATGGATAATTAACCTAGGAAGTTTTCACATACTGTCTACTCACCTTTCTTCTCTCCTTCCTTCCTCCCTCCCTCCCTCCCTCCCTTGTTTCCTGAGACAGGGTCACACTATGTTACTCATACTGGCCTCGAACTCACTCTGTAGTCTAAGCAGGCTTTAAATTTATAATCCTGAGGCAGGAAAGATGGCTCACATGCTAAGACTATTGGCTGCTTTTGCAGAGGACTCAGGTTAGCTTCCCAGCACACCACATATAGGCGAAACACCTATACACATAAAATAAAAAAAGCAATTGTAAAGTTGCAGTCCTCCTGCCTCAGACTTACAGGTGTGTACCACCATTTCAAGGTGGTAATTCAATGAACATGTGATTAGGTTTAAAAATGTTTTTTCTAGTCTCGGTGTGGTGGTGTTCACATTCAGGAGACAAAGGACAAAGACAGAGGTTCTAGGCTAACCTGCTCTACAAAGTGAACTCTAGGCTAGCCAAGATTACATAGTGAGATGTTCCCCCCCCCCCCCCATAATAAGTTGTTTTATAAAATTTTGGCATGATAGAGATATGAGGGAAGAAAAATTGCTTTCAGTTCCCCCAAAGGCACCAATTAAATAATCTTACTTAGCCAGCCTGTTGGCTGAGTCGTGGAAGCTTTATAGTGAACCTGTATGTCACATGCCACACAGGACTAAAGAGGAAGAAGTCCTTTCAGTTCTGATGACTTGCCAAGACACCTCCTCTGTGTGTACACACAAACATAACGTGGCTTTCCATTCCTCTAAGGAGTGGAAGTTGGAAGCACTCCCTGGACTTTTTGTCTCACAGTATAAGGTGGGGTGTGTGTGTGTACACTCATTTCCCAGCATTCTCGAGGCCCTCTGGAGCTGGAAGTCCCCAGCATAGTCGTGGGAATTATTTACATTATAGAAAGCAGCAGCTGGGACTTCCTGGCATTGGGGGTGGGGCGGGGGGTGGCAGGTGGCTAGCCACAGATGCGACTCCATTTCTTTTGCAAGTTGCGGTCTGCGCTGTTGTGGCCTGCACGCTTTCACTGCTTCCCAGGGTCTTTCCTTCCCACCCCCTTTCTCCTAAAGGCAAAGTACAAAACAGGCACCAGAACAAAAGCCAAGGCCTTGGGCGGTACTTAAAGATGGGCGATTGAGCAGGAAAGTCGGGCTTTGCAGAAGAAAGGTTTTTCACACCTGTATTTGCCAAGTAGGTGTCTGATAGTAGTTGTTCAGCTAAAACTTGTAGACAATTTTGTACACACAATACACAGTTAATTCTAACATGGAGTTTTCCTTACTTGAGATACTGCTGGGTACCTAGTGTGTACATGTAAGAAGTGAACAACTAATTTAGTTTTTGTCCTGTGAAACTCATAATGGAAAAGCGGAGGTAAGCTATGAATAGGAGTCCTTGTGGCGTAATGGTAAAGGGGGTTTAGTGTAATCAGAACCATAGACAAAGTGTTCCGTGGGTTCACAGGAGGAGACTTCCCTTTTGAAGTAAGGGATGGAGAAGACTCCATAGCCTGAAATTGGGCATTTAAGTGACCCACAAAGGGAACCGTAGTGGACTGCACATTCCAACTCTGTGGAACAGCCTGTGTGAAGGCACAGAGCTAGGGACAGTTATTGCAGCTCATTCAGAACAGAGTTTTCTCAGTGAACGTTGTATGATGGGAAGCTCCACAGAGGAGACTGGTGTGAGGCTCCTGAGCTCCTGAGGCAGTTTATTGTGCAGGCAATGGAAGGAAGCCCAGGCTGTGGAGTGGAGGATAGAGGACTAGAGGAGCCCAGTCATACAAGAGCCCCGCTGATATGAATAGGATCTGAGTTTGTAGCAGGTCCTGTACTGTCAGCGAGGAGGCTGGATTGCTTTTTCTCTGTATCCTTGTAGGATGGAGGTAGGGAGGAGAGCTGGAGGGAGCCCAAGTGCAAAATAATGCTTGTTTTGTTTTTTTATGTCATCTGCAGGATCCAGTGAATAATACCACCCTTTGTAAGTAACATAACCATAATCTGTGTAATACAGTAGGTTTTATGTGATGTATGGATAGGAAGAATCTTTCAGTTTAAGGAATGCAGGGAACGAGAACCATGAAGTCAGTGCAGTGGGTGGAGTCCTGGCCATGTGAAAGCCAATAAGCAGTCATGGTACCCACTAGTCTGCAGTTAGCCACTCCTCGGAAATCATACAAATCAGCTCGCAAACAGGATCGTCATCTGTTAAACGTCTATTTTTGGAAACTTGCTGGACATTTTCCTTTCTCAGCTCCGCTGTTCTTCAAGTGCACATTGTTTGCCTTTGCTTCTGGGTTGGAGTGCTGTCACCTTTAGGGCCAAGTTCATAAATAAAATTCAAGTCAGCATGGAATGAATTAAAGCCCTAGCTTGGCCAAAGGCTCTATCTCTGTCACAGGTCTATTTCTCGGCCCCTTAGTGCCTTGTAATGTCACTGGCCAGATCTGGGAGAAGGGCAGTGTGAGGGTGATCTAGCATATATTTGGTGTCTGTGTATTGCACCAACAGCCCTTATACAGATAGTGGACTCCTTGTCTGGGAGGGATGGAATGGGGAAGACTTGAGGACAGAGGGACAACTGTTTTGTTGAACCAAATGATAGGAGAGTTATTCTCCATGCTGAGCTGGTGCTATATCTGGAAATATTTAATGAGCAGAGGTCTTGAATTTGGTCAATGTGTTATAATAAAAATGTATATAATTGGTCCGTGCCTTCCATTTCGGGCACAGATACCTTTTACAACCCTCTGAATTTACTAACCTATAGTAGGGCTGTCTAAGCGTCTCTTATGTATAGAGAGTCTCTTGGACCACACTTGAGATTTTGCTAGGAGGTGACTGTGGATGGAGCCTACATAGCTTTAGCACGGAGGTGGTGATGGGAGGAACCAGCCATATGGTGAAAGGGCTGGAATTTTCTGTCCTTTCCCTGGTCTCTGGGGTTCAGTGGACTTCAGCCAAAGATTGAGTCAGTCAGGCTTCCTAAAAGCTCTGTATGTAGCAGGGCAGTGAGCAGATTTCTAGGGGTGAACTCAGGGCTGTGCTGGCAGGTGTTATCCCTGGAGAGGGTGTGGAAGTTGTCCTTCCTGTGCCCTTTGCCCTCTGCATCTCTTCAACTTGGCTGTCCTGGCTCTGTATCCTTTGAATAAACCTGCACTCATAGAAGACTGCTTTTTGAATTCTGTAAGTCACTCCAGTAAATTATTGAAACTGAGGGGACATTGTGGAAACCTCCAAATTTATAACCAGACAGAAAAGAGGTTAGCCAAGAGACCTTTTTGAGGCTGGCCTCTGAAATGGGGACCATCCAGTGACTAGCTCTTGACCAATGGGTCTGCATTGACTCCAGGCTGTTAGTGTCAGAATTTAATTGAACCCTAGGACACCCAGTGGGTGTTAGAAAAATGAAATAGTTGAATCTCATAGGTAAGCCATATGTCCCAACATCAACACGTGCCTGGAATCATCTCTGTAACTGCACTGTATTCTATTTACTTAGAGAAAAGCTCAAAGGCATTTACAAAATAATGGGAAAGTGAGCTATCAGGCCATTGCCTTGCTGTTAATATGCTTGCATTATGCTTTATTGTATTTGAAAGTGGAAGGAACATCATTTGGTTACCTTTGACCCTTTTTTCCTGTGGTGTGGATCAAAGGTCTCATACCATTGTCTCTGCTTCCAGCCTATGGAAATATCTGGCTGTCACTGTGGATTGTAGCTTCGGGCAGTCCCCTTAGTGAGGTATTCTAGTCTTGTATTCTGGTTTACCTCTGCAGAGTGAATACTCCTGTTAGGTCGGGCCATGTGAAAAGGCCAATATTCAACTCTTTTCACCTACAGTGAGAGCAGTTTGACCTAATAGACTCCTTACTGATTTCGTTATCTGTAGTGAAGAAATCCAACTTTTCTGATAATCACTAATGTATTTTTAGAAAATGTAAAGAAATAGAAAGAGAATGAAAAAAGCACACCAACTTTCTACCAACTGAAAGGAAATATTAACTAAATTGAGAAAGAATTGCCTAACACTTTTCTTTTTTTCTATGCATAAATTACTGTCTTTATTTTTATATTTAAAATTATTATTTGTTATATGTATGTGTTCATATGCATGTACATGTACTTGGGCATTCACACGTTAAGGCACAGATGTGGGTGGCAGAAGACAACTTTCCAGAATTGGTTCTCTCCTTGTCTACTCCAGACTCTGCTTTAACTCTTTGTGCATTGTATTACCCATAGCAGGAGGAACTATGGATAATCCCTTTCTGTGGAATTTTACTGAAGGCCCAAACCCTATAGCACCCCAGAGACAGCAGAGCACCAGGGTACAGTGACTGACTGGCCTTTGCTACCTGCTAGTGTGCAACCTGAGGCAAATTATTTGACCTCACTGTGGTATAGTTTTTATGTCTGTAAAATGGGGCTTAAAATAATATCTACCTCACTGGATTACTGTCAAGGTTAAATGTGTTAATATCTATAACCACTTGGTATAGTAATGGTACAAATACATATTAATATGTGATGATTCCAATATTTTTTCTATGAATAAGTTGTTGCAGATTTTCTTTTTTTTCCTTTCTTCCCCTTTCTTTCTTTCTTTCTTTCTTTCTTTCTTTCTTTCTTTCTTTCTTTCTTTCTTTCTTTCTTTCTTTCTTTCTTTCTTTCTTTCTTCTTCCTTCCTTCCTTCCTTCCTTCCTCCCTCCCTCCCTCCCTCCCTCCCTCCCTCCCTCCCTCCCTCCCTCCCTCCCTCCCTCCTTCCTTCCCTTCCTTCCTTCCTTTCTTCATTCCTTCCTTCCTTCCTTCTTTCTTTTCTTTCTTTTCTATTTTGACTTTATAGATCAGGCTGCTCTGGAACTCATAATCCTCCTGCCTCAGCTTCTGCACTCTGATATTAAAGTCCTGTGCTAGGCTTTCAGAGTTCCCATTTGGGCATCATGCTAACGACTTTCATGCCTATTTCCCCCATCTGGGGTTTTCCTGGTTGCTTCCATTTCATCTTTCCAGCATTCTTTCCCCTATTTGATCTTTGTTTCCCCCCTTGGCCCCTCTTTCCTTGGCTCTTCCTCCAGCGGTAGTGGAGGGGATTTCATATGAGGTGACTTCAGTGGGCTCAGAACCTTGAGGCTTCCTGGCTGTTCCTCCTCATTTCCCAGTTCCCAGGTTCTCAGAAGCCACCATGTGCCTGGTGTGTGGGAACACTGCCTGGCTGAACCTGTGACTAATGGGAATGCCCTCCGTTTAGGACTTCTGTAGTTTTCTGTTTAATCATTTCCCGCTTCCTGTTCCTGGAAGGAAGAGAAGCCTTGGCTGTGTTTGACTGTGATGTGATAGCGTGTGAGAGCCTGCTTGCTGTGGCTCTGCCTTGCCTGCTGTGGCTCTGCCTTGCCTGCTGTGGCTCTGCCTTGCCTGCTGTGGCTCTGCCTTGCCTGCTGTGGCTCTGCCTGGCTGGCTTGGCTCTGCCTTGCCCACTGTTACTCTGCCTGGCTTGTTGTGGCTCTACCTGGCTTGCTTGGCTTTGTCTGGCTTGCTGTGGCTCTGCCTTGCGTGCTATGGCTCTGTGTACCTTGGCCCTGATTGGCCACCATGGCTCATTTCACTGCTAATTGTGAATCTACGTAGTCCGCAGTGTTGTGCCCATGACTGCTGTTCCCTCACACTGAGGACTTCTGTTTTCTGTACCTCTCATGGTACAATGCCCCCTCTACTTAGGCTCCCTGGGTTCATTGTCTTTCTGCGTGTCTGGCTTTATATGTCTGTAACTGCTGCTAAAAGTCACAAGTTTCTACCTAGCCATTCCCCAGAGAAGCCATTGACTTCAGTGTTCTGCTTTGTTCTTTATTGCTTCCCTTTCTAAGATGGGTTTAATAATAGCATCTATTGGCTAGGGAAGTGGTAGAACACTCACCTAGCAAATGCAAGTCCCTAGCAAGTGGGCAAGTTCTTTGCCCACTACTACAGAACAAACAAACAAGCAAACACTAACCAGCCAACCAAACAACCCCGCACAACATAATAATTCTGGGCTAGGAAGATCATTAAGTCTGTAAAGTGCTTGCTTGGGGACCTGAGTTAGGATCCTTAGCACCCACCTACATAAACAGCCACGTGCCACATTGTGTGTGTGTGTTTATGTGAAGGTGAGACAGGAGGATCCCTGTGCTGATTAGCCATTCTAACCAAGTCAATGAGCCTCAGTTCAGTGAGAGATCTGGTCTCAAAACAGATATGGTGGAGAGCAATTGGAGAAAACACCTGATGTTGATCTCTAGCTTCTATGCACACACACCACGCACACACACACACACACACACACACACACACACACATGCACACACAAACACATGCTCATACACCTGCACAAATATACACATTCAATAATAACATCTACCTCAAAGTTGTGGGCATTAATGAGAATTAATGGAGTAAAATACTGAAGTTGTTACTCAGGTTGGGTTGCTTTTAGCAGTTGGTGGCAAAGTGTTTGAGAACCTCAGAGGCTCAGGGAATAATACCCCCCACCCCAACTTTCTGGGGATCAGAATATCCCTCTCCCTGCTGATGGGTGCTGGGCCAGCTTCTTTGCAAAGCCTTTGTTCTGTTCCAGACCTTTACTTCCCTGTGTGTCTAGTTCCCATTGTATTCTCTGCTTGCTAGAAAGATTTGGCTGACCTCTCAACCCTGGCAGGAATGCTGTACACAGCAGCCAGGGATCCAGCTCCCCAAGGCTTGGTCCTCTGTGTCAGCTCCCCTCTGCCAGTCCCAGGGGAATCACTGGTTTGTTCAGGAATACCCAATGTTCTCTTCCTGAGGAACAGGCCAGCTCCTGCTGTCCTCTGCTTCTGCTTGATCCTTTTCTTTTGGCTCGTACTACTCAGCCTTCCTTCCATAGCTTAAGTAATTTCCAGTCTAGTCTTGTCTGGCCTCTTGAGAAGAACACACATGAATAGATCTATTAAAACCGTAGCCTTCTGGAAAGAGGGCAGTGGCCATTGGTGAGGTTGCATAAGCTTGGATTTAGTGTCCCCGTAGGGACCTGGTGAGTTGTAGACACCTGGAGTCCTGTGACCATCATCAAGTTGAGGGCCAACTCCCAAAAGCTGGCTAAGGAATATACTACTATTTTAGCCTCCCTTTGCATCTTTGGAGACTAGAACTCCTTGTTGGTGTAGATGAGCCCGAAGCACCCTTTGTACTACTGTCTTTCCGTGTCTACAGCTTCGGGCTTAGCAGTTGTTCAGCCTTGATCAAAACCTTCCTGTTTATATCTTTGAGAACCATTTTATACTAGACCCAAATAAGATCTAAATAAAACTACTTACAAGTTAGAGTGGACGTGGGCGCCCCATGGGTGACCTGGGAGCCTTTCTCAAGGAATGGTTCTGCTGTCATGGGCTGCATGTGGCTGGGGTTCAGGGTGTCCTCATTGCATCCCAGAAGCTGTGACTGGCACTCCCCTGCCCCAGGACACCCAGAAGTGTAGGACTTAAGTTGAGGGATTCCTTTGATCTCTGTGTCCCATTTGTGTTTGGTACCTTTGACCATGTCTCTGTGGGGTGTGTTGGTCTGAGTGGATGGGGAAGGAGACAGAATGTTTGACTTTCACTGTTTCTGCTGGTCTTGCCATGGTGATGCACGGAAGGCTGTGATTTATTTACCAATCGAGGACATGGGTGAATTCTGGCTAACTCCTTGCCACTGTGGAGTCCACATCCAATTGTGAATGCATTGAACAGCACCATGTTAATTGGGTGGGAACATTCATATCTTACATACTGGGTTTCTAACTATGTTATGTTTCTAACTCCTTTCCTACCCTTCCCTCTTTTCTTCCCTCAGAGTTTTAAATACCATGCCATTACCACTGAGGGTGCAAGTCATGTTCGTATCAACCATTGAATAAAACCCAAGTCCATTAGTTTGTGACTAACGTGAACACATATATAGGAATAGGACAATGTGTTAACAAATTAAACAAGGTCTTTTTTTCATTTTGCCTTTGTAATGGTTGTAAAGAAATGCATTAGAGTTGTGCTGAATGACCTTTTGTTTTTCATGGTTAATATTGGAAGTTTTTATGACACTGAGAATTTTTTTTTTTTTTTTAAGGAATATCGTCAGTACAGTACCATTTCCTCATAGCTAACTTCTCAGGATGGTCTTTATGTTGAAGGAAGATGCATGTATATGCGGATAATATACAGTGGTGTCATTTGGAGGGAGGCGCCTCTCAGCCACCTAGAGAGGTGTTGGGGGTGGCATGTGCTGACCTAGGTCACAGGTCATCTTTGGGGTCAGTTGATAAAGGTTTAGCTCATATATTTTTTTTTAAGGTTAATTTTTATTTTATGTGTATAATAGTGTTTTGCCAGCATGTATGTATGTGTACCATGTGTGTTCAGTGCTCATGGAGGACGGAAGAGGGGATGGTCATGGGAAGAGGGCAAGAGAACAAGAAGGAAGAGAGGTACCCTCTCCAGCCCTGATGCCATTCCGACATTGTCCTTTGCATGACTTCACTGATGTGCCCTGCCCCTTGGGACGCCTCTGGGACTCCTCAGCCTTCTCTGCCTTAGAGACATGGTTGTTGGCTTCCTGGGTTGTGTGCCAGAGCAAAAGTGTGGTAAGCTGACTGTGCCCCATGCCAGGTGAGGCCTGGTGTGGTCTGTTTCTGCTGCTTCCTGAATGCTAGCCATTGTTCGAGGTAGGCAAGAAGGTTTCCGAGGAATCCAGAACTAAGCAAGTGACCTCTCCAGATGCCCTGGGATCCTGGAGTTAATCACTTCCTGAGGAGTGGCTAGGGGTCAGACTTTCTGTCCCTTTAAGGGACTTGCTTGCTCAGGGAGTTCTGTGGCCTTAAGATATGACCTCCAGTGTTAGAGAATGCTAGGGACTTTCTTAGACTCTAAAGTCACCCTCCCCCAACCCTAGTTTAAATTGAAACCAGGGATGGTAAATATTTAGATTCCTTTTTTTTTTTTTAAACTTGTTTTATATTGATGTCACTCCAGTTTCAGTGCTTTGATCTGGGAACTACCTGGGGTTTGAAGTGATTCTGCTTTGTTCCCAGCCTTCCCCCACTGTGGAGAGTATTTGTTCCCCTTTTGTCCAGCCAGGTTCAGTTTTCCTATGTAGGTCTACTATTAAGTGTTCATCTTTCCTGGGTCCCTGGGACTTTCCTTCTCAACCCCTCTGGTACTTTAAGAAAGAAACCTAGGCTGCAGAGAGCCTGGGCTCAAAGCATTGCTTCTGAGTAACTGAACTCAAAATTGATGTGAACTTCTCCATTACATTTGATGATTGCCTTAGAAATGCCAGGTTTCCAGGAGTGTAGCTGTAAGTCGGGGTTTCAGACCCCAACATTGCTGGTTCCCATGTGGTTTACTGAGGAGTCAGTCTAGGTTTCCATCTGATTCCAAAGCAGTCTTTGTTGGGAAGCCAGACTCTGGTGTTCATGACTTAACATAACCTCTCAGAGATTTTGACAGAGTAAGGGTGGATGAGGGACTGTATGATGTGATCTTTTACTGAGTTGGGAGGATTCCTAGGAAGGTGCTGGTTGACCTCTGCTCTCATCTCAGTTACACTGTGCAGAAGGTGGGTCTGCAGCAGCTACTTCTCTGTGTAGGAGCTGATCCACAAAGCTTAAGCACGTTGATATTCTGACTCACGTTCTCCAGTGCCACACCGGCTCACTTGTTCTGTCCGTCCACTGTATACTTCACCCTTCCTCAGCATCTTGAATTTGAGTGAAGGCTGCATTTCAGAGCTGACCCTGAGAGCAAGAGACAGTCATACAGGCTCTATGACTTTAGCCATCTCCAGAGACACACAGAAATATTTAGGGGATGGTTTCACTTTGCATAATTTGCTTTAGGTTCCTGTTACAGTGTAGGTAATTGATTTTGACTGCATTTCAACTATTAACGCCACCAAAGCAGGTGGGGTCCTACTAGTTCACAGCTTCTTCATAGTGACCTATTGAATGTTCCACATTAAATGTAGGGTTGGGAAAACTGTGCAATGATAAAGCGAATGTGTAATGATTAAAAATTAATTAAAAATAAAATGTGCAGTGAGCCCGAGGAGTTTCTGGTATTGCTCACCCATGTTGGATTCTGTGGCTTCACTGCAGCCGTGGTTCTAAACCTACAATAAACACGTTGCTTCGTGTATACTGCTACACTGTACAGGGCTGATGAATGCTGCCTGACACACCTGGCCCAGACTGGGGACTGTTGTATGTTATGGATTGCTGAATTCTTACTGCACATACAGAGTGTTCTGCTCTGCAGAAGCACAGTGATGTAATTATGGGAGAAACTCTAGTCATTCTCCAGCATGTAAGTATTAAATTATCTTTGGATTATAGTGTTAGAATTCTGTGTTTTAAAAATTGCTATTCGATGAGGCTGGGGAGATGGATCAGTGGTTAAGAGCGCTGGCTTCTCTTCAGAGGACCCAGGTTCAATTCCCAGCACTGGTATGGCAGCTCACAACTGTAACTGTCTGTAACTCCAGTTCCAGGGGATCTGACACCAATATACATAAATAAAATTAAATAAAATATAAAAAACATATTAAACAAACATACAAAGAAAACATTAAAAATTTTCTGTTTGAGTAGCTGACCAGAATGTCAGAAAAAAATAAAATAAAGTGAATTTTGCCTTGAATTTGGGACAGAATTTCCAAGAACTTCTGAAATGACTCTAAATATACTTCAGTTATTTGGTACAATATATTTGTGCAAATAAGAATTATCAGTAATGATGATTATAAAAATCTAACAAACTCTGAAAAGTATTAAAGATGTTCTTTGTCCTGTAGTGTCAAATATTCAGCAAAGATTTCATTCTTCATTTAAAAATAATCGAGGACATTCATCTCATTAGTACACAAATTTGCTTTCCTCTTTACTAAATGGAAAGATGCTATGTAACCCCCAAATTGTTCTAAGATAAAATTTTTTATAATTTATTATAAAGTTAATGTTTGACTTGTATACCCCTTTTTTATATATCTACATACTTAGGGTTGCAGACAAAAGATGGGCTGCCAGTGGGAAAGATGTAAGAAACCATATATTGTCTGGTAAATCTTGAGACTAGCTGTTACGTTCCAGAACTATGGGGGCCTGTGAGGGACAGAATGGATTGTTACAATCATGGCTCTGATTCAGGGTTTCAGGACTTGGGCTGTTGTCCAAGTACTTGCCAGGCTTTTGTGCATTTGTTTTTCTTGAGACAGAGTCCTGGCTGGCCTGGAACTCACTTTGTATACCAATTTACAGTGATGCTTCAGCTTCCACATGCTGGGATTAAAGTACCACCTAAACCTGCCCTCTTAAGATTTTTTTTTAACCATGTGACCTTAAGCAAAGTGTCATCCCATATCTGAACCTCATATTCGTTCTTCTGTGAAGGAGCACTTGCTTCATAGATGACCGAAGGTCTTCGGAGCTGTGGTCTAAACTCTGAATGCTGTGGCTCTCCCCATCCAAGGTCTAATCATATCTATTAATATTTGTGCAGCAAAATAAGAGGGGTAGAGATTGTAAGCTGTACATCAGGTCAGTCAGGCTTTACCACGAATGCTTTTGTCAGATTTCACTCTGCTCTGAAGTGAGTTTTACATGATAGAGGGATGGGGGTGGAGAAAGTTGTCAAGTTGTGGGATTCTGAGAACCATAAAGAACACCGGCTCCTATTCAGAATTTTCCAGAGAAGTGAACTGAGTCCCAAACAGGTGACATGTCTGGTTCATTGTCACAGAGGTGCCTGGTGGCAAAGGAGCATGAAGAATGAATGACTAGTCATCTCGGTCATCTAGACTTTAAATACAGTCGTTCTTGGATGCTGTGATTGGAGTGTCAGCGAACAGAAAGAACCCATGTGCGTTGGGGAGGGGGGTCTGCTGATGGCTGTGCTGGAAACCCAAGCTTCTGAACGCATACCAGTGCAGGATAACCAGGAGATGCTGTCAGAGCCCTTAGAATCTTTCTTCCTCCATGTCTTGACGGCAGAGCTGTGTTGGAACACAAGGGCCACTTGTCTGCTGTCTTTGGTTTTTGCTGTCTCTTCCTCATTATTTTTGATGCCCTCTGGCTTCTAGGAATGTCATTTCTGTCCCATTTTGCCTGAGCTTCCCTGGCCAGTTGGAAATACAGGTGTAATTTAGAAACAGATTAGACAATTGCTTTTGGCTTTTTAGGTTGACTTCCTGCCATTCCTCACCCCTTTCTCACTTCCTCCCATCTTCAGTCTTTTGCTTCTCATTTTCTTTTGTAGTATCAGCAGGCTCTTGGCCAAACAAAGAGACACAGCGAGCCCTCAGAGTACTGTGAATTAACTAAAGCTGGCCAGGCCTAGGGAGAAAACCCCAAACACTTCTGATATAAGCTGGCTTTTGTTGTGCAGTATTTGTTTGTGGAAGGGTTCACCTTTGCAGTCAAGGCTAAGAAGGGCCTGTCTGACTTGCTCTGGTATGTGGTAGAGCTTCAAGGTAAGGTGGTGGCTTATTCTTGAAGACACAGCAGGGCTGTGGGTAGGCAATGATTTGGGAGTTGGGAGAATGGGGATTGGGGACAGTTGCATTCCTTCATTTGGGAAACTGCTTTGTGGTGACAGAAGGGGTGACCGTTTTCAAGACACCCCATTTCTTGCTGCCCAAATCGGAACTCAAGCTTTTGAAGTTTGAGAGCCTGAAATCTAGAATGAGTTGTGAGGTTGTCGTATATTCTCATGCGGGACAGTCTAGCAGTCAGCATTTTAGCAGAAAAATGACTAAAATGGTGAAATACTGTTAAAATTAGTACAGCAGGTGCTGGCATTGGATGGGGCTGTCTCTAAGCCGGATCTGTTTAGGAAGACACTGAGGGTAACAGGAACCCTTTAGGAGCAGGTGGGGTCAGACTGGTGCAATCTAGCACTACTTCTTACTCAGTAGCCGAGTGATCTTGGCAACTTCCCTAGCGTTCCTGTGCCTCAGTTTCCCAATCATAAGAGAATCATAACCTTGAGAATCATAACCTTCTGCTTGATGGTAATAAACTAGGCGTATTGTGTAGTCGTTCCATGCTTGGCGTGGAGCTGGCTAAGAATGGCCAGGAATTGGAGTCATAGCCACTGAAGGTAGGAATGGTGGTTAAAATGGCCAGGCTTTCTGCACCCTGGAGCCATCTCAACCTCAGCTGTTCCCTCCTTGCCTAAGCTCCCCTGCCTCTCTATTTTTACCCAATTGCTGGTCGCCATCCCCCTGGGCCTTGCAGCCTGCTGTCTACTCTTGGTGGTCGGCACACTAGGTGACGTGTGTAAATCCACTGCTGAGTGCCCTTGTGCGTGCTCTTCACCAGCTTCCCCCACTCTGTAGCCCCTGTGCTGAGTCTGCTCTCTCTGCAAGTCCCTCTGCTCTCCCCTCTATTTCCTGACGACAGCCACCTGTTTCCTTGGCTCCTTCCACCTAATCACTTTAGATGTCCTGGGAAGAAATAGCTCTTCCTGTTTAAGTGCTTGATCGTGTTCTCCGAGTGGAAATCCTCTCAAGTTCAACATTCCATATTTTTCCCCTTTGCCTTTGCTATATTAAGAAACTCTGCTTGCTGTGGTTTGAGTAGGTCCTAACCTTCCTGTGTTGGGAAAATGGGCCTCATGGTGTTGGAGTGGAGTCCTTGCGAGTGGACGGAAGCTAGTCTCGTAGGACTTCTTACTGCCCTTTAGCTAGGCTAGAGCATTGATTAATGTGGCCATGAGGCAGTGCTGCCCTTGGTGCTTGCTTCCCTGCACTTGAGCCCCTCCCCTCGGCTTCCCACCAGAGTCATGTGAGACTTGCGCCACAACGTGAGCTCTTGGACTTGCTGCCTCCAGAAACTTGAACCAAAGGAAACCTATTTTCTCTACAAGTAACCCAGTCTAAGGTTCTGTTGTGCTTTAGTGACACAAGCAACCAAGTGACACAAAGGACCAACTCTTTGGCTTCTTCTATTTGAAAATAAAAGAACTTGAGAAAAATTTCTTCCCTTCGCCCTCAGCGTGACTCCCCTCCAGCTGCGCTTGCTCACACCGCGCTTCTGGAAACAGCAAACTATGCTCAGCCTCTCGGTTCCTCAGCCAGGGACCTGCTGTCCGTCTCACCTTAGTCCTTTGGCAAACTGCTGTCCGCAGCCACCAGGGACTGCCTGTGCTTTGCTGTTTCTTCTTCTGTTCTATTTTTTCCTCAATTGGTTTTAATTTTAGGTTTTATGCATTTCTTTATTTATTTTCAGATTTATTTTATTTTATTTTTTAGGCAGGGTTTCTCTGTAGCCCTGGCTGTCCTGGAACTCCCTTTGTAGACCAGGCTGGTCTTGAACTCAAGAGACCCACCTGCCCCTGCCTCCTACTGCTAGGATGAAAGGTGTGCGCCACCATGCCTGACTTAGTCTTAGGCTTTAAAAAGAGTGTTTACCTCAAGAAACTACCAAGAAATAGGAAAATCCAGCAAGGGAGAAGTTCTCATGTCTTCAGGGAAGTTTGTCTGCAGTCCTCATAGATCTCCTCCTCACCATTTCCTTTAGCTGATCTCCCTCCCCCTCCCTCTTCTCTCTGTAAGAATGCTTAACATGTGTTCTTCCTCTCAACAGATTTAACTGCACAGTACACTATTATCAGGACTTAATTTTCTTGTATAATCGGGACTTTATACCCTCTGTGCAGCAGCCATTCATATGCCCCTCCCCCAGCCCTGTCTGCCTTCTCTTTCTATGACTCTGACCACAGCAGGTCCCCCCCCCCCCCCCCCCCCCCCCCCCCCCCCCCCCGCCAAGCCACAGTTTTGCACTTTGTGGTTTTAGTTACCTCTGATCAGCTGTGGTCCAAAAATACTAAATGGAAAATTACAGAAATGAAACATTCATACCCTTTCAATTGTGCATCCTCTGCTTAGTGCGGTGAAACCCAGGACCTTCCTGCTCCTTCCTGCTCCTTCCAGCTTGGGACAAGAATTATCCCTTTGGTGTGCCCAAGCCGCTGGCTGCCAACTGTTAGTAGCCAACCCAGTTATCACCCTGTACTGCAGTCCTTGTGTGCAGGTTACTTTTACCTACTAAGTAGAGTTCCCAAAGTGCAAGAAGGACACTGGTGGTTTCTCTATGACAAAGAGAAGCTGTAAAAGGGCTTCTTTAAATGAAAAGTTGAGAGAATGGTAAGAGAAGATTAGAGTGTGTGTGGGGGTGTCTTTGTCACTATCCTATTGCTGTGAAGAGACACCACGACCAAGTAACCTCTTAGAAAAGAAAGCATTTAAACGGGGCTTGCTTACAGTGTCAGAGGCTTAGTTCATTATTATGATGGCAGAGAGCTTGGTAGCACACAGAGGCTTGAGGCAGCATTTGAGAGTTACATCCTGATCCACAGGGAGACAGAGGGACACTGGGTCTGGTGTGTAGGCTTTTGTTTGTTTGTTTGGTTTTTTGAGACAGGGTTTCTCTGTTGTAACTCTGGCTGTCCTGGAACTCACTGTAGACCAGGCTGACCTTGAACTCACAAAGATCCGCCTGCCTCTGCCTCCCCAGTGCTGGCATGAAAGGTGTGTACCACCACAGCCTGGCTGGCATGTGGGTTTTGAAAATGTCAAAGTCACCCCAAATGACATACTTCCTCCAAGGAAGCCACACTTCCTAACCTTTTAAGCCTTTCAAACAGTTATATTCCCTAGTACCCAAGCATTCAAATACATTAGCCTATGGGGGTCATTTTCATTCAGACCACCACAGGGGGCATTCATACAACTTTTTTCCCTAATTTTAAAGTAACACAGCACCATCCCAGGTATTTACATATAGGAGAGAGCACAGTAGATAGGGGGCTAGGTACTCCTGGTGTTTTCTAGCATCCGTTTGGGGTCTTAGAGTAGATCCCCAGCAGGTAAGTGGGGGCTGTGTATCTTAGACATTTCATATAAGTTCTGTCATGTGGTATTTGTCCTTCTGTGACTGGCTGACTTAGTGTCACGTCCTCAGGCTCTTCCATGTTGCAGTGTAGGGACATTTCTCTTTTTTTATGGAGCTAAGAAGTAGTCATTGGGTATGCACGCTGCAGTTTCTTTACCCTTTTGTCCAGAAAATGGTATTTATACTGCCTTTCGTGACTACTGCTTCAGGGACTGTGGAAAGCACATGTAGATCCTCCAGGTCCTTACTTAATTCTTTTGCATCTAAACACAGTTGTAAGACTTTTGGATCAAATAGCAGTTCTATTTTAAATTTCGTTTCTTTTTTTCTTCCTTTTTTTAAAAATTTTGTTTTTGAGGCAGCTCTGTGGTGTTTTTTCATTTCCCTTCTGCCTTAGTTTCTCTCGCTGCACCTGCCACTCATGGCACCTGGGAAGTAATTCTGCTGCATCCTAGCATGGGACTGCGGCTTCTCTCACCAAGCTCTTCAAGGAGCAGACTCAATGGTTCAGCGATGTCTCCCTGAGGGTGTGCCCACAACTTCGAGGTCTATGTTTTTTTCTAAGCTCATTTTGTCCCAGTATAGCAACACTACAGGCTGGGTAATTTATAGGCCACATGCATTTATTTGGTTTACAGAAACTGAACTGTGTGTTGTTGACATCTGGTGAGGGCCTTCATGCTGCATCTTCATCTGGTGGAAGGGCAAAAGAGTAAAAGAACAGGAGACAGGAACCCATGATAGCTCAGTCCTGTGATAACAAATCTACTCTTGGATAACCAACTCTCAAGATGACTAACTCCTGTAATAACTAACCTACTCTTAGATAACTGCCATGGTAACTAACTCACTCCTGTGATAACTAACCTACTCAAGGAAAACTAGGATAAAAGTATTCAGATACCAGACTGGAATTCTTTGGCCTAATCCTTTCTTAAAGTCCCTACTTCTTAGTAGTGTTATAGTGGCAATCAAATTTCAGCATTATATTCAAACCAATAGCAATGTTCAGAATTCAACATACATGGATTTGGGAAGGACTGTAACAAGGCTTCATGTACAGCGACAAGCAGAATCACCTCTTCCAGATAATTCCCAGTCTTGGGTGCCATCTGTATCTTGTTCCATGCCCATTCTGTCACCTTAGGGCCTAAGAGCTTACAAAAACTACATGTAAGATTTGAACTTAGAAGCACCCAGTAGGGGTTTATTTTATTATATTTTTTAAATAATGCATGCACACTTTGGAAGAACTTTCCAGGCATGATGAGTGCTAAAAGAGAAAAATTAAAATGGAAGGAGTATTAAAAATGGAAGAAAAAAAAAAAAAAAAACCGTAGAGGTTTCTGTAAAAAAAAAAAAAAAAAAAAAAAGAAAAAAAAGGTTATTTTAGGAAATTACAGAAAATCATGGAGGATAAAATTTAAAGTTAATCTCATTGTTCTACCAGAATCACTTAATCTTTTGGTTTTCGCTTTACACATTTTTAATACTTTAATGTATATATATTTTTAATTTTACTAATTAAATTATATTGCAATTGAGACATTGACTCCCACTTTGGACATTCAATACTGGATCATTTTATTTTATTTTTTAAATTTTTGTATCTCCTAGAACTTTTATGAGTACTTTAAAAATGTGCAAATTATTCCATCAGATGATTATGAGTGACTTTGACATCTTATTCTCAAACATGTAGGTGTTTCTGTTATTTGACCTGGATCAGTAATGCTGTGGTAACTCAGTAAGTGATTTATTCATAATTCTGGCATAATTAGTTCAGCTGATGGTGATAGAAAGCTTTTTAAAACAACATTTTAACCGAGCAGTGGTGGTGCATGCTTTTAATTCCAGCACTTGGGAGGCATAGGAATATTCTTTGAAGATTTCATGCATTCATACAGTATTTCTTCTGGTCATTCCCATTCACCACTACCTCTTGAGAGAGTTGTTCTGAGGTACTTTACTAATTTATTCAGAAAAAACTAACTCTACACCAGTTAAATGCTTTCAGTATTATTCACTCTCATATATTGCTAATTAATAGTTACTGTACCATCTGAAAGTTATTCTTCATTGAATTGTTTGGGTAGATCACAGTAGATTCCCCAGCCAATAGTTTTCTTGTTAACTCTTCCTTGTAAATCTGGAATGTTGATGAGCAAACAGAATGTCCTGCAGCGATGCAAATGTTCATTATCTGAGGCTCAGGAGGCCATCAAACAGCCATGTCACTGGTGCACACTTGAGATGCAGCTAATGCAACTGAGGAGCAGACGTTTTAAGTTCATTTGCTTTAAATTCACACTTAAATAGCTTCATGTGGCTGGTGGCTACTTTTTCGGGCACTGCAGGTCAGTAGTGGCCGCTAAAACCTCTTTGATAGTGCTTACCTTCTGAGTGTTTTACCTGTTAATACGGTTAATCCTCTCAGTGTCTTAATGTAGTAGAGCTTCTGCTTGCTGTTGCTACATACAAATTACCACTTGTATCTTAAATCAAGCATCAATTTGGTCTAAGGATCTTCAATTTAGTGTTCATCTGGACAGCTCCATGCAGCACCCCAGCATCCCCTGGCTACAGGATCCACTTCCAAGCCAGCTTGGTTACTGGTGGCAAGTTGATGCCTGATGCTGGTCTCTCTCTACACAGACAAGTTGGGCTTTTGTATAACATGGTGGCTGGGTGCCAAGAGCAAATGCCTAAAGATCAGGAAGTAATAAGTCAGTTTCTTAAGGCCTGGGGTCTAGACATCTGCAGTGCACCACTTCCAATAAATTCTGTTGTGCTGACAAATCAGAGGTGAGAATTTTAAGGAGAGGGGGTGTGTAGCAGTAAGCTACAATCTTTTGCCCTCAATTTAGGGGAAGAGAAAGGAAGGATGGAAGGAAATTTTCATCGCTTTTGCAAGTGGCCTTGATATAGATTGAGAGAAAGGTAGAAATCTTCACAGCCTCTTTTAGGCTGTCCTGAGCTTGAAGAGACTAGTTGACAGTGAGTCAGGCTGTAGCTCACAGTCTGTAAACTCAATCCCTCCAACCTCTGTTCTGTTAAGAATTAACACACTGACATCAACCCAACCAACAAACCACCAACCAACACACCCACCCTAACTCTGAGGGCTTTAGACTGTTTTATACACTAGGCTAAAAGTTCCCATAAACCCATGCGGCACACAACCCCCAAAACAAGCTACACATGACAGAACGACTGCACCTAACCAAATTATAGCCACCTGCATCAAGCGTTTCAAATCCAACTCATAAACAACTACTTCGCCTGGGATGGGAACCCAAACCTAATCCAAATGCCATTTTGTGTTTTTAAAGAAACCAAAATAACAAAAACTTCTTCCAAATGTCCCACTACAGGGATGATGGCTGTACCTTTCAATAAGAGTGGCATCTAAAAACTGGGTGCAATCAGTACTTTGCTTGTTTTGCGACAGGCTTTCTCTGGTCTTGGCTTAAATCCTCCTGTCTCAGTCTCTGCAGTGCTGGGATTACATGTGTGTACCACCATGCCCTGGGTCAGCTTCAGTCACTTTGGTTGCATTTGACAGATGAGGAAACCACGCACTGAACAGTTACATTTTGCTCACTGAAAATGAGATGCATCCTAAGTGGTTGGGCTATTGCATCCACCTGGCAGCTTCAGCTTTTAACTTCAATGCTTTATTGAAGCTCTAGAATTGCATGGCTCACAAACTCAGATTCATATCATCTGCAGCTTTTCCATTGTACGATAATTGAGATTAAATGAATGATTCTTGTTTACAAATCACACAACTCTGTACTTGTAGTGAATATTTACTATATGTCAACTTGACAGTGAAAACACATTCCCAACCACCTGATTCAGAGGTGCTGTTTGACACCAGTTCTGAGCCCACTGCTTCCCAGAGAGAACAGCTCTTTACCTTTGAGTGAACAGGCAGTGGCTCTGAGGAAAGCTATTTGGTCTTCAGCTGTTCCTGTGACACGAGATGTGTGGTGGAAGAAGGAAGGAAGGAAGCAAGCAAGCAAGCAGTCTTATTCAGAACTGTAAAGAAGTTAAATACATGTTTCTGATCTTGTACATATCTATGCATATATAGACACATATATACTTTTTATACACAGATTTGGATTACTTAGTGATAGTAATAACATTGTAAGAAATACTTCATCAGACAACAGTATAAACCTAGCTGGCGTAGCCTACTGTAACCTACATGACATAGTCTATTGACCCCAGACTATAAACCTATACAACATATTATACTACTGAATCCTGTAGACAGTTGTCACCCAGTGGTGTTTGCGTGTCTAACTATAAAAAGAACAGTAAAAAAATATATATGAAGTAGGCATTTTTTAGTTTCATTATAATCTGTGAGGTCGCTGTTATATGTACAATGCATTGTTTGAAAAGTCATGCACAGTGAGAATGTGTGTGTGTATTCTTGAATGAGAAATAAGAAAAAAAATACTATCTCTAATTCTAGAGATTGCCTGATAAGTAATGAATGCAACTATTTGCGAAACAAAGAAACCAGTAGTTTCCTTTCCTGCTCAAAGATAATGGGTATTTCCATACGAGAAGAGAAGCAGCCCTTTGTTTCATGGGCTCTGCTTTGCAGAATTATGCTTCATTTGATACTGCTGGCTGCTGTTATGGTCTGTGCTCATTTCATACCAGGTGTGAATACAGCCATGCAGTACTTGTCCTTTCTTACCAAAATGTTCTCGAGAACGCTAAGAGCTGAACATCATTGTCACTGGCCTTCTGATTTTGGGGTTTCTTTTGCAGGGTAGATGACTTTCTACATAGGAAACTTCATTTTTATCACATCAGAATCAGAGCCAAGGCTTCAGCCAAATGCTGCATTTTCCTATACCCTGCACCTACCTGTTCTCCTTGCATTTGCTACTTATTTTTCTGTGTCATCATACAGCCAGAGGCTAAGCTCCACTCTGTTACTGGGAGCGTCCTGAATTCCCTTCATCTTGTAGGCACCTCAACTCAGGTAAATTGATCTTGGCTTTAACACAGGAAAGAGTTTCAAGATGCACCGGTGTGAAGCAGAGCCAGAGTTTATTACAACTTTTAAACAGATTTTAATACAAGAGAGGGCTCAGGAAGAAAGTAACAAACAGAAGAGTACAGTGTGGGTTTCTCACAGAGTGTCCCTGTGTCTTTACGATAGACACATATCCCACTTGGGTGGGTTTTGAAACTATTATCTTCAAAGGGTTGAACTGGGGGTTCTTGGATTGGAGGCACGGACAGGATTACAATTAATAAGGTAAAAGTGTAGATCATCAGATGTGGGAAGGTAGGAGGGCTTACTATACACAGAGAGTTCATAGTCTTGTTTGAGATTCCCAGAATATAAGAGGGACATGAGGACTAGGGTCAGACACCTTCAGGTTCCAAGTCTGTTTCTTCTTTATTTCAAAATAAAATTATCTATCCATCCTTCCACCCACCCGCCAATCTATCTATCCATACACTCATCCATCATCCATCTACCATCCATCCATCCATCTATCATCCATCTACCCATCCATCATCCATCTACCATCCATCCATCCATCCATCATCCATCCGTCATCCATCCGTCATCCATCCATCCATCCATCCATCATCCATCCATCCATCCATCCATCATCCATCCATCATCCATCCATCATCCATCCATCATCCATCATCCATCCATCATCCATCCATCATCCATCCATCATCCATCCATCATCCATCATCCATCCATCTATCCATCATCCATCCATCATCCATCATCCATCCATCATCCATCCATCATCCATCCATCATCCATCCATCATCCATCCATCCATCCATCCATCCATCCATCCATCATCCATCTACCCATCTATCTTCCCTCCTTCCCTCCCTTCCTTCCTTCCAGTCTGTATGGCAGCAGCCTACACAGCAGTTGTTTGTTGTGTTGCAGTTCTTGCTTCTCATCCAGGGAGAGGCCTCAATTAGCCCCTGGCGTGAGGGGCTCTTTTCCTCTCCATGTTCTCATAGTTTTCTGCATCTACCCACCAGATTTTCGCTCTTTCCTAGCCACTTTTGAAGGTTTGCCTGGGGTTTCTGTGTCTTACTGTCCAGAGACCACATGGCTCTCACACACTCTGCTTTTTCAGCTGCCTCTGGGATAAGTCCATATGATAGATCTAAAAGCAAACTTCTTTGTTCCAAACCACACCTTCTCCCCAGCTTCCCTTTTCTTGTGGACAGGTCCCCCCCCCAGTGCTGTTGTCCCTCAGAGCACATAAATTCCTTCCATGTGACCTGATCTGGATGCTTGCCCTGATGGTACCCTGCCAGCTCCCGGATGGGAATGGGCTAATGTCCTTGTCCCTCTTTTCTCAGCTCCCAGCCGCAGCTTGCCACACAGTAACACATAGTACATGTTATTTAGATCAATGCATAAGTAAATGTCACAGGTTTCCATTTTTATGTTTGTATCCTGGGCCAGAAATTTGAAGCCAACCCTGTTTTTTTCCTCTTCTTTGTGCTCTAGCTAACTTTGTTCACTAAATCCTTCTAGAGCATAAGCCACATTAGAACAGGATGTTTGTGTATCTGACTTGATGTGAGATACTTGCAACCTTGGCAAGTGCTTCAGAAATACGTGTGAGTTTAACCCTCAGTAATTGACTTCATTTTCATAGACAGATGTGTAGCTACTGATACGATGCCCCTTTCATAAGAAACAGAGGCATTTGGTTGTTAGATCATTGATCCTTGTCAGTGTTCTGCTAATTAGGTGGAGGAGCTGGGCATCTACCTTACATCTACGAAGCCTCACAGGTAACTACTAAGTACTATGCTGTAATACCCCGTTCACACATGCACTCACATTCTGTGAGGGGCACCTTACTAAAACCCCATGCCTTCTACATGCCATTACAGAGATCTCATATTTAGGAAGTGGTCTTGGACTGTTTCTGCTCAAGCTATACTCTTACCCGTTGTCCACAGGCATTGGGATCCCCAGCCTGTGTGTAGCTGCAGCATGCGGAGCACACGACATTGATTTAATGGAAATATTTTCAGAGGGTTGTCACAAACATCTGACACAGCTGTGCGTGTTCCTCTCTGTAGACAACACTGGTAGCCGCACCTTACACTCCGGAGCAGAGACGACTCCATCGTCCCCCACCAACAATTCTGGGAATGGACACCCGGAATACATCGCGTATGTACTCGTCCCTGTGTTCTTCATCATGGGTCTCCTGGGGGTCTTCATCTGCCACTTGCTTAAGAAGAAAGGCTACCGGTGTACAACAGAGGCTGAACAGGAAGTAGAAGAGGAAAAGGTGGAAAAGATAGGTAAATAACCCGCGCTTGTTTTTTAATGGGTTGAGGAACAGGTACTAAATAAGAAGTCATCACATAAAATTTACTTCTTTATGAGGAAAAGAGTGTATCTTCCGCTATAATAACACTCAGAGTTTGAAAACGTGCCTTCATTTACTGACTACTTGCTGAATATTTACTTCAGAGCCTGGTAGTCTTGGGCCTGTTATTCGTGCTGTGTGTTTTTATTTCTAATTTTATTGACATTTTTAATGAGGATAATCTCCACCTTGAAGAGTTATTGTGAAATTTTGAGACAAGGTGTTTTGGAGATTGGTGCTATTAAGTGCCACTCATAAACCTTAATCCTTGCTGTTAAGGATTGGGTAAGATTGTAATAAGAATGGTATGGACTTGAAACTAGTCTGATCAGGTTTGTGGTGTTAGTATTACTAGGGGAGTTCTAGCCAAGATCTCTGTGACTGAGTTTTACGTTATAAAGGGAGTGGATGTAGACATGCATTGGAAGTGTGGCACGAGCTGGTATTGATGTGTGCACGTCAGGGTCTCATCTTTTCCTCTGTACATGCCTTGATATACGGTAGGGTTGGGATAAACCCCAGGGCACCTGTTTTCCTTACTGATCTTCCTTTCCGGTCTTGCCTTAGGGAGGTTTCCTGATGGGCCTGAGGGCTGGCAGATCACTCTCTACATCCTGCTCAGCCCCTCTATACTATCTTTGTAGAGAGGTGACATTTGCAGTAGGTCATCCATGGAGCATACCCACAGGGCCCATGGGGGAAGGTTCCTCAGTCCTTGCCAGCTTGCTGGACTGTTGATTTTTCCACCCCCACTGACCTTTGAAACTGAGGCACACGGGTGAACATGAGTCATGAGCTGTGAATGAGCAAACCAGCACTGAGTGTTTGTCAACAGAGCAGAGCCTCCCCCTCTGTTCCTCCTAAACGATGGAGGTTGGCTCAGCCATCAGCTTCTACTTTGTCCAAACATCCATGGCCCACGGATGAGAAACCTCCTGGGCGTGTAGAGGGCACTCTTGTAGGTACATGGGTGTGTCATTGCTCTACTCCCTGCATCTTACCAAGTAGAATGCAGTGTCTCAGTCCAGTCTTCTTGTGCTACTAAATTAATTATACAGATCAATTTTCAAGTGGAGCCCCCCCCCCAATGACTGTAACATACACTACTGATACTGTGTCCCCAAAGTAAACTGAGTTTGTAAACAAATAACTAGTGCCCAAATTAGGTACCTTGTTTAAAAGGAAAAGAATGTTTTGTAAGCATGGATGAATACTTACTTGTTCACTTGTTCAGTAGAAAAAATGAGTCAGTAGACCAGCTTTCTACAGCCAAGTGTGCAATTAGATAAAACCCAGGGAAAATAGTATTTCTTTCGATTAGCCTTCTTGTTTCCCCTGAGGGTTTCAGTAATGAGGAGAAATAAGAGCAGTGGGGACAGATCTAAATGCATTCCTGTACTGTCATGCAAAGTGAGTGGATATTTGATCTTAACAAGAGACTGACAGCGGCCCTGAAACTTTTTCTTTTAATGTTTAGATGTGTGTTCTGCCAAGGAACTCAAAATGTGTAATATTGGGAGTTGAGGAATGAAAGACTAAAGCTAAAACCTTAGCACCAAGTCAGAGTGCTTGGACTTGCTGGGAGTTTTCCATGAGGTTGGGGAGTGTGTCTAAGAAGAACGTATAATTGACTTGTTGCCGGTGACCAATGATAACATCCTCCTCCCCCTTTTCTCTTTTAGAGTTGAATGACAGTATCAATGAAAATAGTGACACTGTTGGACAAATTGTCCACTACATCATGAAAAATGAAGGTAGGAATGTCTGTGCTTCGGGCATTTCGGTCTTGTTAAAAACCTTCTTAGAGTCAGAATTTGAACGTCTTCTCATTGCTTTTGCCTGCGCTCTGTAATACCTCAGCTTTTACTGTTGCCCCAACAGGGGAGTCTGCCCCTGTGAGTGTTCGGCGGCCTCAGCGTTGCAGAGGGTCAGACTGAGAGTTGTTAGCTGCTGGTCAGACCCTGCCTCAGCTCTTCTGGGCTGTGTGTCACATGACTGGATAAAGCCTCAGTTTCCTGCTGAAGAGTGAGAGATTCACTCACACCACACGGCACTGTGTGGGGTAGCACGCGTGGGTTACTCTTACATCGTAAGAACTCGTATCTTTTTTCTTCTTTTTGGATTTTGAAGACAGGGTTTCTCTGTTCTAATCTGGCTGTCCTGGAACTCACTCTGTAGACCAGGCTGGCCTCGAATTTATAGAGATCAGCCTGCCTCCGCCTCCCAAGTGCTGGCATTAAAGGCATGAGCCACCACCACTCTGCAAGAACTCACATCTTACCTGTTTCTAATTTTCCACCCTTAAAAAGTGTTGTAAAATCCGTACAGCATAGAAGTTACTATTTTGGTGGCTGGGGAGATGACTCAGTGGGAACATGAGTTCCCCAGCACCCAGGTAAGAACTGGGGAATGGCGGCAAGTGCATGCAACGCCAGCTTGGGCAGAGGGTTCTGGAGCACACTGGCCAGCCAGTCTAGCCAACTGGTGAGCTCCAGATTCAGTGAGAGAGCCTGTCTCCAAATATGAAGAAAGTGATTGGGGAAGACACCACATTGACCTTTGGCCTCCACGTGTTCACACCCCCCCCCCACCTCGGTCTCTCTCTCTCTCACACACACACACACACACACACACACACACACACACACACACACTTTTACTAGTTTAACCATTTGGAAGCGGAGAATTCAGTAGTATCCATTCTAAGTGCTTTACCAGCATCACCAGAATTCCTGAAACACCAGGTGCTTCTCAGCATCTCACACTGTCATATGCATGTTTTTCTCCGTTTCCCCCCACTGCAGTGCTTGCTAATGCTGCTTTGCTTCCTGCTTCTATGGTTTGCGTCTTCTAGGATATCCAGCATTAAATGGGGCAACTCGGAAGAGCTTAAGCATTAGGACCTATGTGTGCCCCCACCCCCTTTTTTGAGATAGGATCTCATGTTGGCTGGCTTAGAACTCAGTATGTAGCCAAGGATGTTCCTGAACACCTGCTAATCCTCCTATCTCCTAAATTCTGGGATTAAGCCAAATTTTTTTAAGTGAAGGATTCAACTGCTATTAATAAATTAGGGTCATTGTTCTGAATGCTGGGGGTTGTCTTTATGGGATAATGTTTTCTGTTGCTATAACTGAGAGCCACAAGCATGGTACTTTATAAAGAACAGAAGTTTATTTAGCTCACAGTACTAGAGGCTAGCAGGTCTAAGCATGGGGCTAGCATCTGCTTGGCATCTGGAGAGGGCCTTCATTGTTACATTCAGACCTGGAGACATGAGAAGACAGAGAAATCATGTCAAAAAGAAATCACTTACATGACAGTCACTCCTTCAGAAACCCATGAATCCAAGAAGGCACAAGTGGACCAGTGTATTCATTAGGGCAGAGCCCTCCTGACCCAGTCACCCTGAGGCCCCACCTCCAAATACCATCAGTATGACTTTAGGGGATAAAGTTCCCAACACGTGAATGAACTTTAGGACACACCCGAACCAGAGCAGATTCTTGCTCTTAGTAATTTGTAATGTTTGTGACACTCCTTGCCCCATTTGCTGAAATGCTACAGTCTGCTTCTATCAGCAAACACCTCCCCTGTCAGCCTTCTCTGGGACGTCCCCTCTCACTGGTCCAGCCTCAGATTTTCACACTCTTTTCCAGCTGTGCTCTATGTCTTTGGCCTAGATCTAGTAGTTTGACATGCGATCTCACCTAGTTCTCAACACATCCCTGTAAAGTTGACGTGATACTCAATTTACAG
Source organism: Cricetomys ansorgei (assembly GCA_026225945.1). Classification (NCBI taxonomy): domain Eukaryota; kingdom Metazoa; phylum Chordata; class Mammalia; order Rodentia; family Nesomyidae; genus Cricetomys; species Cricetomys ansorgei. Next base: position 616,568 of record JAMJFZ010001868.1, on the reverse strand, counting down.
ATGAAGAAGGGGAGGCTCCAAGGGGTTTAGGTGCACGTGGTTAGCACCTTCTGTCTAGTTCCAAATACTGTGCCCCTTTCACCCAGATGATGCTATTTCTCTCTTTCAATTTTGATAGTTTTCAAAAAAAAAAAATGGATAAACAAACTTAGTAGAATGGTTTTTAGAATAAGAACAAAAAGACAAGAATACTTGGATTTGGATCTGTCTTCCAGGGGTTTCTCATCAGGGCAAGGATTTGGTAGTACTGTATTCGAGCATACTAGCTTGTAACCTAGAATTTTTTCAGGTTGGCTCTGAGGCTAAAATTCTCCACTGTTTGGAACAAGCACATTGTCAGTCCACCTTCTTTTCCATTATTAGCACAACTTCAAACTTTGTTTCAATTTAGACTTCCTTGTTATCTTCCAAAACTGGACACTCTCTATACTTACAAATTATAAGCATACTCTAAACTTTTCTTAAGAAAGTAGAAAGGAATAAAATGTACCATACTCTCTTTATTACCATTCTTCCATGTTTATCTACCCCCCCCCCATATCACATAGTTTTAAACATTTGCAGTATTGATATACGAGCTGTTTTCTGCATTGTATTTTTAATTTGTAAGATGGGTAAACTTAATTTGTAGTCATTTTTTTTTTTTAATGAAACAAAGTTGAGATTTATTAAGATAGCAATACAGATTTAAGCCAGAGAAGGGGGACGATAATGAGGCGGAAGGAAAGGATAGTTGTACACCCTTGCGGGGATGTGCTGGCGCCCCAAACCAGAGTCCTGAAGTGGCATTCTTGCTTAGTGTTTAAGCATGTGTCTTTAATTTCAGAAATCAATTTTAGCTTAGGCCACTGTTCCTCTGGCGTTGGCTATAGCAGCTGACCCGCTGGCCAGGCATTTTCTGTTGTCGTGTGTCGAATTTCATATTTTTTTAAAGGTTTGTTTTTAATTTTTAATTCTGTCTTTGTCTCTGTCTCTGTCTCTCTGTCTCTCTGTCTCTCTCTGTATGTGTGTGTCTGGGTATATGTATGTGACTGCACATGCCTGGAAAGGCTAGAGGTGTCAGATCTCCCAAGAAATGGAGTTATAGGTGGTGGGGGTCAAACTTGAGTTCTCTGCAAGAGCAGTGTGTGCACTTAACCGTCGAGTCATCTCTTCAGCCCATGCTGTGCTTCTAATATAGGATGTGTGGAGCTTCCCAATTGAAGCAGTTCTTCACTTCTGAATGCCAGCTCGTTGTACCATCTGATTCACTCTGACTGCTTGGGAGTCAGAGTGGTATACCGCAGGTTAAGGGCCCACAAGACTGCCCCTACTTTCCATGCTCATTCTCTTCCTCTAACCTACATGCTGAACTGAGAATTCCTGCAGTCCCTCCCCAGGTTTGCTGATTGGCTAGGATGACTCACAGAACTCAGGGATATACTGTTAACATTTAGTGTCTTGTTAAGAGGATATAACACAGGGCAACCAGATGGAAGAAAGGCATGGAGCCAGGTACCTGATGCTGGGGGCTGAGGCTGAAAGTTGCTGCCTTGTAATCACAGGGCCTTTCTGATTCCTGGCCCCACCCTGACTCACCTCATTATTGTAGACTCAGGTCTGATCGAGTAGTTCATTGTGAATAACAAAGACACTCCTGTTTGACTCACTCAGGAAATTCTCAGGGTTTTAAGAGCTCTTTGACACACCTACACACTGATCATTTTCTCCCTAATGCCAAGCATTAGAGTAACCCGAGTGCTATCTCTTAATCTATTTTTCTCTGTGGAGACTCACTGAATAGTGTTTGTATATTCAGAGGGGTTTTCTTGCATTGCATAGAAGTTTGGAAAGCATTAAGGGCTAATCAATAATTTGAAATTTTATTTAACAGGCCCTCATCGTTTTTAGGGAATTGTTTTCTCAGGTAACTTTAAGCAATTCTCTTTTGAATGCTTATTATAAATTCTGTTGCTGCCAGCATCGGCATCATTCCCTTAGTTGTTATTTTTCTTCTTTTGTCAAGTTTAGTAAATGATGACGAAGCGCAAATTGGCCACTCCCTGTGTATTTTATGTAAGCATATACGAGACTGTGTATCTTTATTCGTTTATCTCCTGTTATTTATAATGAAGTATACAAAGCTAGTGCCTTTTAAAAGAAGAGCAGTTGCTGTAGCTCACAGCTTGGAGGATGGAAGTCTAAGATCAGGCAGCCTCGTTGACTTGTGCTCTGGTGAGCATCCGCTTGGCTGGGTCACATCGCAGTGGATAGCCACATGTCAGAAACATAGGTGAAAAGAAAAGAACACATGGTGACTGGGAAGCCAGAGAGCCGCCCTCTTTGTGCAGGCTAGGACTCACATCCAAGGATTTGTTCATGCTAAGCATGTGTTCTGCCGCTGAACCACATCCCCCACCCCTTCTTAGGAACTAAGGGGGAGAGAGTCCCTCAAGAGCTGTCTGAACTCTGAGAGCAGTGTCCTAGTAACCTAATCACTTCCACTCGACTCTCAAAGGCTGGACCACTTCTCATGGCACCACCTCCCGGGGGGCCAGTTTGCTGCCATCATGCACCGGATTCAAGGGAGAACAGCATCGAAGGCTAGGATGCCAAGGACAGCAACGGCAGCATTCACAGAAGCCGGACTGGGGACCAAGCTCTCAACACAGGGATTCTTTGGGGGAACCAACCACATCCAAACCAAAGTGTTGTTTTCCTGAATCCTCACTATCAGTCAATAAGGAAAATAACTTGTATCACAAAATTATGAAGTATGTTTTGCAGCGTCAGTGTACCGTTTTTGTTGTACGGGTCTATATTACGGATCTAATTTTAGGCCTCCCTCCCCTTTTTTTTGTAATGATAAGAACTTTTAGTTTTACATCAAAACTTGTTTGGTGTTTTGGATACCTTCACCGTTGTGAAAAGTGAAGGCAAAAAATATCTTTTTATTTTATTTTATTTTTTTAGGAAAGGGGTAACATGTCAATAGTTCTTAAAAGCACAACCTCCACCCCATGAACTCCTAAAAGTTGCAGTGGGGTGTTATGCTTCCCAAGATAGTGAAAATTGGATCTTGGAGGAGCCCCCAAAGAAAATAAAACAAATCAAAGCAACAACAAACTTACTGTCTCTTATATAAAGGCAACTGTTATGCCATAGAACGTAAGCGGATATAAATCTTTGGTATTGTATTTTCATGGGAGGATTAGTAGGGAGGATGGGTAGGGGAAAGAACCTGGGTGGGGCAGACAGGAAGTCACGTCGTGAAGCACACATAGCGTGTGAATCTTTACCTCTCAACGCTTCCAGCAGCAGAGTTGGAACTAGGGTTAATTATCCTTCTCTGGGGATGTCATTTGAATGTAAAATGCTACACACGACCATTGGCTGATGTGGTAAATAATAATTCTTTTATTCTTTCCTCTCTGAAGAAGTTACTGTGGTTAGTCATGAGAACAGTGCTTTAAAAATCAATGTAAAAGGTTAGGAGTCGGTAATAGCTTTTGGCCTTGGCAGTTAAATTAGTAGGAAGGCTGGGAGTGGATGTGGGGAGCCTAAGAAGCTTATGTTCAGCTTGCTTTTGTGGATGACTTAGGATTCTAAAGAATGGATATTCTAAGTCTAAGTTAAGTCCTCCTATGTCACATAAATTTGAAGTATTAGTCCTGACTTAGGGACTTTGTAGTCCAAGACCAAAGCAAAGACAGTAGGTCACCTGGAAAGTAAACCTCCTTACCTCTGGGACCCCAAGACCTCCTCAACCTTCTGCTTACCTCATCTGGGGTTCTGGATCCTCTTCTGTGAACTGCAGGAAGAGACTGAGTCTTTCACTGACAGCTTTTCTAATGTGGTGACTATGATTACTCATTTGGCTCATTTAATTCTTTTTCTTTTTCTCCTCCTAGCGAATGCAGATATTTTAAAAGCCATGGTAGCTGACAACAGCATGGTCGATGTTGAAAGGTAAGTGTCTCTCTTCCCACAGATAGAGACAGTTTTTGTTTGTTTGTTTGGATTGATGCCATTGGTATTCTCTTCAGCTAGAGCTGCCTCTAGCCTTGGGTACTGTTGACATTTGAGTTCAGACAAGTCTTTGCTGAGAGTAATGGCTGGTACAGAATTCCTCATCTCTGCTCGCTGATGGATGGAGTACTATCCCTCTCCTTCAGAGTGTGACAACCTAAAGCGTCTCCACACATTGTCAGTATACCTTCGGACGCCATCACCCTGTGACCTGAGCTCACAGGAATAGGGTCAAGAACCTAAAGGTTCTTGAGGGGAAAGATCGGGACTTAGAAAATGAAGAAGGCAGAAAGTTGGGACCAGCAGTTCTTACATAAAGTGGATGGCTTATGCCAAGCAAGTTTATTAAGAAGTGCAGCATCTTACATACAGTTTTCATGGGGAAAACGGGAGACAGTCAGTGGAAAGCTACCGTACCATGGGGCAAAGTCAGCAGGAAGCTAATCAAGCAGTGTTGCATGAGAGGAGAACACGGAATGTCTCAAGTGCTCCACAGACTGAGCACACAGTGGCCATGGGGCTGATAACCGTAGCTCCTTAGGGTAGGAAGAGTTAAGTTCTCAGGATGGAGTTGTAGCTCTCCCAGGACCCTGCTCCCAGGTCTTCACTGGCTTTGCCAAGTGTATTCCTGGTTTTAGATGAGGAGCCATGTTCCTTCTCCATATATCAGGGCTTCAGAGAAAGCATTGGATCAGCCTGGCTGCCAACAACCCTGGTTGAGAACTCCTGTGTTAAATACTAGTGCTGGAGAAAGTGAGGTGAGATGTAAGAGTAAAAGCATACTTAACAGCGCAGATAAGCACCAACCAAGCCTTTGCTAAAGACCTTCTGTGAAGATGGCAGTGTGTAGAATTTAGCTGGGTTTTGCCACGGCTAAGAAAGTGGGGGAGCAACTGAACTGTCGCTCTCAGGATGAGAAATCTAGGGTCGAGGCATGCTTCGACCCACTCTTATCTCTAGGACAGCCCCACACAGGTGCTGGTGTAGATAGGACCTGTAGACAGTCCACCAGGGAATGGTTGTTTGGTTGGCCAGAGAATATGCAAGAAATGTCAGGATATTGAATTGGGACATGTGGCATGATAAAGTGGCCCCTGCAAAGGGCACCCAACACATCTTTAATGTGAATGTGTTTGTCAGATACACACATTAGAGGGGTCATGTGGAACACTGGGCCTCATGCTCTGGAAGCTCTGGACACAAAGATTGGTATTGCCTACCTTTGACCACAGATATTTGATGTTTAGTCCATATTAGCTTCGAGTATCCTGGATTCAGTTGACTCTGGGCCTATAACTGGACTTTGTAATCCATGGGACTTGTAAAATGCTTGTTGAGTGTATGCAGTTCAACGAGCTCAGTTTTCTAGTACATGCTATCAAACTAGCATTGTTCTTCCAGGGACGTCCTACTTTGTGTTTGTGTCTGAATAGCTTAAAGGGCATTGCTAAAGAGCACTTGGGAACTTCTAGTTGTCTGTACTGTTTTGACTTTTCTCAGTTCAAGGGTAGCCTTTTGAAGTGTGCTGGTCCTCTGGCCGCCAGAAGCCCAGAGGCTAGTTTCTGCCAGTCTTCTGTGTAGGTTGGAGGCTCTCGCTGTGCATCTCAGGTTTTAGGTCTTGGTCTCAGGTGTTGCAGAGGGCTGATTCCTGGTTGTAGGTTTCCCCAGTGTTCTGCCCTCTTTCTCTGTGTGGCTGCCCTCTCTGTGCTGGCTGGCCGGGCATGAAGGTCATAGGCAGGAGCTCAGGAGAAGGGGTGGGGGAAGGGAAAGGGATGTGGGCCTGGACCTGAGCAAATCTGATTTGCCGCATAAAGAACTGAAAGAACTAGGTCTAAACAACCAGGCCCTTAGGACCCCTATTCAGGGATTACTTTATTCAGTGTGGGCTAGGGAATTTATAGGTGGTTGGGGGCAGGGAGTGAATAGGCTCCCAACCTTGGTGCATGGGTTGCATGTAAACGGGCAGCAGGGGTGGGCAGCTGCCACCCTTAGCACAGATTGCATATAGGTGGGCAGCAGAGAGAGGGGCCTGGTCTCTCCTGCCCTGGGGGAAGAGATTCCTAGCGCCCTTGATCCCCGCTGGGTCCAGTGTGGCACCTGGTCAGTTCAGCCCTGCCCTGGTTCGCATCCCTCCTTTTCTAGCATAGGATTGGTATGTACCTTCTGGAAGTAACTGGTATTTTGCATCTATTGTTCTGCTGTGTATAAATTAGCTAGTCTAGCCAAATGTCTTCTAGGTTACCCAAGTGGTTGCCACTGTCACTGGAGCACTGTCTGTAGCTGGTGGGCATGTGTGTAGGGGCTGTACAACTTGACTTTCTAGGTTTAGATCCCACAGACACTTAGGTGTTATTTATACTGGGTAAGATACTTGACTTCTTTGAGCTTCAATGTCCTCATTTTTATGATGAGGAAATTAATGCACACATCATAAAGATCTATGAAAATTTATTAAACTAACACATAAGAAATTCTTGGGAGATGATTATCTATTCTTTTCATTGTCAACCAAATCAGCATCTATTTTGAACAGCACTTTCTATGTCTTGACTTAAAAGCTTTTTCCTTTGATGCAATAGTCAAATCAGATCTAATATTCTGACCATCTTAAGTTTTCTGATAATTTAGTTGAGTTCCCCCCCCCCCCCTTTTCCATGGCACATGCAGAGCATCTTACTTGGGATTCCAGGCAGACTCTTGGCTATGTGTGAGAAATCAATGTGATTGCATGAGAAGGAGGATGGGAGTTTTGGAAAGGAATCTAATAGTGTGAAGTCAAATCGTGTGTCATCACTGGAAATAGTGGCTTATCCCAAGCCCATCCACTATCATTGTTCGGAATGAACAGTCGTACGTGGTCCTGAGAGCCGAGTGCTGCTGCCCAGGGCTACTTCACAAAGTTCATTTGTACAATTGAAGGGTTTGCTTGCTTAAACCTTCTTGCATCTCAGGGAGTAACTGCCTTCACTGGGATTCCTTCTAAGTAGCCTATTTACCTTTTTCCTTCTCCTTTTTCTCCCCACCTTAGCCCTGTGACCCCTAGCACCCCTGGGAGCCCACCTGTGAGTCCTGGGCCCTTGTCACCTGGAGGCACTCCAGGGAAGCATGTCTGCGGCCACCATCTGCACACAGTGGGAGGTGTTGTTGAACGGGACGTGTGCCAGCGATGTAGGCACAAGCGATGGCACTTCATAAAACCCACCAACAAGCCCAAAGAAGGCCGGCCGCGGCGTCAAGGAGAGGTTACCGTCCTTTCTGTGGGCAGGTAAGATGTCATCCTGATGCTGCTTGTAAGGGACCTGGTTGCTGTGGTTTACAGGTTTATACTTAACTTTTCATTTGAGGGTAAGTTCTCATGAGCCTGGCTTCTTAGGTGTTTTCTGGTCTGGCTCCTGGATGTTTCTGACAGACCGGATCGCTATTGATAGCTCATATAGAACATGTGATATTTAAGGTGAATAATTAATTACTCTGTGTAACAGATGGAGCCCAAGTTCTCAACTGTGTCCAGAATACATGTTTCTGTTTTCTCTCGTGAGAATCTAAAACAGGTGGTCAGGTCAGTGTGTGGCTTTTCACACAGTCATCCGGAATGCAGACCCCGTCCACTCATGACCCTGCAGGTTTGTGAACAGGAGATAGTTGTAGGGAACACTGTGAAGGAGTTCTTAGTGAAATAGGCCTGGGGGTAATATGTACCATTTGACTCACATGCCATTGGGTCCAGCTGATCATTTGTTTTCATCAAAGTGCCAGACAACCGAGAAATGTCATGCAGCGTCAATAATAGAGAAAGATAGATTGGTCCAGAACTTTCCAGTCTCTTCCACTGAAGATCCACACCATTTGCAGTGTCTGCTTTCTTTGACATCACTCCTGCTATGCTCTGCTGTCTTGGGTGCCTCAGTCCCGAAGCATCATTTTCTTGTGACCTACATGTGATATGAGGATTCTGTTGTTTGATGGACATCTCAGTGAGACTTGGCATGAGCAGGTTTGCAAGGGTTGCTTATGTTCCGGAACTGACACAGGAAGTGATTACCTAGATTGTGTCACAGTGGGAAAGGGCACCCCTGCAGGAGTCAGGCTGGATACATTTAAATTAGGATAAGCCTCTAGGGAAAGTTGCCTGGACTCATTGCATCTACCTTGATCCAGTCCCGGCATCACAACTTACAGACAGTCACATCACCCTGTGCCTCAGTTTCCTCCTGCCCAAAATGAGAAGGCAATCACACCTGCCTCTCAGGGCTTATGTGAAAACTAAGGATGGTTACTTAGGTAAATGTTTTCAAGGAGTTTGGGGCTCATAAGCACTCATGGGACATTGGCAGTTTTAAAAATTATTATCATAATTTTAATTTGTTTGGGTCTTGTCCTGTGTTACAGTAACCACAAGGACAAGGCAGAGGGCTGTTTGCCACTCATAGCAGGGCAGTACAACTCATGACCCGAGTTTTATTAAGAGGCAGAGTCATGGGAATTTATGAATGCGGTGAATGAGAACCCGAAGCCGTTTGGACAAAGCACATTCTGTTTTCTCTTTAAAAATGTGCTGAAAATTCTCAGCTCAGCTCCAACATGCATTTTCCAGGGGCTGAAAGTCCACCCCCCTCTTAGCTGTTGGATACGATGGCATTTAATGATTGTGGGCTGGTTTTCAGAGTGTTTGCTTAAGGCTCTTCAGTTTGCAGGACAGATTCTCTACTTAGATTTCTCCTTTTGTGGCGGGTGATCTCATTTTGGACAAAGAAGGAAATTTTTATTTTTGGCCATTTTAAAGGAGATTGAGAACATAACTATAAGAAAGTTGTTATTGGAGAACTCTGTGGATTGATGTTCTAGAATAATAGAGATTTCCTTAACTTTTGTCACACTTCTTAAAGCCTCTTCTTTGACTTACTTTTTTTTCTTTAATTTCCAGTGAAAATTAATCTAAATTTGGCTTTGAAAAGAGGAAACAGTCGACAGTAGTGAAGTCACCACTGGGCTCCTCTGCCTGGCTGGTGTATATTTGCTCCAGGTGGTTATGCAGTGAGCATCTTGGTCACGTCCCATCTTGTGCTATAAGCCGTTCTCCCTGTTCCCCGGCGCTCTGTGGTTAACGTCCGTGTCGCCACTGGAAACCACAACTCTGAGGCCACTTGGTGGTTCGGCCTAAGTGTTTTCTCGTGCACTTCCCGTGTCTGCAAATTATCTGGAGTGGAAGATCTGCAGGGGAATGTGCCCCTCTTGTCTGGCGGGGGTTTTGTTGCTGTTCTCCCTTAGGCTGAGTTTGCTTGGTGTCCTCCCGGCTTACTAGAAAAACAAAGCTCATTGTATCTCTCCCCTTTCCCTCCTCAGGTTCAGAGTTACAAAAGTGGAGCACAAGTCAAACCAGAAGGAGCGGAGAAGTTTGATGTCTGTCAGTGGGACGGAGAGCGTCAACGGGGATGTGCCCGTGACACCTGTGAAGAGAGACCGCAGCGGCACGGAGTAGCCTTCCGGTGAGCCGTAGCTCTGGGGACACCGGGACTGGGGTGGGGCATGGTGGGAGGAGGTGGAGAGAGCCTTTCATGTCTGTGGCCACATGGCGTTTGGGAGGGAAATGGGAGTGCTTCCCGGAAACTGTTATGACTGAGTCCTCATGATTGCTTGTCTGCCCAGAACCCCTCGTAAAGTAGGTTGGAGCATTACACAGTGATGGAGACTGGCCACCTATGGGCTGCTGGGAGATGCATCACCTCAGGGCAGGAAGTCCATAGTGTCTCTGCAACATCTTCGTACTAAAAAAGGATAAAAATCCAGAATTTTAGAGTGCATAACAAATATATTTTTAAAGATTAGACGTTTATTAAATATTTTGTTTAAAAGGAAGAAAAAAAAGGAACAAAAGCCAGATTGGAATGGTAGTACAGGCCTGTCTTAGCACTTTCGAGGCTGAGGTAGGAAGATTGTGAATGTCAGACTAGCCAGTAAGACTCTGTGTCAAACAAAACACAATAAAACAACAAAAGATACAGGGCAAAGGATATGTGTTCTTACCTTATTTAAGTAAACTGTGTTTGAAAAAGACTGGAATAAGCAAGCTGATGTTTTGAACTGGAAAACAATGCTCTCATTTTCTACATCAAAGAGAATACCCCCAGTTGGAATATTACACTGCAGTATTTAGTAGTACTCAGTAGTAACGTTACTCTGAGATACCCCAGGAACAATATTGCTCTTTCCCCCAGCTTTTTTAGAAGCAATCAGAAGACAAGGTGACTGCTTCTTTGTTAGAAGTTTTAGTTTTGAAAGCTGACAGATCAGACAGACACTTCCCTGTAATGACTTCCTGTTGGCTTAGCTTTCATCTGATTCCTTCCTTACTGGCTTGAGAAGCATTTGTTGCTTTTATGCTTGTCATATGTAAAAGGGCAAGGCCTGAACTTCGGGATGGAAGGGTTGATGCATATAAGGAAGTGAGGTCAGTTGAGGTCAGGCACATCCTCGACAGTACGGTGAACTGGCAGAGCTGAGCCTGAGGACCGCATCTGGCTGCTGGGGACAAGTCTTTCTTTGCCACCCTAACTCTGAGGCTTGGGCCAGGCGTGGCAGCCTTTTATACTTCATTGGCACATAGAGAAGGTGTTACCTGCCTTGAGGTAATGGTGAGGTTTCTCTGAAGTAGCAATGAAGCCCAGGGCCTTGTGTGCTGAACCCGTTGGTTAGTATTGCTGGTATCCTGTGTTAATTCCCTTTTGATGGTGAGGCTGAACGGAGAGGACAGAGGACATTTTTTGTTGAAGCTTCTCTAACAGTCTGCAAGATCAGAGAGCTAAAGATATTCTGGAAGTCATCAGAAGCCGTGTTCCTTAAATCTCAGATGTGGAGGCACTGGCTCCCCTCTAGAGCTAGTTCTTGCAGGCTGTGTTGGGGAGATCTGGCCCCTTCTTATTTTAGGAGCTAAATAGGGACTTTTTTTATTTTTTTGAGACGGAGTCTCTTAACTATTCGTGCTGGCCTGGAACTTACCCTGTAGCCTGGTCTGGACTTGAACTTATAACACTCCTCCCTTAGCCTCCTGAGTGCTGGGATTACTGATGTGAGCTACCCCACCTGGCTTAGGGACTATCTTTAAAGAGGAAAAGCAAGGTAAAAATGTTTGCTTCTCAGCCTAGAGGAAACGAGGGAAAGAGGATGCTGAAGTGGCTAGTAACAGCAGCTAGTGTTAACTTGGTAGTTTAGTTTCTGGACATAGTGCTGATGGCTGCCATGTCGTCATTATAAATGTTTCCTACCAGGCTTCACACCATCAGCTGGATGAGAGACTTGTACATGAGTGGCTAGGTTACATATCCTATCACAGTCACATCACTGGAGAGAAGATCCAAGATTTGTGCCTAGCTCTCTGACTGCAAGATTGGTCAGGCCCACCTGAGGGTGCTCCTGAGGGGGAAGCCTAGGCCCTGACTTAGGAATATTTCTATTGATCATTCTTGAACTTTGCCTGTTAGGGTAGCTTCTAGTCTGCTAGGCTGCTTACATATAAATTGATTCAAAGTAAGTATTTAGATTATGTACTAGTCACATTTCAAATGATCAATAGCCGCAAAGGCTCGAGCCTGCCCTGATGGGCACTCAAGACATAGGGCATAGGACATTCCCGTCATCCTGAACAGAGCTGGTGGCACCTTTGATGTTAGCCGCGGACTATTGAGTGACCTGGGTAAATCAGAGAAGCCAATTAAGGTCACCATCTGGGAAGGGGTGCACCTGCTATTGAAGGCTAAGGTGATGAAAGCCCAACAAGAAAGTGTGGGTCATACTGACAGTGTGCACGCGACTCCACCTGGGTGGTGGTTGACTGCTTAAGACGCAGCCCAGCGGCAGGCAGGAAGTAGCTGCAAGGCGATCCTCTTGCCACACTCCGCCCTGGTTGCGGCCACACCAAGATCTGGAAAGGTTAAAGGAATTAAGGTTGCTCAGCTGGCTTTCTTGGCCTGAATTCTATCTGTATCTGACTTCAAGAATTTGATCTTAATCACCTGAAATCCCAACCACACATAACCGGTTTACAATTTGATATTCTCTGCAAAGTACGCTGCCATCTACCAGGGTTATGTAATTGGATTCTATCAGAAGGCACACACTCCAGTGTGAGCCCATTTGGAAATAAATAGTTCTTAACTGCCTAGATCTCCTTTTTATATGAAATAAAGATACAATGCATTGATTGAAGGCAAGTGCCAGGGGAGTGTCTGGGAGAGAGTTGGCTCCATTTCGGGTACGTGCTGTGCTGTACAAATCAGTAAGGTGTACTTCCTGGCCTTAGGAAGGGAACATATTCTCTGAGACTCCAATTTACTGTAGTTAATTTTGTTATAAAAAAGTTTTTATTATGGAAATTAAAATTTCAAAAGCAGAGAGAATAATAATTGAGTATTTATAATCTGTGAAATCAGTTAATGATGATGCTGACCGAGTTTTGTGGTTCTCTGAAGTCAGCACGCTTGGAAAGGCCATTGCAGGAGTTAATTTATTTAATCTTCAGGACAGCTGCTGGTGGGTGTGCTGGAGTGCCTCACTTCGCAGGTGAAGGTCTTCCGCACAGAGTGTAAACAACGCATTTGGAATCATGAGGAGATTGGTGGAGCTTAGGGTGGAACCCAAGTAGCCTGGTTTCAGTTGTCACAGACTTTGACCCAGACCAGGAATAGCAAATCTTAGGTTGTGTCCATGCTGAATTAGTATGGAGCAAGAAAAAGAAGGACGCTATAGCCATTGGTGTTTAAAATATTTACGTAATTGTTAAAACTTGTCTTATTAATTTTCTTATGTTTTTGAAGAAAGTGTACTTGGGACAGTTAATTTGACTTGACTTTCGACTTTCAACCAAGGAAACCCAGAAGTTTTCCATCTGGGCCCACCCTGGTTCTGGACTGAATCTGAAGATTTGCCTTAAAATGTAGCTGGGTGTGGTGGCGCACGCCTTTATTCCCAGAACTTGGGAGACAGAGGCGGGCAGATCTCTGTGACTTGGACCATCCTTCTCTGCACATGTGTTCCAGGCCTGCCAGAGCTATGAGGTGTGTGTGTGTGGGGGGGGGTTAAAAACAGAAAGTGGCTCATAGAGTAGTAAAAGGCTGACCTCTTTTTATGTAGCTGAATTAAGTCTTTGAAGTTTTTTTTTTTTCCTTCAAAGGTGTTTTGTTCAAATTGGATTTTCTAAACTGTTTTGCTACAGTACCTTAATTTACTGTAGATTCACTTACTGGGTCCTGCTCCCCTTTTCCCTTCCCTTCCCTTCCCTTCCCTTCCCTTCCCTTCCCTTCCCTTCCCTTCCCTTCCCTTCCCTTCCCTCCTTTTCCTTTCTCTCCTTCCTTTCTTCCTTCCTCTCTCTCCCTCCATCCCTCCCTTCCTCCCTTCCTTCCTATCTTCCTTCTTGTTTTTGACACAATCTATGCTTGGTGAAGTCAGCTCCCATACCCACAGATTCTGCATCGTTGGATTCATCCAGTATCCAACTGAAACCCTCTCTAGAGCCCACTGTCTGTACTGTCCACAGACAGCTGTCTCCCGTGCCATTATCCCCTAAGCAATGTAGTGTGATGACTATTTATATAGCATTTACTTGCATTTGGTATTATAAGTAATATAGAGATGATTTAGAATTTACAGGAGGACCTGTGTAGGTGATATGCAAATATTGTACCTTCTAATACAGGGCACCAGACACCCACAGCTCTCGGTGTCCGTGGAAGTCCTTGGCTGCCTCGGGGCTACGTGGCTACTGAGGGGCCACCGCGTGTTCTAGATAGAATGCATCAGATGGAGCAGGGATTCTCTTTCCCTGTTTCCTTCCCTCTTTTAAAAACAAGCTCTGTCTTCTTCCTCGGTTATCCCCTCCCTGCCCTTGTGGCTTGAGCTCCTTTTTGTAGCTCGTTCTGACTTACACTCTGCCTGGTTTATCTTGGCAATGTCATCAAAATGGTTTCTTTCCCCCCCCGCCCCCTACAGAAAATGTGTTTTGATTTTCTCCTAGAAGAATAAGCTTTTGTTCTTCAAAGCTAAATAAATGGAATTGCTTTCGGTCTCCAGATGCCACGGCCTTGTCTTCATTGTCACTGGTCTCTGGCTTTTTCTAGAAACAGGGCTGCAGCTCGCATTCTCTAGCACATGTGTCGAGGTGTGTTCTCCCTTCCCCACTTTCTGATGTCTCTTACTGAAGACACTCACTTGGAAAGTTACACAACACGTCACACGTTTTTAATTTTAGCTAGTTTTCAACTTTTATCCCATTTTAAACTTGGACTGAGATGTTTTTGTTTTGCTTTCATTTTTTGCTGTTGAGTTGTTGAGTTCCTTAGAGATTCTACATATTACCTGTCTGTCACATGTGTGTATGCTTGTATGAGTGTGTGTGTATGTATATATATATATGTATAAATGTGTGTGTGTGTGTGTGTATAATATTTTCCCTCATTCTGTAAGTTGTGTCTTCATTCTGTTGTTCCCTTGGCTGCATGGAATCTTCAGTGTTATGTAACCTCATTTGTCCATTCTTGCTTGGTTGACTATGATTCTTGGGGTCCCTGACTAGACCATATTATGGTGGTTTCTTCTGGTAGTTTTACAGTAGAATTTTAAAACTAAAGCCAGTTAATTATTAGGCATTTCTATTTTAATTTTTATTAATTTAATTTGTTCTCTGAAAACTTCACATTCTGACTATTCTCACTCCACCCTCTCTCCCCCTCTCACCCCTGAAGAGACTTCTTTTTACTTTAAATCTTTTTTATTATTGAAAGCACTGTAATTTTGGTTTTTTATTTATTTGGATTTTAAACTGTATAGATTTTCTGTAAGCTGTATCACTTAATTACCAATAATTATAAGCAAATTGCTTAAACTCCCCCCCTCTTGACTTTTGGATGCAGGGTCTTGCTATGCAGCCTTGGCTGGCCTGGTATTTACTATATAGCCCACGCTGTTCTTGAATTTCCAGTGATTCTCCTGCCTCAGCCTCCCAAAAACTGGGATTGCAGGCGTACAGCACCATACTCACTTAGCTGTGTCACTCTCGTAGCCCTGGCTAGCCTCAAACTTGCTGTATAGCTAAGGTTGGCCTTCTTACTCTGAATCTTCTGCTTCTGTGTCCACGGTGCTGGGATTACAGGTATCTGTAAACCTTCTTAAGCCGCAGTTTCCTCTTCATGAAATGAGGTGGTTGTTAGGCATAACTGACAGGAGTTAGGGTCAGGTTAGGTTAGTTCTTAAACCCATTCTTGGCATAGTCATTATTACTATTAGTAACTGCCATCAAAAACTGTCCTGCCATCCTCAGTGGCCTTTGTTACTTTTTAGGCTTTTTCTTGAGTAGAATCCCCTTTGCTGTGAATCCCCTTTGACTGCTTAAGAACAAAACAGCTTTGGACTCTCAGGACACCCAGAAGTACATACAGTCTTTGACAAGTCCCTCAGGAATTTGAGCCATTTTTGTCTGTGCTCAGGAGGCCTTAGAAATCACCAGGCCTTGTAGGGATTCAAAACCAGGAAGGGGAGGGGACGGCTTTGCTGATGAAGCTGTTTTGATGGGCAGCGGGCTGTGCACTGCAGCTGCTGTGCTTTGGGATGAGAATCTGTCCCCACCCTCCCGCCCCCACATCCTTAGCCAATCACAAGTTGGTGTTCCTAACCTTCAGCTGACCCCTCTCAATGAGAGAAGCCAGCCCTCCTTCTCTCCAACTTGGCTGCCAAGTGGCTGGTAGAATACTTGGGGTCTTCTCCTGAACTTGCCCCCTTACATTCTTGACACTGCTTTTCTTATTTAAATTCTGCAGGGAGGGATTATATTATGGTGGGGAATGTGAGCTACAACCAGTAGTTTGTCTTTTCTCTCTAGCTTCTAAGAGCTTTTGTTTTGTGGAGACCTTTTTTAATAAAAACGTTTCAGGTAAGATGGACGACCCCTAATTTGATTGACTGGCCTTACGGGGGCACTGGATACACATTTATAAAAGGAATGAGTCACCTGATTTGGATTCAAGGGTAAAGCTGTGCCTTGTGCGGTGCCTGCCATGCTGTAGGAGGAGTGGCTGTGATCTTACGTGAGGACGAGGTGGACAGGCCCTGCTGTGTGGACAGTGCACAGGGACTATTCCAAACAGCAAAAGCGCAGTGCAGGTCTGAGATACCAGGGCGATCTGAGGAGTTGTGGGGAATACTGACACCCCCATTTTACAGATGGGGAGGCAGGCTCAGAGGATTTCCTTTTCCTATATCTTAATGTGGAAAGAAATCCACACTCTGGGGCTCACTGATGTGCTCAGTGGCCATGGAATGCGAGGGAATGTTGCTGTCCTTGGAAAGGAGAGAACAGAAACATGCCTACAGGCTCACAGTAGAGAGCATTTTAAACCCCCTGGTTTTCACTAAGGGGCAATGTCTTAGTTACTTTTCTATTGCTGTGAAGAGACACAGAGATCAAGGCAACTTACAGAAGAAACAGTTTATTGGGGGCTTATAGTTCCAGAGGGTTAGAGTCCATGACCATTATGGTGGGGAGCATGGCAGCAGGCAGACGGGTGTGGTGCTAG